>WNWK01001307.1:152500-257500 GCA_009830355.1 Cherax destructor
ATCACTGGGCCTCTGATAAATAATATTAGTCGCCACATGTTTCTCAGAGTAGATAAGGTAGGTCATTAATATAACGCATTTATTCCCTATTACTAAAACACCTAAGAACGACTCTCATAGCCTGGGAAAGTCTGTTTTTTCTATGTTAGCGGAGGCTATATTAAGCCGCCGCCACTCCTTGCGTTGAATGACTCACATGGGTTTATTGCTTCATATAAATATAATGATCTACACGTCTGGGCCCTCTCTCTCTCTCTCTTTATCCTCTCCACCTTTCCCCATTCGCAGCCTTATTCACTACAGTAATAAAGATATATGAAGGGCTTATTAACTGCCTTTCATGGGTAGCCCCAACCTCTGTGATTCATTCTCTCTGGTGCTGCAAAGAGTTGCTCTACTTTATAGCTGTTGCAGAGAGTGCTCTACTTAATAGCTGTTGCAGAGAGTGCTCTACTTTATAGCTGCTGCAGAGAGTGCTTTACTTTATAGCTGCTGCAGCGAGTGCTTCACTTTACTGTTCTTATACAGAGTGGTCTACTTTACTTCAGCTGCAGAGTGCTTCACTTTACTGTTCTTACACAGAGTGGTCTACTTTACTCCAGCTGCAGAGTGCTTCACTTTGCTTTTTGTGATTCAGTCCCTCTTCTCACCACTGTTTCTAATGCTGCTTCCTTGAAGAAATGTGTGCTGATGATTTTAAGGGGTCTTGATTAAACGAAATGAAGATACCCTCCGCTTTCTTGGATCAAGCCTAATTTCCTTTCAGTCTCAGACTGTATAACCTTAAACAAAAAATAGTACTATTAAAATAATCTGTTGCTAAATAATGATCCACTATTCGGTTGTTATAAGCCTTTCTCTACATCACTGATGTGTCTCCGAGCACTAACACCACTGCTGTATCTACCAGCACATCATATCACTGTTGTGTTTCTTTACACTTATAGAAGCATGTATGTCAGCGCCATCTTCGAGCAAGATTCTAAGTCACATGAAGGGGAGAGAAATATTCATCTGGCAACTTGGAGGTATTTATTTTGTTTCTTTTCTGTTTATATTCTTTTAAAGGTTACTCGTGTCTTGGTTCAGTCCTCACTTCAGCCTCCACTGCACACTTGAAACTTTATATAAGTTAATAATTCTTTATGGATATGTCTTCAGTTTATTGTTCCCTCAAAAAATGTGCTTTAATACCGGAAAGAGGCTGTTGATTCAAGGACTTGGGCCTATCCTAATTTCGTTGGATGGAACATAATTACCTTTCATTTTTCCCTGGCTCTATATGGCACCTGTTGGTTTAGTGATCCGCCTCCATAGCAGCTCACTGTCAGCTCTCTGACTATCGTACCCCCATATGACAAGTAGCTTGCTCTTACATCTTCTGTGTCAGAGACCAACAGTACCCGCTACATCTTCGTGAACCTAACACATTGGGGGGAGGGATTGCATCAGTGCTCACTACCAGTAAAGATTACTCCAACACTCATAGGACCAGCCAGACCCTTGACCTACCTACCCTTGCCATAAGTTAATTTTGTTACAAGGTAATTTTCGTGGACTTTATTATCTTGCTTTTGTTTCATTATTTGTTTTTTGAATATATGACATTTTTTACAATATCAAGAAAATGAAGACAGAGAGTCTTTGTCTGCATCCTATATTCCCTCTTACGTTTTAATTTTTCATCTCTATTATTTTTTATGTAATATAATTTTTCATATTTTTTTTCATAAGCGATATGACGACTTCCAGGATACTTATAGGGTAAAATCGAGGTTTCCTTTACATCTAGCGACCTATTCCCTTATAAATTCAAAAGTAACGATGCTATGAGCCGGAGAAAAGCGAACAACTACTGCGTTAATTTTTTGTTAAAGGCAAGTGCAGGTAACGAATAACGAAGGAAACCGAGAAATAAAAATAATGCAGATCTTCATTTCACACTGTTCGTTTTCATAAACATTTTCCTATGTCATTTTCTGAACGTTTCCATTAATTTAAGAACTATTCTTTGCTTCAAGTTTGGTTTGGTGAGGCTAGGTTAAGGTACGTTATGTAAACTTGTAAATATATATATATATATATATATATATATATATATATATATATATATTAATCATATATAAGTAAATTCATATACGTTGGACAACACTCATTGGAAATTCCAGGCACATTTAAACAAGGTTTATGAAATAGAGATATATAAGAAACACTTGTGCAAAGTTTTTGTATCTTAGGAAACAATTTCTAATGTTGCACATATGTCTTTATTAAACAAAAAATCCAAGGCAATGTTTAAATCTGCTTGGGTCTCATCCATGGCGCAATGACGGGTTGAAACCAGATAACAGGTCTCTCCTTGGACGAACATAAACAGGCTACTATTAGCAGTTTTGTACTACTGATAAGTGCAGCAGCTGCCTCCAGAGAATCATTCAAGACGCTGTACATTACACATTTTAATCCACTCATCAAGTACTCCTCAAAGATATTGAGCCCCACCTTGTCAACCATAAGATGTAGCTCGAGAAAGTTCCGTAATCTGCCACCAGACTGAACCCGGATCTAAGAAGGATTAGGCGGCAATATGCTAAAAAAGCTAAATATCATAACATTAAGTGAGCAAAGGAGTGGGGATTCCAGATTTCAACGAACAAGACACTCAAATACTAAGGAGCAGAAGCTCCAGGCCCATTGTTAGAAGAGGTCTATAAAAATCATCGCATAACTGTTTCATTATATTAAAATTAATATTTATGAAATCGTAATATTTTTATTATTTTGATGGCTAGTGTTAAGTGTAAACCAACAATTCTTCAGCTCTAGACCCAGTAGGCTTAAGCCTTCCTTAGATAACTTATAAAAATGAGTACTCAGACGAACCTCAGGAATGACAGGAAGCATTTTCAAAATCTAAGAGTTGAATAAGCGGGCTGAGCTAAGCGAGAGTGGAGCGGAAGTAATAACCGCTAATAAATGTAAAGGCAGAAATTATACAGCTCAAGAGATTGGAAAATAAAAATACTCCACTTGATTGAACGTTAAGATGAAGATTACAATAATAGAGAGACAGAGAGGGAGAGAAAAAAAACCAAGTTACAGACTAGTCACTAGATAGATGCAAAACGTCTGATTGTGGCCGATCAAGGAAGGTTCTTGACGCTGGTGAGGGGAGTTTTTTGGCCTAAGGAATTAGACTTGTGCTCTTCTCTTCCTTGCATCAGACCTGAATGCTTCCCATTCTCCCAGGCACTATAAAACTCTTACAGGTTTAGCGCTTCCATCAATATTACAATAATTCTAATCATGGGGGAGAGGGGGTCACTCAATCACCCTAAAAAATATGAAACAGAAGACCTACAAAGCGGAAGGGGAGAAAATGGAAAAAAATATATTCAGGATGTGACAATGGTTTTCTGTAGCCATCACATGTAGGAAGACAGCAGGAAAAAATGGGAAGACAACACTAAGTTTGCATTATGGAAGAGGAAAATACATTATGTATTATTTTCCCCGAGTTTAAGTGGGACACTGAATTCAACGGAAGCTGGGAAGAAATGCGGAGCAAAAGGGAACACTAGGAAAGAGAAAATAGACTGAAAGTGGACAGAATTCGTTCCCGATAATTTCACAGTGAGAAACACACACACACACACACACACACACACACACACACACACACACACACACACACAACAAACATTCACAATTAGATGAAGACTCACACTTTCTCTGTCTCTCTGTCTCTCTCTCTTTCTTACATTTAAATAAACTCCAGTAACGTGATAAGCAGGCACATGTAATTTCACAACATCCGATAAAGACTCAGAATATTGGTGCATTCAAATGACTTTTGCATATGAATAAAGTTAAATTAGCCTTTTCCATTTCGAAGCACTCTTGACAACGTCAGACTTTCACAACAATCGTTTCTCACTACCGCAACACGAAATAGAAATTCCCGTTCTATAGTCGCAAATTGTTGCGCGTATTCTATTCGGTCATTGATTACGCGAGTCTCTGTACTGGAAGGCAAAGTAATATTTTCATTGTTTTCGGCGCTGAAATTATTGATGCATGGATTATCCGACTGGTTAGAAAAGACACGTTGCAAATGTGGCTTTTATCAATATGACGTTTCATCTTGCATGAGACTTTATTAGGTACATGAACTTGTAGTTGAACATGTGCGTGAAATATACTTTTTCTATTCGTCTCTTTCATTTTTAACTACCTCTAGGTTTGTGAATTTTTAATTCAACGTGATTTTTTTTTTTTTTTGGTCAGAGCAGGATGTTACTGTACTTGTCCTGTTAATATTATATCGCTCAGTCTTGATCTTGCACATACGTACACACACATATATTAACAAGGATATACACACTCAAATATGTGTGTGTATTTGAATATATATAATGTCGTGCCGAATAGGTAAAACTTGCAATTTTGGCTTAAATTCCGACGCTCTTTTTGCCGAATAAGGCAAACAAAAATTTGTGTATGCAATAATTTTGCAAAAGTCATTGTAAACCTAACGAAAAAATATAGTATTTCATTGTGCTTATTATTAAATTATTGTAAACTTATCTAAAATATATTTAGTTGGATTATGCTAAATTAAATTGCGCTTGTTATAATAAGGTTAGGTAAGTTTTTTAAGATTCTTTTGGTACAAAATTATTAATTTTTACATTAACAGAAATGGGAAAAAGTATATCATTAAAAGTATAAGATAAAATTTTAGAAAGGACTTAATTTTAAATGAGCTCTTGCTAATTGACCAATTTTGCCTATTCGGCACGTCATATATATATATATATATATATATATGTACCTAGGTAGTAGGTTGGTAGACAGCAGCCGCCCAGGGAGGTACTACCGTCCTGCCAAGTGAGTGTAAAACGAAAGCCTGTAATTGTTTTACATGATAGTAGGATTGCTGGTGTCTTTTTTCTGTCTCATAAACATGCAAGATTTCAGGTACATCTTGCTACTTCTACTTACACTTAGGTCACACTACACATTCATGTACAAGCATATATATACACACCCCTCTGGGTTTTCTTCTATTTTCTTACTAGTTCTTGTTCTTATTTCCTCTCTCCATGGGGAAGTGGAACAGAATTCTTCCTCCGTAAGCCATGCGTGTCGTAAGAGACGACTAAAATGCCGGGAGCAAGGGGCTAGTAACCTCTTCTCCTCTATATATTACTAAATGTAAAAAGAGAAACTTTCGTTTTTCCTTTTGGGCCACCCTGCCTAGGTGGGAAATGGCCGACGTGTTGAAAAAAAGAATATATGGAGCAGCACAGGAGAAAATTAAAGCGACTAAAATAAACGGTGTGTTATCGAAGAGTGTACAAACCACTCCAACGATCAGAACGACTTCCGTTCGACTACCTGAGTCAATCAAATCTTCGATATTGTATCAGACGCAGATATTAGGACTATTTTCCGAATTAGTTAAAGTTTCACAGCTAATTTTCTACACATGTTCTTTTATATTCTTTTTGCATTTTAACGAGTAAATAAACTGTTAAAGGCCCGTGTGCTGGCTTCTCTACTGAAGATCTGGGATTCTGTGAGTTTCCTTAGATATGACGTCTTGTTTTTCATTCAACAGAACTGATATTCTGTCCTTGTGCTTTACAGATACTTCTTTTTTTGTTCTCTTTGGCAGATCTTTGATGCGTTCTTTCTTTCTCTTCGACAGGTATTTCATATATTTTTTTCCCCTCGGGGGTAATATTTGCTTCCTCCCTTTCGACAAATTATTGTTTTGTTATACGACGTAATGTTGAGAATCTTCAACTTCGCATATATTTTTTGTATCTTCCGAGAAATCTGCGATCCCGTTATCAAAAATGTAGACTGATACTCGCAGCATCATACTTGTAACTGAAGCTGTGTATTAGAAAGCAGCTGAATTGGTGCTGTCATAGTGATACTCATCACTTGATCTGACTACGTTAAAAATGACGCGAGTTGATGTTCGCCACATCTTACTCATCTTACTTCATGATACTCAAGAGATGATTACGTTAAAAAGGTCAGTTAATGTTGGTCATTCCATGTTCATCATTTTAGCTGACTACGATAAGGTGAGGTGATGCTTGCTTCACTACACTTATCACTATGGCCGTTCATTTTATGAAGGAATATTGCTGCTGATTGCATCGTACTTAACTCCGGAGATAACTACGTCACAGAGGTGAGTTGCTCCTGGTTACCTCATACCTATTTCCCGAGATGAGCAAGTTAGAAAAGTTTTATATCATTCTCCTCTTTTAAGCAGAAAAGAAAATTAGTTGATGTTGGTTACATTAAACTGACATGTGCCCGCTTAGTGAGCGATGGCTGGACCTTCTCATGAGTGCGACAGCTGCCTTCTCTTAGTCTTGGCTGAACGTCCACACCACGCATAGCCGTACTTCACTTAGGGTGAATTGAACGCCAACACCAAACTGACAGCTGCCCAACTGTGGCTTCCCCTGCGTCAGGCGGCAGAGTCGGCCGGGTGAGAACTGAGTCACTGATAATTCAGCACAAGAACGTGATTTCAACTGTAAAATGCAGCGGCCGACATGAATCTCCAGTTTCAGGAATGGTGTCATGTGGTGGGACACAGGAATAGTGTCACGCTCCGAGAGACTCAGGAACGCCGACAACTATGGAATTTCAATTACGTGGGAGAAGACCAAGGAAGCGAGGTAGGTCATCTGGAGACCCCTTGGGCACACGGTAATAACGGCATAGGAATGTAATTGAAGAATAAAGATTAAAGGAACAGTTTAAGAGGCCTACCGGCCAGTGCAAGGCAGGTCGTTCTCAATCCAAGGATGATGTACAGGTTTAATACCAACCATCACCTAGGAGATGGACTCCAGCAAATCTCTAATAACGAAATGATTCTAAGATAATCTCCACCTAATCTTACGTAGGGGAAAAGTAAAAGGAATATTGATATAGAGATATAAATATGAAAGCAGGAGCAGAAAACGTTGAAAAGTCAAAGCCACACGAAGAGACGTAACTCTCAAATTGGTAATGGTCCAGGATGGAAGAAACGTCGACTAAGTTTTTTTCTCGGAGTTGAATGTTAATTATGAATGTTTGGAGTATTTGTATGTGAGTAAGACTTGCCTATCATGGGCCATTTGGTCTACTCCATTTCACCATTCTAACACTTCATATTTTTGTAGGGGGAAGAAGGAGAATAGGATTCCAAACATATTTCAAACTATTAATTTTATATGACAAAAATACCTACAACATTGAGAACATAAGAAACACGGCAGTCACCCAACGTAGCAGTTTGTCTCATTCATTATCAAATATATCACTGAACCTGGTTATCCTGCCCCAATACTAATTCTGAATGTGGCCAATTTGAATCCATTGTTGCCAGTTTTGTCTTCAGTAAAATGCCTTCATTTCATTATCATTTTCATGAGTTAGGAGTGTAATTAAATGCTTCCTTGATTAATATTGCAGACAGTTACGAGTATTTCAGAATATTTTGTGTAGTTACACAAGTAAACAGCTGCAGTCAATTACCATAAACATGCAGCTCTTGTTTTCTGTTGTTGGGATGCAAGTTGTAGATTATTAAATAGTTTTAGAAATAAAAAAAATATTAATTTATAGTACTCTGAAATTTTCATTTTTCCACCAACGCAGATATATACTATGAAGTAATGTTATAGTTAATTACTGTTGTTGTAACTATAATTTTTATTAATAGTAATCTCTCTCTCTCTCTCTCTCTCTCTCTCTCACACACACACACATACATACACACATACACACACACAAACAGACACTACCAAACATTTAATTGCAAGCTACAAGAATAGCAGTGCAGAAAAGGCATTAGAAGATATTTCTTCACAAAATAACAAACTATTGGATTGGGAAACAAGCGGAGGAAGTGTGTGTGCTACAACCGTTGATATCTTATAATGACATAAAATAAAACACTGAAGACGGAACTCCACGAGCGCAGCTCTGTTCATGTAACTACAAACAGTTAATTCGACATAGGAAACCACAAAGTGGCAATTGCTGAAAGGTAATTACAAATACGTCTCGGAAACTAAGCCTCGGCCTCCTCACCCTGTGATATCTTGAGAGTGCCCCTTCATCTGTTTATCAGTATGCAGGGTATGTTAATCTTCTTACCCTGGTTTCATCAGGGGACTGTGGTGAAAATTCCAATGGAAGATGACGTCTATTCAGAAGTTGTGCTGAGGCCTTAATGAACACAGGGGAAGTAGGTAAGGACCTTGGGGAGAGCTCCTGCTTGGAGTAGAGCTGGGAGGCTGTGAAGACATGCTAGCTGGGCTCTGTCGGGACTGAGCTGAGGCTCTGTGTGAGGTCTTCTAGGAGTGATCGACTAAGAACTCTAGTTTATACTGTAAATTTATATTCTATTTCGTAAGCTGATTTTATTCCCCAGTCTCAATATTCTTGTATTCCCCCCAGTTATCTTAGTATTGGATCCCTTTCTCTGACCAAGTATACTATGGTAATAAGTGTTAAACTGTAACTGAAAAAAATAATGTATTAACTTTTCCAGTCTTTAATTTGTCACTATGTATAAGACTGATTTGTAGAAGTGGAAATAAAGTCCTCTGTAGGGTGGGAGATTAAAGGTATAAAATATCGACATGATGGAAAAATTAAATACAAATGTAGTACAATGCGATCCTTTATTGACTACGTTTCTCCCACACAGTGGGCTTCATCAGGTCACAAACAGATCGAATGCCTTTCTCCCCCTTGATATGACAAACCACAAATCGGTGAGTACAAAAACATATTAACATATAGGTAATCACAAATTGTCCTAAAAATCACAATCATGACAACACATACATCATTATAAATAGGTGATCGCATGTGTTTAATCATAAATACGTAATCTCAAGTGCGTAATCTTGCGTAACAATCACAAATAAGTAATCACAGAATGGAATTAAACACACAAGAGTATGCACTAATTTTACTATCGAACACAGGCTCGATTGCAGCCTTGTTGCAAGGCTATGGACCATATCTGGAGTTAAAAAGGTTGTGAATAAATAATTTTTTGGTTGAAATTTGCCACCTACCGCCACTACAACTATCAGTACAAGAAGCACCACCACTCCAATCGGTACTTCTCACGCCATCATTCCATCCACCATCACTACCATCGCTACCTCTACAACCATCGCCAGCACCACAAGCACCACCACCACCACCACCATCAAAGCTAGTGGCACCACTAAGCACAGCACAAAGTATCCGACACTATAATCCAAGCCTCTTATACCACAGTTATAACCCTCATAACACACATTAACTGTCTTAACCGATCCTCCAATCTCCCCGGTCCTACCCACTCCAATGCACGGTGCTGTCTACCCACACCCAGCCACGGATCTGCGTACATATACACAACCATGGACCTGTTATCCACCTACAACCCCATTCCTGCCAACCCACACCCAGTCTTGGCTGTAGGGACACGACTTCTGTTACGTTCTCCTTATACATGAAAGAATGGTGATGAAAAGTCTTGGTCCCCTTATACTTATTGAGTGATCTCAGTGTACTCGTCACTTCCCTGCTTTTCACCGGACATATTTTCCAGCGTCTGCCAAGACTCTTGTTTTCATTTGTACTGATTTTGTTGTCCAGGTTGGAACCAGTGCATGATCAACCGAGTCACATATATACCACGGAACCTTCTGGGGCTGTGGAATGAGACGGTAGGGTCACATTTGGTGCCTGTGTTACAACCAAGTCTCAGTTGTGCTGTTTGTAAAATCATCCTAATGTAAGCTGCATTGCTGAGTGGTTATATCGTTGGGCCTGGTAATCATTCACAGTCGTTCTCTCTCTCTCTCTCTCTCTCTCTCTCTCTCTCTCTCTCTCTCTCTCTCTCTCTCTCCTTTTCTCTTCCTCTCCTCTCCTGGCAGGAACAGGAGCTGCACTAACTGGGCGCACAAGTAGACAAAAGACATTGTTCCTCCCCCGCACCTCCGCCCTCCGCTCTATTGTCGTCTTCATGACAATGATTGGATGGACAAGGGCAAGGAAAGTGGCGAGGGATGGAGGCTGTTGGGCAGTGAGAAAGTGGGAGTCAGGAAAGGCAGAGAGATGGAAGGTGGGGAGGGATTCAGCAGGATGGAGATGTGGGGTGGAATGGTGGCTTTTGGGTAATGTGAGAAAATGGGAGTCAGGGAAGATGGAGAGTGGGAGGTGAGGAAGGACGGAGGGAATAGATGTTGACGGATGGAAGCAGGGGATGAGGGAGGATGATGTTCGGGTGGAAAAGCTTGAGGTGCTCAGAAAAGCTGAGGTGGGGAGGGAGGTGAATGAAAAGTTTTGAAGGATGGTTTTTCACTTTTCTTATATATTCGAGTTTGAGGTAAATGGAGCTTTGTTTATATGATTTTTTTTGTTTTCAATTAAGCAAGGCCTAGAGTTTGCGGGGATTCAAAGATATTTTGTCTTCAAGGTAAAATAGATTACCCTGAGCATGGTTTCGATCAGACGCTAGTTTAAAGGAGTAAAGGTTCTGAGAATAGATTCGAGTATGCGCAGGTTAATTGAGTGTGGGTTCAAGCGAGCTTGAATTAGAGTAATAAAACTAAGTTAAGTAGTTAGACTGTTGGGTTTAGTCCTGACTCTTTCTCTTCTACTTCGGTTCTTCCTCTCACCGGCTATTCTTCTTCTGTCCCCACTTCCCCCTCGCCCCTAGTGGGTCCTTACCTGAGAGTCTGAACTGAACTGAGTAATAATGCCCCCATGTAAGGTGGCTTTCAATAAGTTTCAGGAATAACGAGCCTCGTACATGTGAAAATAAGTTAGAGTGAGCATGAATTCAAGTGGGTGTAATTTTCAGACAGCCTATGTGTGTTAATAGGGAACATTGGTGAACGAAATCTAGAAAAAGAACAACCTGCCTAGTCGGATGCTAAGTCAAGGTGAACAAAGGCAGGATATACAGGTGAACATGCTCGAGATAATTAGGCCTCACAATAGGACCTGATGAGAGCTAGTGTCCACCATGATAATTAAACGCCAATGGAGTACCACTAGTTTTCTTCCTTTCTAGAGACGTGAGATGGATGTTTATGGTGTGGGAAGGTGAATCGTGGCGAATTTTTCATCGTTAATAAAGAGGACAGCGTCTCCTGACACTGTCTCCTGACACTGTCTCTGACACTGTCTCCTGACACTGGTTTTAGTCAAATGATGACCTGTACAGTGGTTAACCATACGCTAGCATAACTAAACTTAAAAATAGGTTCACTGCATAACAAATTCCTAAGATAGTTCTAGATATTAAATAGAGGGAATTACAAAGCCGTCAGTGAAGCAGACGGTGAAGTACAACTACTGTTTGGCAAGTACAAGGACAAAAACAAAAAGGAAAAAGGAACACGTAGTGCATGGTTGTATGTATGGAAACTAATCAGCTGTGGCTAGAGGCTTTGTATATTGTTATTAAGAAGATGTTAGCGAGCTCTTGCTTTGCAGTTTACCTGTGGTTAGTGACTTCTAGTTTTGCTATTAAACTGTGGTTAGATCAAGCACCATCAATAAAGCTCTTGCTGCTGCTGCTCAAGAACCGAAACTAGCAACTATTACTGTGAAGCCTTTGGCCTTCGAAAGGGCGCTTGGTGCTATTTCTAACATTTGATACAACGCATGCTGCTGCTGCTGCTGCTCAGGAACCGTTGACACTTGGCCTGTTATTGTTGTTCAAGAGCCACTGAAATAGAATCATTGATTCAGAGCCTGCATCTGCTGCTTAGGATAAGTATAATATAAATTAATTTTATGAAAAATAAAAGGCGGCATGAAGGGTCAGCCAGGAAACATCCCTTACTCCACTTTCAAAGAAATTGGTGCTACCTTCTCCTTCTTTAGATCGAATCTGATTCACTGTATAACCCCCATAGAGTAAGCGCTCCACATCTTTGTAATAATAATAATAAAAAGTGTGAAACACGAAAATTTTCTTAATCGTTTTCTATATATATCATTATTGCTCCAGATCTCGTTTTTCTCAATATCCGGCACGTTCATGTTTGATAGAGATTTATTTACAGTCCCTTCACGCATGTTGATGCAAACTAAGAGATCATACCTCACGAAATCCTAATGACACGATCGGAGTTTTGAGACTCTCTGACCGCGGGTTCGAATCCCACCCGTGGTATGGCTTTTCTTAAGAGATCATACTATTGAGACCCTAACACATAACGTAAACAACATGCTACGTAGGCTGGAACAAGTATCTAATAGCCAGGCTTTTTTTTCCCCACAATGAAACAAGACATTTTAAAACACGTGAGAGAATACTTAAATATCGTAAAAGTAAGGAGAGAGACAGACAGAGGGAAAGAACCAGCTATAAGTGAGAATGTTGCATACTTAATATATGAGGGAACTTGTGTCTCGTACAGAGTTTTGCAGCCACTGCAGTTAAGCGAGTACAAGATGACTCTTAACAATGTAAGTTTCTTGGCTGCCTTGCTAACAAGCCTCCACACATGGTTCTTCATAATCATCAGAGAGGAAAATTCCACCCTCAGGATAACCACTTCATCATGGAACACTGACTCTCTTTTCCATTCATCCTCACACCAGTCCCAGAAGTTACCTCACGCTCCAGAGTTATTATAAATTTATGTCTTTTCTCAGCAGGAAACATAACCTGCTTTTACACCCTGCCTCTTTCTTTCACTTTCTCAGCATTGCTCTCTAACTCTTTCCCACTGTCACTCATTTCTCTCTCTCTCTCAACTCAACTTTATTTTGCTAATCCATTGAAAACATTGTTTATGCCTGCAGTATAGCGGGAAGAAGTTGAGAACGTAGAGAGCCTTCTGCTATTCTATGCTTACTTCCACTCTCTAGACAAAAGCAAGAGCTAAAACTGCTTTAATTCGGTCACTTGTTAGACTCATTCACTGTCGTCCCCTTCTTCGACTACTCTTATGCCTTACAGCTCTTACCTCAGGCAATACTTTACTCACCACTCAGTTTTGTTTCCTCAATCCACTTGTCAGTTTATTCTTTTTCCTTTACCCCCTTCTTCTTTTCATTCACCTAACTCATGTAGTACACCGCTGTACTCAAGCTTCATTTAGAGATCATTTTTACACTTTATCAGATCTCTTATTGTCACTTCATGTGGATAGTATCACCTCCTAACCTTTCCAGGGCTACATCAGAAATACCCGAAAGCCAGCACCTGCCCCAGAGGCACGCCAGAACTAACAATAACCGTCGAGAAAAAATATATTTAACGATAGTCTCAAGTCCAGCGAGGCTCCCCATTAGGCCACCTGTTCTCACACCGTACATAACGAGAGTGTTGTTTTATATTATTTAGACAGCTTTTGTGTCTATTTCAGTGCCAGACGTTGCTTTCCTGTTTGTGTAACTTGCTTATTAGCTGTTAACTAGTTAAACTAGCGTAGCTTAAAATAACTTATGGTTAATTTTGAATGTGACATAAGAAACTGACGTAATGCAACGCGGAAGAAAACAAAGAGTAAAATTTAGGGATGGGTTGCTTTCAAGAGGTACCTCAGCCGGCAGTAAAACACGAGAAAGTCAGGAGCTCGGGGAGGAGAAGCTTCTCCGAGGGCGAATGGAACGGCAGCGTAACTTAAGGATACGAGCTGCTCCAACAAGGCGCAACTGGTAATCCTTTTCTCAGGTGTTATAAAGAAGTTCCCAGGACCAAATGAAAGTGTGTGGGCCACTGGGTCCTCCTCTCTTGCTAGACTGATGCACGGAGGGGGAAATGAAGTTTGTTCTCAATAATACTGATAAACAACTGAAGAGTTGAATATACGTTGTTGGTCGGTGGCACTACTTTCTCCCTCTTTTCTTCCACAGTCACCTTTTTATTCCTCCGCCATCACCTCTTCTCATCTTCCTCCTTATGTTCATAGTCTTTCTTTACTTCCTGCCTCTTCCTCTCTCACTTTCTCTTTCCTCTTCGTCTTCCCTGTCTTTATCCTCTTCTGCTATATTATACCAACGACAACTGTCTAGACAGATGTGAAGATCGCTACTCTGTAGTTAGTCCATCTTGACAGATAGCCTTGATATAAACCATTATACCTTCTGTTTTCTCCATGTATTCCTCATCCTGCTGTTATTGCTACTGTTGATATTATAGTTGGTGTAAAAGCTGTTGTCAAGAATGCCCCTTTTGTGTGTGTGTGTGTGTGTGTGTGTGTATGTGTACTCACCTA
Source organism: Cherax destructor (assembly GCA_009830355.1). NCBI lineage: Eukaryota > Metazoa > Arthropoda > Malacostraca > Decapoda > Parastacidae > Cherax > Cherax destructor. The sequence continues at coordinate 166,771 of WNWK01001307.1, forward strand.
ATTTTACTCACCTAATTGTGGTTGCAGGGGTCGAGACTCAGCTCCTGGCCCCGCCTCTTCACTGTCCGCTACTGGGTCATTTCTCTCCCTGCTCCATGAGCTTTATCATACCTCATCTTAAAGCTATGTATGGATCCTGCCTCCACTACATCATGTGTGTGTGTGTGTTTGTGAGTAGGTGAGAGAAAGAGAGAGAGGCAGCAGGCAGCAGGCAGAGACAGAGATAGATAGAAAAGCTTCTCCTGTGATGTCTCTCATCTCACACATACGCGCATCGCTTAGCAAGCAGTTGCTTTTATCTCCTATCGCCACAATTGCTCTCATCTCTCACCCCCATTAACCGGCTCTCATCTTCCATCTCCACAACTGCTCTCATCTCTCATCCCTGCCAACAGGCTCTAAGCTAGCAATAAGCTTTATCTCTCAGCTCATAATTGCTGTCATCCCTCACCTCTCGTGGCTTTCTCTTCATATTTCAGGCTCTTTGAGTGCACGAAATATTCCCTCCATCTCGCCAAAGCTACTGCAATCCGAAGATAAGTCGAAATTGTTCTTTGTCATTCTCTCTACTCACAGATTTATTAAAAAATTGGAGTTGCCTTCCTCTTCGGATCAATCCTGATTGCCTCCCATTCCCAAGACGTTGTCTGACCCTTATACTAATAACTAATCTATATAAATAAAAATGTAAATGTTCGTTTGTTCAAAATCTTAAATCTCCGAAAGTTCTTCACCGATTACTTTGAAATTTTGACACAACGTTGCATTCGAATACGCGCGTTTTTTTGTATACCTACTATTATATATTGCTACCAGGTGGAAGAACTGCGACAGAGTGAACGAGTTCCGTATGTAATGCATTCCTGAACACAACTGGAGATGAGGAATGCGCTACTTGAAGTTAACTGCTTATGGGCGAAAATAATTTAGGTTCTCTGCCCCTATTAAAAAAAAAATTAATAAAATATTATACAATCCACCTGCAATACAATGCCTAACGACCCCGGGAATGACTTGACCTGCCCTAACCCTAATTAAACCTGACCTGAAGACCTAGAAATGACCTGACCTGTCCTAACCCCAATTAAACTTGACCTGATGACCAAGAAATGACCCAACCTGTCCTAACCCTAATTATACTTGACCTGACAACCTAGAAACTACCTAACCTGTCCTAACCTCAATTGAACTTGACCTGACAACCTAGAAACAACCTGACCTGTCCTAACCTTAATTATACTTGGCCTGATGACCTAGAAATGACCTGACCTGTCCTAACCCTAAACTTGACTTGACAACCTAGAGACAACCTGATCTGTCCTAACCTTAATTATACTTGGCCTGACAACCTAGAAATGACCTGACCTGTCCTAACCCTAAACTTGACCTGACGACCTAGAAACAACCTGACCTGTCCTAACCCTAATTAGACTTGACCTGACAACTCAGGAACGACCTGAGTTGTCAGATCGAATACTCTACTTTGTGGCGACACGTAAAGACGTTAAAATTAACTACAAATATGCGTGTCCAGCTGCAAAACGATCGATCAGCTGAGATATTCTTACATCAATGGCTGAAAATTGAGAACGGAAAGGTGCCGGTTGATCTGACCTCAGGACGAATTTCATTGCCTCATAACTTCTGCAATTTAGTGACGTCAGAAGAAGAATTGGTTGAAAAAGTATTTCCCAATTTTCAAACCAATTATAAGAATCACGATTGGCTCAGTGAACGAGCTATTCTTGCGGCCAAGAACAAAGACGTCTACAAACTTAACAATATTATTCAGTCTAACATTCAAAGCGAGGCAGTCACATACAAGTCCGTCGACACTGTTGTGGAAGCAGACGAAGCGGTTAATTATATAACAAAATTTCTGAATTCACTCCATCTGCCAGGGATGCCACTGCACGTGCCAATTATCATGTTGCGAAATATCAACCAGCCAGAGCTTTGCAACGGCATGCGGCTTGCAGTAAAAAAATTAATGAGCAACGTTGTAGAAGCAACAATCTTGACAGGACCTTTCAAAGGTGAAGATGTCCTCATTCCTCACATTCCTATGATTCCAATGGATATGCCATTTCAATTTAAGAGATTGCAATTCCCAATTCGATTGGCGTTTGCAATCACCATCAACAAAGCTCAGGGCCAATCTTTAGAATTGTGTGGTTTAGATCTAGACACGGATTGCTTCTCACTTGGACAATTATATGTTGTGTGTTCTAGAGTCGGCAAACCAGACAATCTCTATATCTGCACAGACAATGGAACAACAAAAAATATTGCATACCCACAAGCATTGTGAAAATAAACATATTAGAAACGTGCGCTTTCTCTTTTCTTTCTTTTTCCATTTAACCAGACTGAGCCACAGCAACACGTGCCGGCTACAGCTAGTAATTATAATAATATTAATGATAATAATGTAATAATGTAAACAAAAATAATAATAAATAATAATGACAATAATAATTTATTATTATTGCGTATGCATGCTCATACAATATATACATTGGTATTTATACTCATGCTTTACCGAATTCATACTTATTAAGGCTCATACTTGCTCATATAAATATACCCATTCTTATTCATTCTTAGTTATATTACCTAAAAAAATTTCACATATTTTAGATTTCTTTCTTCAATGGTTTATTATATTTACTCTAGATACATACTAAAGGTTTGAACACAGTCACTTACCGTGTGCTGGAGCAGCAGTGAGGCGAGAACAAGTGTCGACCGTAGGACACTCATCTGCTGACACAGACAGGAGAATCGTTGAACTGTATGTTGGGAGCGTTCTCTCTCTCTCTCTCTCTCTCTCTCTCTCTCTCTCTCTCTCTCTCTCTCTCTCTCTCTCTCTCTCTCTCTCTCTCTCCTTCCTATCTCTTAATCTTCCCTTCAATCTCTCCCTTTGGCTAGATCTCTTTGATCTTGACATTCATCCCCCTTTCCTTCTTTATTATTGCATATCTATATTCCAGACTAATTTTTCAGACGAGATCTTGTTTGCATATTCCCTTTTGTTTTCATTCCTTGTGCAGCATTTTCTCCATTTTCCCCTTTAAGTGTTCAGGTCACGATGTTTCCTCGTGCCGTATAGGTAAAACCTTGCGATTTTGGCCTAAATAGCAACGCACTTTTTGCCTAATAAGGCAAGCGAAAATTTGTGTATGCAATAATTTCGCAAACATCATTCTGAACCTAACGAAAAAAAATATATTTCATCGTGTTTGTTTATTATTAAATTATTGTAAACTTATCTAAAATATATTTAGTTTTATTAGGCTAAATTAAACTGCGCTTGTTATAATAAGGTTAGGTAAGTTTTATACGGTTCTTTGCGTACAAAATTATTAATTTTAACATTAACATAAATGAAAAACTATATATTTAAATGTATAAGAGAATTTTTTAGAAAGGACCTAATTTTAAAGAAGTTCTTCCTAATTGACTAGTTTTACCTATTCGGCTCGAAGTATATATATATATATATATATATATATATATATATATATATATATATATATATATATATATATATATATATATATATATATATATATATATATAATCTTAGAGAGAAAGAGAGAGAGTAACAGAGAGACTCGGACACCCAGACGGAGAGGGAAATCTTATCCCCAGGGAGGGGAATCTTACCTCCAGAGAGGGGAACCGGACCCCCAGAGAGAGGGGAATCAAATCCCTGCTGTGAAAGTGGAAAACAAAGCGAGGGGAGTGTAAAATATGTGAGGGTTTCCTGGGACTGGGGAAAGAAGCCGATAACTTGAGAAGGTTAAGACTTCTGCAGCTTTCCCTTGGTCTCTTTTCTTGCCTATCTCCTTCCCCTTCCTCTCTTTTATCTTCTTTTCTTCAATTTCACTGCCTCTTCATTTCTTCCCCACTTTGACCTTTTCCCTCTTTCTCTTGAGTTTTTCTTCTCTTAAGGGACTTTTCTCCTTTCTCTCTCTCTCTCTCTCTCTCTCTCTCTCTCTCTCTTATATATATATATATATATATATATATATATATATATATATATATATATATATATATATATATATATATATATATATATATATATATGTCGTGCCGATTAGGTAAAACTGGTCAATTAGCAAGAACTCATCTAAAATTAAGTCCTTTCTAAAAAATTCTTATATGTTTAAAGATATATTTTTTCATTTAAGTTAATGTAAGAATTTATAATTTTGTACCAAGAGAAACTTTGAAAACCTACCTAACCTTATTACAACAAGCGCAATTTAATTTAGCCTAACCCAACTAAATATATTTTAGATACGTTAACATTAATTTAATAATAAACAAAAACAATGAAATATATTTTTTTCGTTATGTTCAGAATGATTTTGGCGAAATTGTTGCATACACAAATTTTCACTTGTCTTATATGGCAAGGTGAGCGTTGCTATTTAAGCCAAAATCGCAAGTTTTACCTAATCGGCACGACATATATATATATATATATATATATATATATATATATATATATATATATATATATATATATATATCCTCTTCCCCACACTTCCCGTTTTGGTAAAAAGAGTATTGCTGTCAAAGGGTCATTAGAATAACGCTGGCCAGGAAGTGACTGCCTTTCTTTTCTTCATGACTGCTCCACATTTACTCGAGTGAGAAAAAACAATCTCTCCCCAGGAAATGTTTGTCTTCCCATTGGTAATGAGACACAGTCAGCAAAGGAATTCTTAACCTAATTGTGTTTAAGATACCGGCGAGGGCATCACCATCATCATAGATTACACTAAAATGTATTGGTAGGTTGTTTTTTGGAATAAGGTGGAAAAATACATCGTGAGGGGACAGTGGATGCTTAACCGTTGAACGTGTTCTACTTCCTACTGTTGATGTGCGCCCTTCTTTCTGGTTTCGCTATGGCTCTTTGGCCATACGAGTCTAGTTTCTTCCAGCCATTTCTTGATGCACTTAGCGATCATATGAATGATTAAGACCCATACCAGGAGACACTGTCCCGTTTCCCAATGAAAAAGTATATGTACCATTGCCAGAGCAAGTCTTTATTCTGACGATTTTTTGCTGAAAGTTGACAAAGCTAAACACTGTGCGACGCTCCGTTGGACTTCTCGGCCCCATTTGCTATGCAAACCTTGAACTGCCACGACCGACACACGACGAATTTTTCCAGATCTAAGATATACTGATTTTTTTTGCCTTATGTTGTCCCTATGGGACCCCCATCTCTTTTTTGCGAAAAATTAAGAAGTGTAAGAAGACTGGTGGTTGTCTCCTATGACTGCTTCCTCTAGAGTATTATATAAAACTCAGTATACGGTTTTGGTTTGTTGTCTCTTTGATTTATGGGTGACTGTGAGAGTCTTTCAGAGGTCACCTTCTATTCTTTGAATGACTCCATTACCTCCGGTTGATCCTGTGACCTTCAGTTGACCTTGTAAATTCTGAATGGCCTTTTGACCACTAGTTAACCCTACGAACTTGGGTAAGCCCAGTGATGTCTTGATGGCCCTCTGAACTCTGGCTCATCTCTTTGAATGACCAAGTAATTTTCAACTTGTTCTTATGGTTTTCCAGTGGAATTTTTAGTGACCTATGTGCCAGGTATCATAATGTCTCAACAAACTGTTTGACAGGTTGACAGACAAACACTTACACAGACCAACTTTTGCACCACTCGCTAGTATTTAAATCTCACTAACTCTTATTCACGATAAACATTGCTTTCCCTCCCCCCCACCTCTATCTCTCTCTCTCTCTCTCTCTCTCTCTCTCTCTCTCTCTCTCTCTCTCTCTCTCTCTCTCTCTCTCTCTCACTCTCTCTCTCTCCTGTTGTGCAGTGCAATAGTTCTTCCGTGGCTGTACATGAAGCAGAGACAAGGGTGAGATTCAGAAAACATTAGTCTTGTATACAACATTCTCCAGCTGTTGAAGACTTTTCTGAAATGATGTCTAACCAGGCCAGACTGAAAAGAAGCTATGTTTCTATGTATGGTTCATTACCTTTTTCTTGATATAACCAAAATATCAACTTCTTCGCTGAGTAGTAGGATTCCCATTTATTCTCACACTATGCCAAATGGTAATATGCTATCAATAGATAGATTTTACTTTATTTCGTAAGGCAAATGGAAGCTGGGTCTCTCCTATGAATAAATAAAGTTACCAGCTGGACCGGTGATAAATTCTAACAAGAAGGGAAATGGTCTACTTCTCAGCCTCCAGAAAACGGTGCATCTCACCATCCTGTCTGTAAAGAGTTTTGAGAATAATACTACAATGTTAACTTTTATTATCTACGCTATTACCCCATCATTCTTTACATAATTTTACAGATTTCTTCCTTGTTATTATTTTCTTGTTTCGGATTCCAACGAAAGAAATAAGATTACACTATGAGAGGAATATTTTAAGTATTAAGATAAGTATCTAAGGCAATGACAACTTGCTTTTCAGAGTGTAAAGAAGAGCTTGTAATCTTCTGGGTATATATGAACTCTAAATATAACACAAACTGCGTCTTAACAAAATGATTGTTTCTCTTAGCGGTGTTGACTGTAAGAATCACAGTGTTTTCAGTCTAAACACCAGCGAAATACTCTTACCCTAAGCTTACTGTTGACCGCAATCCTGATTATTGTTCATTGTGTTAAAAGCTAAAATATTTCACTCAGTAATGAAGATGTAATTTATTAGGATGGGTTCAATAGGAAATTTTGTGTTGGCGTGAAGCAACATATCACTTGCTGGAAAGCTGGCGCAATGCAAAGGCGATATCTGATAATCGTGCAGTAAAAGAGAGAGAATTGATCATAGAAGACGAGAAGACTTCAAGGAGAAGAAAGATGATAGAAGAGACAGAAAGAAGAGGAAAGATTGTGGAAGACACTGAGATTGATTTACAGAGGACCAAAAGCGTGTGGTAATTCAGCGCTTTAACATATTCTGTGTCTAACATTACCAATTTTGCGTTATCATTATCCACTTGCTACTCTCGTGACCAATTCACGCATATTATGTAGGTACTAATCACAAGGCAAGTAATACTATTCAAGGTTACTTTTTCATATTTCGCAATAAAAAAAATATCCATACTACGTTCCTCATCACTGGCAGCAAGTGCCCGCAAGTGCCAGCAAGTGCCCGCAAGTGCCAGCAAGTGCCCGCAGAATTAAACGAAATGCGAAATATCGAAACCTGTTATGATTCGTACCAATATATATGTACACATACACAGCCATGCATGTACTCATTCGCACAGATATACATGCATACTCTGCACAGTCATATGCGCATGCTTACACACACAGACATACATACATGCATATGCATAGATAAACAGACATGTATAGATGCACATTCCTGTGCATCTATACATGTATAGCACACTCCTGTGCTATACGTATCGAATAACAGTGTTTGGAAATTCTCACTTCTAATGGTTTTCCCGTTTGTCCCAAATAGGAGAGACTGCAACCGTTGCAAGCACCTCTGTAGACACCACCAGAACGTAGTTGGGGTGAATTCTTTATCAGAATGCTTCTAACAGTCCGTGAATGTTTAAATACTAGAAGATTTAATATACAAGTATTTAAAATTCACGGACTGTTAGAAGCATTCTGATAAAGATTTCACCCCGACAACGTGCTGGTGGTGTTTACTGAGTTGGTTACAACGGTTGCAGTCTCTTCTATTTGGGACAAACAGGAAAATCATTGGAAATAAGAATTTCCCAACACCGTTATTCGATACGCATAGCACAGGAGTCGAACGCGATTTTCAACCATATTAGAGCTTGTAATAACCCGGCAAATTAGCGGGAAGCAAGAGTCATCTTCCCTTGTTCCTCTTGGCTTGAAAGGAATATTGTAGAATCGGCAATTATTAAGCATGTTAGGCATTCATTATACAATATCATTGACGGGTTGTTCAAATTAGATGCGTTTTTAGTTGAGGCAATAGTACATAGTCTAAAATTAGGGTCTTATACGAATGCATTAGTCTGTAGTGCCACATTAGAATGTAGTGCCACACCGAGGGATTAGGGCCTTTTTTTCCTGCAGTTTCTGAAGGTTGAACCAGAGTTTGCCTAAGAATTATGTGGGTTGAATAACTGTGGACGTCTTCCTTATTACAGATGCCTCTGTTTCTAAATGAGTTTATTTTAATGAGCCCCGTTTCCTTTGCAAAACTTTTAGAAGTCTCCCCTTTAAATGTTCCCATTTTCTCGTCTCTTTAAATGGACACACTTTCCCGTGGGTGGCTACTCCATAATTCCCAGTGACTTCTATATAACTGACAATATATTCATGTATGTAAAGTTACTGATATCATAGCGGAATATGACCGAAGTTTTGATTATTACCACATTACTTTCGTTTAGGCTATTAAAATATCAATATCAATGTTTGTGGGATTTTTCTAATGCTATAATATTCATCCTTCTAGCTATGGGCACTGTTGTGCCTAGGGGCACTTCCTGTACCCTTCTCTCTCTCTCTCTCTCTCTCTCTCTCTCTCTCTCTCTCCCTCACTCACTCCAGTGAAATCGTCCTTTGGGAACGTACTTGCTTGGACATCCTCCTCTTTTCTGCAATTTTGCAAGCTCCGGATGATGTGTTGATTGCAACACGAAAGGCCTAGAGCTATCATTTTACTCCCCGTAGCTGTTTTTATATATATATATATATATATATATATATATATATATATATATATATATATATATATATATATATATATATATATATATACATATATAATATATATATATTATATATATATATATATATATATAATATATATATAATATATATAATATATATAATATATATATATATATATATATATATATATATATATATATATATATATATATATATATGCCAGCAGATTCAAATTTTTATACATATGCTCCACTACACATTCATACATAAACATATGCATACGTACGCAAAGAGACATAGACGTGCATATACACAGTGTTAGGGCATAGTTTGCCAGCAATGATCCGCCTTGTATATCCTCAACAAATTAAAAAGAGTAACTCAAGATTATACAGCACAAGTTTTAGTAATATTACACAAATGTTCATGAATATCCAGCAGAGCTAAGCGCATGAATCTGTATTAGGTTGTATGATAGAAACATTTAATAATGTACAATTAATGTATTAATCTAAGAAGTTATATGCTCTTGGATGCAGACATTTTGCTTTCAAAATAACTAGACTAAACGTTTTTGCTGATACGAGACTTAGGTATAAACTGTTCACCACTGTGTCTGAGACAGTCACACAGTAAACTGTCCTCTGTGTGAATTTCACACAGTGACAAAGCTCCCATTCAACGCAAGAAATGGTTGAAACTCATCCCTCCGTCTACTAATCCCGGCATGGTTTTTGACCAGTCAGGATATTCCTGATCGATCTGGGAGACATTTACAAACTTCAACATGAATGGAAATAATTTAAAAAAAAAATGCACTCATGTTGAAACCATCGGTTGTGCAGACCCGAGTTGGTATCTTCTCGTGGTCATGCAGCGACTGGGAGGAATGGGAAGCAGTCAGGTTCGATGCAACGTCGAGAAACACAGGTCCAATTCCTTAGAACAAGAGCCCCTCACTGGCATCAAAAATACCTGTCCAGAGAGAGTCTACATGTATAATATATTCAAAAGAATAATAATATTCATAATAATAATAATCTTTATTTCTACAGGTACATGTACAAGGTATACAGGCCTAGGTGACATCAGTATCATACTACTATATAAAAGCCGCTTGTTATGCAGAGCGTTTCAGGCAAATTAGGTCAGTTTTGTTCCCAGGATGCGACACATACCTGTCGACTAGCACCCAGGTATCTATTTTACTGACAGGTGAGCATGGACAGCAGTTGTCTTAAGGAAACACGTCCTAATGTTTTCACCGTACCGTGGATCGAACCCCCCGACCTCAGTGTCGAGTGCGCTAGCAGTAGAGCTACGGGACACCGATAAGAGTCACGTTACAATGGTGGATGGAATAATTCGCTGTTAATCTACAGTTTGGAGAAGGGACTTCAGATGACGTTTCGGTCCGTCCTAATAATGTTCCAGGATTGACCGAAACGTCGGGTAAGGTTTCCTTTCCAAGGTGTGTGTCATTGGTTAATCCGAGTTACTCGTCTGTTTCCACGCCCTCTCCAGAATGAATAGCAATGAGGCGTGTTGACTGCCCAGTGACTAATACTAAAACTCTCTGAGTCGCACTAAAATTTACAAAACTCGTATCAATATGCATGTGTAATCACCTTCCCTTTATATCATATCCATGTAATTCATAATTTATAATTTACAACCAAATTTACAATATACATCCTACACAATTAATATATAATTCTTCCTGGCCTCAACTCCCACCTACTAATCCACCCACCACACACCCACTGTATAAATCGCTTCCCCTCAGAGATTATCACAGTCGATTTCATGATTATTAGAATTATTACAAGACCACAGCTTTAATTATATTTTACTCAGCCGTGCATAATTTTCCAGCTCTTCGCCTCACCCTCACTGACTAATTTTTTTCATATTTGGAAAATTCCTATATTTTGGGTGTGTACTCGGCTACATATTTTTTTGTAGCTGTAAAATCTAGCTCTACTCTGCAAGCTGTACTCCACTAGCTTTATTCATCTGTCCTGAATAAATGTAGCTACACTTAAATAGCTGTGTTTACATAGGATGAGGTACAGTTCATGGGCCCTCCTCTTACGTTCCATTTGACGTGCGCACGTGCATGTGTGTGTGACCACTCACCTACATGTACTGGCCTATATGTGATTGCAGGGATAGATTCACAGCTCCTGGCCCCAACTATTCGCTGGTCACTAGTAAGTTATCTCTCTCTCCTAACTTCGAGAGCCTTATCGTACCTCGTCTTAAAGCTACGTATGGATCCTACCTCTACCACTTCTCTCTCGTTCCACTTTGTGACTAAGACTGAAGAAATACTTCTTAACTCAGTTGAGTTTTCAACTCCAGCTTTGCCCTCGTGTTCCTGTGTCTCATCTCCCAAACAACATGTCACTATTCACTCTGTCAATTTGACTCGCTCTTTAGTACATTTTTATCATAGCCTCCATAGGCTTCCTGTCCTCCATTGTCATCAGATGGTGTTTCATTAACCTCTTCCTAAAGGACATACTCTTTGCTCCGGGACTAGTCTCGCTGCAAACCTTTGCACTGTTTCCGATTTCTTGACATGCTTAACCAGATATGTGTTCCATATTGATGCTACATATTCCAGTATTGTGTTGTCTTATACAATATTGTGTTGCCAGATGCAAATTTGGCACTTATTTGGTTGATATGAGCCTCAGGTAATATGTACTCACCTAAATGTGGTTGCAGAGCTCGTGTGTGTGTGTTTGTGTGTGTGTGTGTGTGTGTATGTGTGTGTGTGTGTGTGTGTGTGTGTGTGTTTGTGTGTGTGTGTGTGTGTGTTTGTGTGTGTGTGAGTGTGTGTGTGTGTTTATGTGTGTGTATGAGTGTTTGTGTGTGTGTGTGAGTGTGTCAGGCATGAGTTACATTTGCCAGTACGTTCTCTGTTGGAGCAATAAAGGGAGATTATACCCAAAAATACATTTTGAAGTTTGCAGGGAGCCGAGCTGGATTTAGTGTGCCATGCAGATTGCGCACCATTTATAATGGCCGGCACAGAAGCTTGCGAGCATTGCTGATTGGTTTCAGAGTGTCGTTCGGAGCAACAAATTGCCTCAGAATGCAGGCAGCGGTTGATTTGTAGCGTAGAAAGTCATTTTGCTGAGAAAGGCGGCGTAGTGTTTGGCTTATGCTGGTGGATCTCAATACAGAAAAAGAAGGGAGGAGAGTTACTTATGACGCTATATTGAAGGCTCACGAGACAAATGGATCAAAGTGGATATTCTGTCACGTAGCTAGGAGGAGTCACTGTGTGTTAAATTGAAAGGCACTTCGCTGAAGGGAGTTGTTAGCCTGCGATTCCATGAAGTATAATGACTACCATGAATTCAGAGCAGGTTAATTTTTTACTGGGTGGTTTGATAAGTTAGTGAAAAGACACTGTCAAATGATCAGAAGCTCCTGGTGAGCAAATAACTGCCACTACCTTCAGTACTTTTAGAGAAAAGGAAGTAACGCCGCAAATAGTCATCCCCATGCAAATGCTAACGCTTTTCTTCCTGTTCATGCACTGAACGCAAAAAATTATAACTCTTGTTGCTTCTAGTGTGCCTAAGTTCGTAAAAGACTGAATTTTTTATGGGAAATGGTGAGTGGAGTAAAGCAGTACATCACTCACCATGCCACCAGACACCAAGCAGGGAGCTCGAAACCAATGCCAGTGTCCTTAAACTTGTTTACTATGTAAGGCACTGGAAAAGAAAATCAGGAGTGGATCACCTCGAGAGAAATGGAATCGTGAACGTTAAATAACATTGGCCCAGGAAGGTGAAATCTTGTCTCAAAAATCCTTTTAAGTTTTCATGTAAAATACCCGAGATTAAAGATTAAAGAAAGAAATGCAAAAAAAAAAAAAAACTGCTGACACTGTACCACATCGAGAAACAGGTTATCATAGCAGGAAACGCGTTTCAAATGATCATGGAATACGTAAAAGACAGAGTAATAGTAAAGAGTGAAGTATGTAGCTGGACAGAAGGGACGATTGAGATGCCACAAGGATCTGTACTATATGTACATCTGTATCTGATATATTATTTAATTGCATGCCAAAAATAATCGAGTCTTATCTATAACTCTTTGTGGATGATGTAAAGCTGCTGAAGGCGAATGCTGACAAAAGTGGACAATGGCAGACTTGAATAGATTGAATTTGAATAGACTACGTGATCAGACAAGTGGTTGCCGAAATTCAACCAAATCGAGTGAAAGAAGACCGGACAGTGAATATAACAAAAGCGAAAAACGACTGAAGGGTACATCCATCGAGAAGGAGTTAGAGGTAAACCACTGAGCATTTCACATATACAAAAGTGGTGAGTGTAAGAAATATCTTCAGAGCTTCAATTAGTCATTTAGAGCTCTATACACATCGCATGTAGAGAATGTAGCACAATGTAAAGGATGCATTACAAACGTGGATTCCATGTTTGATTAGGCACGCTCAAAAGATTGAAAACGTCCAAAAGTTTGGGACCAGACTATTTTCTCTGTCTCTTCACGTATACAAGTTTTCTCCACTAAGTAATCAGGACTTGACTACACTGGAAGACCTGAAAATCAGAGGCAACATTATCAATGTTTAAAATACTTTGGGGCATTTATAGTGTAGATAGAAAAGACTTTTAAAGGAGAGTATCATAGGAAAAGTGACATAGACGAAAACTAAAAATGAGATATGTCATAAAGAAGAGCGACGAATTGTTAAAAAAATGGAACAATTTTGATCAGAATTTTCAAGGTTTTAGATTTGATAAGGATCTTCAGATACAAATATGATCAAAATAAAAGTTGGGAACATGTAAAAACAGTCGATTATAAAGAGAAGGAGGAGTTAGGAGCTGTGTCGCGACCACAATTACGAGAATACATCCCCGCCCTACCACCTCTGCTTTCATTGTCTCCTACTAAAGTCACAGAGAAAATATTTTTCTGCAAAAGTTGAATCAACTCTCCTTAACTGTTTAGGGCGAAATTAGTTCCTAATTTTATTGGAGAAAGTTGGAAAGAATATCCAAATTGAATTGAGTCGACTCGCATTGTGATTACAACTTGTTTCAGCAAACACATAGACTGTTGCGAATGGTTTATTTTTCGTAGGTTTGTGAACTGCTGTCAAATTGCTTTGTTCGTTGTGGAGGAAGAAATTCTTTGTCTTCTGAAGCATACATGTGTTAGCCTGTGATCCACACATTTATATCTTAGTATTTATTTCAGAAAAAGAGGGAGCTTATTTACTTCGATGGATTGCTTTGTTATATTAAAACTTCTAAGAACATTTGATTTTCCGTAATTTTAAAACGATGTTTTCTGTTCTCTTTGGACATCTCTAGGAGGCTTATGCTTGTTATTATGGCTTATATACCTGTAACAGAGCTTAATGACAGATCTCATTGTGGAAAAAAGTTGAAGTGAATTTACGAGCTGAAAACAGCCTCAGTTTTATTCAGCATTGTTAAATAAACAGTTTGGTTTCCACGTATCTCAAATACATTAAACAATTGTAATCAGCTATTGCGGAGATAAACTATTTCATATAAATGTGTAATGTATATATATATATATATATATATATATATATATATATATATATATATATATATATTTTTATTGTGTGTGTGTGTGTGTGTGTGTCGTGGGAATATGTAAAATTGGTCAATTAGCAAGAACTCATTTAAAATTAAGTCTTTTCTAAAATTTTCTCTTTTCATTTATGTTAATGTAAAAATTAATAATTTTGTACCAAAAGAAATTTAGAAAACTTACCTAACCTTATTATAACAAGCGCAATTTAATTTAGCATAATCCAACAAAATATACTTTAGATAAGTTTACAATAATTTAATAAAAAACAAACGCAATGAAATATATGTTTTTCGTTAGGTTAACAAGGATTTTTACGAAATTATTGCATACACAAATTTTCGCTTCCCTTATCAGGCAAAATCGTACCTATTCGGCACGACATAAATAAATATATATATATATATATATATATATATATATATATATATATAGAGAGAGAGAGAGAGAGAGAGAGAGAGTGTGTGTGTGAGAGAGAGAGAGAGAGAAACAGAAGTCAGGAGTAATTATCTGATGTTGAGCACTAGTGACATTGATTTGTAAATAATACCTTTCGGAAAATGAGGGTCACACACGCTCAGACACAAACACACACACACACACATACACACAACACCAGTGCTGTGTGTAGCACTGGTGTAAAGCCTTCACCTGATCAAACATGTTCAGAAGCTGGGAAAAGTGGAGAGGTTGCAACAAGAATAATCCCGTATGAGCTTTGAGAAGAGGCTAAGATAGCTGAACCTGGTGACATTGGATGACAGAAGGAGCAGGAGTGACGTGTTCTAACGAACAATGACAGGGTAGACAGGGACAAACTGTTTGAAAAGCGAGAAACAGAAATACGAAGGCTTAAGTGGAAGCTAAAATCACAATTGAGTAAAAATTATGTCAGGCAATAATTCTTTAGTTTCAGAGTGATCAAGAATTAGAACCGGTTGGACATCGATGTAATGAAGGTGTAGGATCTATACATGACTTTACGAATATTTGTGATAGAGCTCACGTATCCAGCAGTAATGCGAGGCCAGGAGCTGAGAACTGACCACTGCAACCAGATATAGGTAAGTACAGTACGTATAGTTAAGTACACACACACACACACACACAACTGAAAAAAATTGTCGTGTCTGGCCAGCAATGCAGCTGATTATGTCTGAAGATATAGTTCTCGCTGGCAGTCGTTAAAAATGATAAATAACGCATGAGTTTTGGTTCTTTATGAGGTGAGAGAATGGCAACTCGCCTCAAACGTGATAAAAAAATGCTGCACTAGCTGACCGAGTATATATTCGGGGACAAATTGACAGGAGTATGTCCTGGTTTGTGAAATTATATTAATAAAAATTAGCAAACTTGAAGGCATCAAAATTCAGTGAAAAGATTGTGTCCCAAGTAAGACATTAAAATTTAAAATTGAGAGTTCATCAAAGGAGGTATTCTCCAGTTATCACAGAATCCATTAGTTCCATATATTTTTAACTATAACTCGAGAACTCATAAAATAACGAACGTAAACAACTCATGAAATGGACAGGATTAGAGCCCATTGCAAATCAGTAATTAAATTAGAAGGCCAGTGCTCAAATCACTTCATAATAACATCCTGCAAATTTTAGGATATGCTTGCTATTCCATGTCAGTTCCGCGACTAATATTAACTACATTAGTCAAGTCGCATGACTGCACATACACAGCCCATGATAACGCTGAACCTTCCTCTAAGTAAGATATATATCAGCATTGAAGGTTTGAAGCCGATCAGTTATTGAGTGGAAATCACTGTTTCAATTTGTTTACCAAATTTGGCACCAATGCAGCAAAAAAAAAAATTAGAACATTTCTTTGTGGCACAGAGGCCAATAATTTCAAGATTTTTATCAACATTAGTAGTTAAAAAATGTGCACCTATATAGACCTAAACATGTAAATATGAAAAATTGGTACCTATTCCTGTCACAATATCAACCTACTAAGCAGAATACACTAGTTTTTAAAGATTGAAATTGATCAGAAGAGGCTTTCTCAAGTTATCCCATGGAAACCAAAAATCGGGCATAGGCCTTATAATATTGACCATAAAAATTAGAGGAGCGTAGTCGTGAATCTTCACGAGTACGGTGTTCTTCACACTAACTCCAAGGCTGAGGGACTGATTACCTCATCTTCTGTCTTCCAATTATGTCCTTGAATTTGTATTGATAAAGCCACTGGATGGCGAAACGTCTACAATAAAGATACCCAGATGTCGCACATGTGTCTAATTTTTCATCTTGTCGGTATTGTATACCATTCATGTACAATACTGACTATTAATATGTTGTTGTAGGTTCGCCGGTTTTGTCCCGGCGAACCTACAGTAGAGTATCATTGAAAATTTGGTGCCTATCGGGTGAGGAGTACTCAAATTATGTACGAAAATCTGTGAGGATAAGCAGAAAATCTCTCAGGATAGACAGGCAATCATTTAAAGGTACCTGTTCGGGGATCTCTAATTAGGCAGTCCACTTTGCCTCCAATCATCTCTCCCTCCCTTCTCTCTCTCTCTCTCTCTCTCTCTCTCTCTCTCTATCTCTCTCTCTCTCTCTCTCTCTCTCTCTCTCTCTCTCTCTATATATATATATATATATATATATATATATATATATATATATATATATATATATATATATATATATATATACTATATAGATATAATATATATATATATATATATATATATATATATATATATATATATATATATATATATATATAAAGATATATAATAGTAATCTCATTCATGATAATAGCACATAGACTTCAATCAAGATAATAATTGACAGTCATTCTTAGCAAACAATTCGGTGAGAACTTTTTAAGTTTTCTGAAATATATTTTAATGTTCTCCCCTCTCTCTCTTCCTCTCTAAGTCCTCCCTCTTTCCTTCCCTTCCTCTTTATATATTGCCCTCTCTCACCTCCCTTTCCCCTTCCACACCAAACGTCATCTACACCTGGTCATTATACACTGGAAAGAATAAAATGTAATCATACCGATTAATCAGATATATGTAAACTCAAGAGTCAGCTGGCGCTATAAATGCCATTGAGAAAATGGTAAATGGATCGTAATGTGATAGAGAGCTGCATGTGTTTTAGTCATGTAATGGACGGTGTTAATGTTGTGCGCTGGAACTAGAAGCTCACCCGGAACTAATCAGAGAGGGGTTATAATGTGGAAAGCTCGAGTAACGCTAGTATTTTACGAACCTTTTTACCTACGTCTTTAAGACGATTTTGATATTCGTTTCTAACCCATCTATATTTAAAAATTGCTTTAATATAAAGCTGGAAGATTTAGGAAGATCAGATGAGATATTTTATTAATAAATGGATATAATATGCATGTATATATTTTGATAGAACTAAACGAGGTGAATTACTTTTCTTTAATTGATGAAGAATAAGTAACAGTAACATGGTTTTAACAATTCACAAAAAACACACTTATGAAAAAGAAAATAAAGGCAATATTTTAGTCGGTCCTGGCTGCATTCTTTGCCTTTGTCAATTAAGGGTAATACCGTAGTTGTAAGTGGTGGATACGCATACCCTCAGCGGCGTTGCACATTTATTAGGGAAAGAAACCCTTACTTATGTCTTTGCCATGGCAGTAGTTACCGGTGACTCGCCAGTGTTGAGCTCTGTGGTCTGTGTTGCCTGTGTCTACATTTAAACACAGTTTTCAGTGGGTGTAACTCCGCTTCTTACGTATTTATCTGTTTACATTGAGAAAGTGCTCCTCATATGTACCTGTAGACGTTGTCTTGAGCGTAGTTTGACCTCAGACGTCGTCAGCAAAAGCTGTGTGAACAGTGTCCGCTGACCACGTTCATCGTAAAGCTGATCTAACCACGCTATTCTCTACCTCCTGCTGCTTCATTATTATGAATTGTATTGCCAGGTTAAATTCTCCAGGACTATATTCATAAAGTGTAGCCCAGAGGATCACCTGAAGCAAGAGTAAGTCTGACAACAGAGATATCATCCTACTATTATATTGTGGTCTTAAACAGAGCCTTACTGGATTATTAATAATAATCCCAGCAGATAATAATGAAAACGACAGGTAATCCGCTTATGTCTTCTCTCATCACGTAACAAATTATTGCGTTTAGTGGATGGGGTGGAGATTAAAACTCACATGTAATAAACTGTAACCTACAAATACAAACAAAAACTATTTACTCTTTTAATGTCTTCTGGCTGAATCACTGAACAAATCACTGAAAGCGCACTGTAAATACATAGTTATATATTTATTTAGCTCTTGCACACATATGTAATAAAAGGACATTTATTCATGAATGTCTCTTCCATTTCCTTAATATAGAGGAGTAATGCAGGCTCTTGATGCTTCATGGTCACTAACAACTAGTTTGGGCGACAACATTTCAACTTCATTTGTTATACTGTATTTTATTTTCCCATACAAGAGGTATACAAATATACTCCTCACATTAGGAAAAGTGAAATTACTACCGATATATCGAGTCATGAACACAATAAATTATTTTTTTTAACAACAAATAAACACTTTACCCAATGTAAGGTAGACACAGGCTAGTAGGCCGTGCCTACCTTACATTGGAACGGCGTCACCAGCTTTTTCAAGTCTCTCATCCGTCCAGCATCAAGGCGGTGTAGTTTAATGCTGAAGAATGGCTTTTGATCAAACAAATTTGTGCTACCATCCCCGTCTTAGAATCTGGTCTTTTGAATTTCATAAATTCACCCCAGCATTCACAGCTTGGCTATCTCCCTGAGCCGAGTCACACGGTGTTCTGTGCTCGGCTCTCAGGCACAATTATATCGAGTCAATAAGGTATAGACATATTCATATACTCCCTGAGCATTATAGTATATTATGAAAGCGTCATGACAGAAGGAGATGAGTGATGTACAAGCCGGAGGAAACATGGGATTCTGACATTTCTCTCTCTCCCCACTATCTTCGCCTCAATACTCACAAGTGGAAAGTTACAGCTCAGACTGGCACACATGTTACGCACAGCAGTGTTTAAGCAGACACCTGAATTAACATTGCCGATATACCAAGTGGGAAAGGGGGGGGGATGACTTAATAAAGGGCTCTTGAGTCAATTAATTACAACTACCTTCATCAGATCTAACTTAAATGCCTTCCATTCTGAAGACGCTTTAATATTCTTAAAGAGTTCAGGGCTTCCACGTAAATACAGTAATAATGCCATATTAAACCCTCTGGTTTCGGTGTTTCCAAATTCATCGACGACATAGCGACCAAAATTAATTAACTGTTTTAACAGTTCTGCTATCATTTGCAAACTCCCTTGTAAAAACCAAGATTCTATAGGTGAGATGTACAGACTTATTGACAGCAGAATGATGAATCATCAGTGTGTTTGAAGATACTGCACCATTAGTAATCCATACTTGCACACCATGGATAGGAAAAAAAATAAGTTTTCTTTGTACTACCCTCCATCTGATTATCATTCTCTCTCATCTGTTTTTCTCCCTCTGTTCATTGTCCATTCTTTTGATTTTCTTTACATTTAAGAAAGTCGGTACAGCAAAGCAATGTGTTGGGCGGACCATACACTGATCGTTTCAGTAATCTATTGTAATGAACAATGACACAACTGCTTTTAGATTGGCTAGACACCCCTTATTATAGGCGATGAAGATATCTAGCTGTAACGTAGATATATCTGCCCTGAAGACGGTCTCTAGATACACTAAAAAATATTTACGATTATTTCAAACCGTTAAATATGGGTTATTTTTATATAAAAAAATCCGTTTTGTTACAGTATAAATCCATGAAGTGCTTTGATACCCAAGCTTTGAAACTACCTTCCATTTCCGTGAACCAAACCTGATTGCTTCCCATTCCCCTAGCACTGTATGACCCAGTAAGGGTATATCACTTTCTCCTATCCCATGAATGCACTAATAACTACAGAACAGAAGTTTTCCTTCATTTAATTTTCTTCGATGATGCGCTATGATTAAACTGATATTTGTTTTCGAGTGAAATGCCCAACTGGGTTTTCCCAAGTTTTGTAAACATCTGAAGATACCGTTTGTAGGTTAAAACTAAAAAAAATGAGAAAGACAAGGAAGTACAACAATATTCCGAAGTGTTGCCTCAGTAATGGAACTGTGAGTGAGAGTGTTTGTCTGCATCTCATACAGAGATAGTGTTCCGGGGAGGAGAGAGAGACAGTGTACTAGTGCTTGTTCCGGGAAAAGCGGAACACCAGTGTACGAGTTCTTGCTCCTGGGTAGAGCGTTTGCTCCGGGGGAAAGCGAGACAGTATACGAGTGTTCGCTGCAGAGGAGAGTGAGATACGAAGAATGTACAAGGGCGCTTGCTCACGGGGACCATGTTTATTCGGGAAGAGCGAGACAGAGTGTACGATAGTGCTTGCACCAGGGATGAGGGCTTGCTCCGGTAAAGAGCCAGACAAATAACAGTGTAAGAGCGTGATTTCTTCTGGGAAGAGCGAGACACAAACAGGGTACTAGAGTGCTTGAACCGAGGAAGAGCGAAACGCAAATGAATTAAAGTGCAAGATGAAGTTTCCTGGTTATCACACTGGAAAACTGTCAGCTGCTATTGAAGGCTTAAAAGTTTTTTGATAACAGAGAGTGAGAGAGAAAAAAAAAACAGAGACAGTGACAGATAGACAGACGGACAGACGTTGTTTTCTCTAGCTCACACTGTCCACCATCGCTCGTCCCTCAACGAGACTCGGCCGTAAGTAATTAAGCCACGGGAAACGACCAGGCTGGAACTGGCGTCGAGGGGGATGTGATGAGGAAGAGGTAGCTGGAGAAGGGCACTTGGAGGGGCAGGATGAACGCAGGAGGGCAAGAAAAAAATAACAGGGAGGAAAAGGAAAGGAAGGAGGCAGAGGTTTAGGGAAAGGACTATGCAGCACGATATAGGCAGTACATGAGTTTATGACAGAACAAAGAAAAGCCAGCCAAAATCTTGACGTCTAAACCGACGATATTTGCTGAAGAGACCCTAGTTACAGTCCAGCTACCTCTATTTGTGTCTATACATTTAAGATTATTATAATAAAAAGAGGGCTCACTCACTACTCTGTACTCCCACCGGCCACACTGCTGGCGTGAACTCGTGAAAGAAAAGAGTTACCACGTTGATTGAAAAATTTGCATGCATATTTTATAGAAATCATCGAAATACAGTTGAAGCTTCTTTTACTATTTCTGCTTCTGCTGCTGCTGCTGCTGTTACTACTACTGCTGCTACTACTACTGCTAATACTACTACTACTACTACTAACATTCAGTAAGCTAAATAAAAATTGCTAAAAATAGAATAATTATTTAAAAATTAAAACATAGAGGCCCTAGTGATTGTTTCACCAGGTGCAGGTGAAACAAACACTAGGGTGTAAGTGGTGTTATTAGACTAACATCACTTACACCGTACTTGTCAACACATGGCTGGAACAGGGAACACAGTAGATGGTTTGTATCGTAAAATAGATGGTGCATGTTTAGACCAGAGGCTAGTTACCAGCTTTTCTCAACTTGTTTACCAACTGATTTTCTTTACGATTACAAATCACATTCGTGCATAATTGTACCCCATAATATTGTAAATAATGATAATATGTAGCTTATGATTCCAAAGTCTTTAAAAAAGAGGGAGACTGGAATAGCATATTTTGTGAGATATTAATAGTATATCTTGGAACTGGAATATTATATTAATAGTATATTTTGGACTGGAATATTATATTTTATGATATATTAATATTATATTTTGTGATATATTAATAGTATATTATGTGATATATTAAGAGTATATTTTGTGATATATTAATAGTATATTTTGGACTGGAATAGTATATTTTGTGAGATATTAATAGTATATTTTGTGATACATTAATAGTATATTTTGGACTGGAATAGTATATTTTGTGAGATAATAATAGTATATTTTGGAGTGGAATAGTACATTGTGTGAGATATTAATAGCCTATTTTAGACTGGAATAGTATATTTTGGACTGGAATAGTATATTTTGGACTGGAATAATATATTTAATGAAATATAGTATATTTTGGACTGGAATAGTATATTTTCTGAAATATTAATGGAGCAATCCTGTAGAATCTCAGTGCTCCAAAGTTCATAAGCTAACTTTGCCGGAGTCGAAGATAAAATAAATGAAGCAGTTAATAATTCATTCACATATTTCTTCTTGTAGGTGGAAATTAAAATTTCTTAAAGGTAGAGATTTGTAAGTTAGGATTTACCTGAAATAATAAAAGAAAACCGTTTTGCCTACCAAAAAAAAAGTATAAGAATAACGTTCCCACGATATATCATTGCTTCAGCTGATGCTACTACTACTGTTACTTCCAGAACTACTAGTAGTAGTGCTACTACTGTTACTGCTACTACTGTTACTACTACTACTATTTCTACTACTAATACCACTACTACCACTTCTACCACTGTAATTACTATTTTTTGTGCTACAAGCACTTTATGCCTAGTCTGGTGCACGCCTAATCAAGTGTTTACAATGATCCACAAACTGCAATATGGAGCAAGCTTTCATTTTAAACATTGTTTCAGACTGAGTTTTATTAGATTTCATAAAGCTCAATCCTGAGCAAACCGTTGCCTAAAATATAGGCTTATTCTATTTTACATATCTTCTACCTCTTGTTGTCTTATTGCCCGTGTCCAATCTGTGAACTAACAACAATTTTCCAGTAAAAACGGCCACCCAGTCTTTTTATCTAGTTAAATAAGATATTTGTGAAATGATTAATCAACCAGTTCTTAATTTTGTGTATTGATCTAACTCTTACAACAATAACGTGAAGTTTGCTGCAGTGATGGCATTGTGTTTCAGAGATGGCAGTCTGTACCAGCGCTATGGCAATCAGTTTTTACTGGGAAAGTCTGTTCAAACAGTTCTTCATGTTCGAACGTTTCAAACTTGTTTCCACTTCAGTAAATATATAATGCAGCACTATGAAGTTTATGTTTTTCATGTTATGGAAATAGAAGAGTTCTGGAGTAGGTCTACTGGCCCATGCTAGATAGGTCCCTATCACACCCAACTACCTAGTCATCATAGTCTAATTTTCCTTCAAGATGGGTGCTTTAAAGCAGTGATGTACTCTTGATCCCATGATTAACATTTAAAGTTTTTATTTCCTTTCTATACGCCAGTGCCTTACCCTCTGACTTCCTCCCTTGCTCCCACCTATCTCTCATATCCTGTATGACCTTCCCAATCTGGTCTAGTATTCTGCTCACTCTACCTCGTATGTTTATTTTTCATCTCCAGCGATGCCCTCAACCTTCGCTGCTCTTTCCTATTCCCTTTACACATTTTTCATTGCTTCTCTTGTTCCCTGTACGCCATCTTTCCCGCTGCTCCTATTCCCTCAACACCACTTTGATTGTTGCTACTGTTTCATGCACTGCGCATCAACTGTACCGCTGTTTCATAACACAATTAAACTTGTATGTTTATCTGACGTGTGCAGTCACTGACGCTGAACAATAGTCGGTGAATCTCCCGCAAAAATGGGTTATAAATGAGCTTGTTAGGAGTGAACTCAATTAGTAGTAACAAAATTAAAAGTGAAAACAGTAGTAAATACATTATGAAACTATATATAATTTAAACACAGCATATGGTATAGAATATTATTTACAAAAGGACGATTTTTTTCTTATTAGAGCCTCAAGAGACTATTAATAGGATATGCTTTATTTACGGCAGAGAACGTACCTCCTGCTGGAGGTACATTCGTGTTGGCAGAGCAATGCCTCCCCAACACACAGTTCAAGTAGCGTACCTTGATGCTGGCGAATAACTCTTGGTCCTTGTTTTCCCAGTATATATCAAACTTCATTATTTTTTTTTTCAGAGTTGCTGTATAACCCATACGTTTTGACCTTTTCCGAATTAATTTAATTTGTAAATTGTATTTACAAAAAGCCTTCGTTTTGCTCTCTAGCCAAAGTCCTTTGAAAAGATGTTCTTTCTAGATGTTCCTTCGTATTATAAAATGTAATAACACTGATCACTGGTAAAGACGAGCCCACACGGAGAAAATAACTGATGGTAAGCGCACTGAATATTTCGGCTTCACAGTCGGTAGACTGAGTCTGCTGAAGAGGGCTCAGTTTGAGGCCCGAAATACAGTGACATTATTATCTTCTGCTTTATTTTCTCGGTGTTGCTTTGTTTGCACCACTTCCTAGGTTAATCATGTTTAGAAATAATGATCGATGCTTCGTCAAATTCTATGGCATGAGAATGTCGGTTCCAAAGTATCGTTTATTTTATTAATTCACTAAACATATATTTCTATATTTTTTTTTTTTTTGCTCTTAATTCCAGGCCCATGGAAATTTCGCCAATATAAGTCGGCTGAGAATATTTACATCCTCTCTTTGAGGCAATGGCAGAGGCCTCTTAATTATAATGTGGTTCTGAAAGAACTAAGTCGCTACAATATTAAGTATAATTTAGGCATCAGAATCAAAACGCACAGGTCCCAGAAAGTTTGAGCTGTGAGGTATGTCAGTAAATATTCGATTTGTCCATGTTTTCACTTATTTTATGTCTCACTTACTACCGATGATCTGTAAAAATAATTGTTATCGATTTCCATCATGATGTAATACGAAAATTAATGAAAAATTAGTGTTCGGCTTTGTATGTCGGTTTTTCATCAACATTGAAGAGTAGTAAAGGAAGTTTGGTATTAGACTCGCTCTCCAACATTATCTAAAGTGTAGGGTTTACAATTAAGTCTTTGAAACTATCAGTGTTGAGACATTGGCGAAATAATAAGATTTATTAACGTGCCGTTGGCAGGTCACTGCAACAGACATAATATTACTGCAACGAATAATCATCACGACTCCATGCACAAGCTCGCCACCACACAACTTACTGGTGAGACCATAGATATGCTAGAATATGACATGCTAGAATTATGTTAGTTGAGTTGACTGATTTACGGGAAGTAATCATAGAGCTTATATAGTTCGATGAGTTTGAGGAAGTCGTCGTAATGCAAGTGAAGAGGAAAGTTGCAAGATGAGAATTTATCTATCGGTGGCTGCACTGTCTTGTCAGTCGAAACTTCATGAAGAGAGATGCCATGAATGTATTTGGCAGTTGTTTCAAATTCTACCGTCCCTGTGTAAACTAATTAATGTTTTAAACTTTTTTATGTTTTAAAAGTAGACATAATTCTCCCCTAAAACTAATTAATGTATTAAGTAAAAGAACTAGTATCTGTTCGGTAGCCAAGTATTCCAGAAGTTGTGTCGGATTGGTATATTTACCATATATTTGAGATAATTTTTTGATTTCTTGAAGATAAGATGCAGTAACATCGTATCCAAATCACAACGTCTTAAAATATCCTCAGATTCTATGTAGAATCTCTTCATTTCTCAAACAAATGCTTATTGACATAGAGTATTGCAAGTGTTATTGTCGCAAAGTAAGAAGTCTGCACCATCACAACTACCAGTGTTTACAAGATTCCATGTAAACATTGCTATTTGGTAATCTAAGCAAGACGTACAGAGACTCTGACATCAGAGTTTGTATTACATTTCGATGCGTTTTCATGCATTAATTTGGGATAAAGAAACGTATATCTCTAAAGCCGATAAAACTTGATATTTAGAAACGTAATCGACTATAAAGCAGATTACATTTTAATGTATGATTTACAAGAAAACAATATTTGACTGACTAGAGAAAGTTTGTTAATTGAAACTTGGTAACGATGATTCAATATTCAGTATAGAATTTATTTGCGTATTTCTCCCACCTGCTGCTCTCTAATACTAGTAGTCATTATTAATATTTTTATCTATTATTATGAATTATATTGTTATTATTATTATTATTATTATTATTATTATTATTATTTTATTATTATTATTATTATTATTATTATTATTATTATTATTATTATTATTATTATTATTAATAATAGTAGTAGTAGTAGTAACCACTACCACAATTTTCAATTACCACAATCTCCAATCTACCAGCATCTTGAACCACCACCACGACGCCGCCCCACCTTCCACAATGCATTACCTGACTAGTGGGTCTAGCAACTTACGGCCCAGAAAGCAAACGGCTCTACTATCGAATCGGCGATCTTGCGTCAATATGACTCTATCCGCGATGTACACACAACATATTAAGGCGCGCCATAAGCCCAGCTATATATCCTAGAAACTGCTAATTACACGTCTCTGACCTGGCTGCCATGAAGGCAGGATACGCATCAAACGAGGGGACAACGAGACAAAAATCAGACCGTGTCGGGTGATTGAAGCGTCACGCATCATTTTGCCTGTTATTGTGAAGTGAAGTGTTGGTGGGAGCGATAACAGAGACGTTTACTGCTGCATGAGCCTGGTGCTACGCTGCGCAACACGGATAGTGGATGAGAGGAGCTACACGGTTAGTGGATGAGAGGCGCTATACTGCTTGTGAATGAAAAGCGCTACACGGCTGGTGAATGAGAGGCGCTGCACGGTTAGTAGATGACAAGTGCTACAAGGCACTTTCCGGATAATGGGTAAGGGGGCGCTATACAGATGAAGAATTCCTTATAAAGAAAGCTTACTAAATCTAGTGACATGATATTATCTTTATGCATATCGTTTGCCCTCTAGGAAGAAATGAATTTGGTCGACACCTCTGAATGAATAAATTCAGAATCAACTTTATTCCTAGAATTGGCAAACGGATACATATCTAGAGTAAACACTCAATTGAA
Source organism: Cherax destructor (assembly GCA_009830355.1). Lineage (NCBI taxonomy): Eukaryota > Metazoa > Arthropoda > Malacostraca > Decapoda > Parastacidae > Cherax > Cherax destructor. The sequence continues at coordinate 193,942 of WNWK01001307.1, forward strand.
TAGCTGTCAGAAAATGAAATCCCCCAAAATAAATTATCCACCTGCTGTGGACTTCAGTAGCTTTATCAGAAGTATTTTTAAATCTGCACAATAAGATAATTAACAACGCTGTTAAGGCCTGCATTAAAGTAATTCATTAAGCGGAAAAACTTTCCTTTATCTCTTGTTACATAATTCCATCCTCTTTATTCACTGTAATTATCACAGGATAATTACACCCTAGAGATGTATTTTTCTCGGCTTATATGTTGCATACTGAAAGTTTATTTTAATCCTTATTTCAGGGACTTAACTATTTTGGTTTAGTAGTGGGTTACGTGCAGCGTAATGGCACTAGTGTGGTCGATAGGCTTTAAACATCATTAACCACCCAACCATTATTATATCAAGACTATGTAATCAAGAAATATATATATATATATATATATATATATATATATATATATATATATATATATATGCATCGGGTGGTGAATTTGTATATACATTGAGGGGCATCCTTTTATAAAGATTTAACTATTCTTGTCTGGTGGTGAATAGGTTACATGCAACTTTCATAACCCCTCATGTAATCGATAGGCTTTCAATCCAAATTAACCAACCTATTATTACAATCGATCTGAAGCTCTGAACACATAGGAGTCACACAGAGTATAGGGAATTGAGGTCAGTCATGTTCGATCGAATACAGGCAGGATAAGCCCGCTTCCTGGGATCAAGAGCTCCTCACCGGCATTCAGATACTTTCTTGAAAGAGGTCGGTGAGGAACTCATCTTCGGACAAATATGTGCTATTTCGTCTCACAACACTAAGCAACACACACTTCGTTCGTAGGAAAACAATAAATCAAAATAATCATTGTTATGTATTTAATGTTGTGTTTATGTTAATGATGAAGGAAAAAGTACATGCAGTGAAACAAGTCTTTATTGTCACAGTGTTTCGCTCAAGAGAGAATGAACCCGGCGTTTCGCTCTAAGGAGAGTGAAAAGTCATAATATTTCGCCTAAGGGACGGTGAAAACGCAGTCACAACGTTTCGATATAAAGGAGATTGTAAAACGTTGTCACAACATTTTGCTCTAAGTAAAGCAAACACGTTATTAGACGTGTCTAGTTTGTGTTAGAGTGTGTGTGTACTCACTTATTTGTGGTTGCATTGGTCGAGTCATAGCTCCTGGCCCCGCCTCTTCACTGATTGCTACTAGGTCATCTCTCTCCATGCTCCATGAGCATTATCATTATCTTCTGACTGAAGAAATACTTCCTAACATCCCTTTGACTCATAGGAGTCTTCAACTTCCAACTGTGACCCCTTGTTTCTGTGTCCCATCTCTGGAACATCTTGTCTCTGTCCACCTTATCTATTCCTCTCAGTATTTTATGTCGTTATCATGTCTCCCCTAACCCTCCTGTCCTCTAGTGTCGTCAGGCCGATTTCCCTTAACCTTTCTTCGTAGGACAATTACCTTAGCTCTGGGACTAGTCTTGTTGCAAACCTCTGCACTTTCTCTAATTTCCTGACGTGCTTGACCAGGTGTGGGTTCCAAACTGGTGCTTGCATACTCCAGTATGGGCCTGACGCATATGGTGTGCAGAGTCTTGAACGATTCCTTAGTGAGGTATTGGAAAGCTATTCTTAGGTTTGCCAAGCCGCCCGTGTGTGTGTGTGTGTGTGTGCGTGTATGTGTGTGTGAGTGTGTGTGTAAGTGTAAGTACGAGGGCTTATGTGTGATTTATTTGTGCGCATGGAAGCGTAAAACTGCCATTAAGGCTATTAAGTTAATTAATTCATGTCATTAACTAATTTGTGCCTCGCTTCATTTGATTAACAAGGCTATGACAAAGACGTACTCTACTGAGAGCGAACACCATCAGCATCAGAGTGAAAGTGTACACCATAGTAATGAGGTTGAGTACTATAACACTGATAGTGAATTCCGTTTTAATGAGAGTGAACTTCATTGCCATCATTATCGTTCAGGTAGTGATGGTGTTGGTGGTAGCGATGTTGACTTGACCGTCGTAAGTATGGTGCTTCCTTATCGCTAATTACTATCGAACTATGTGGTGAAGTTGTTGTCAGGGGCTGGTGCTTGAGGGTATGATACACACACACTCATTATCAGTCTTTTTTTAGTGCTATTGTTGTGTGGTACACAACTTCTCTATTAGGTATTGTAAAATACACGACGCTTCATCAGAGTTTTGTTACGTAGTACACTATTTTCGGAAGGATAGTGAACTCTCACATGCACTATTCCAACATTTGCAGACAGTAACGGAGACACTGCACCCACAGCAGAAAGACTGGGCAGTGGCGCACAGCAAACTCAGACAGTAAATGTGTATGAATGCATTTATACGCACATACATACATACACACATTCATACATATACACATACATACATCCAAACAAATACACACTCAGTTGTACTTGCTACCGGGGCCTACCTCTAGCTCTTAATAGCATTTCATAGTCTATTTTCACTATAACTTGCTTAGGGTAAAACCATGTTAAATCTCGCTGTCACATCCGTTTTTCTCATTCGTGTCGTTTTGTGAGCAAAATGGCTCGTGATTTTTTTCATATTGCTTTAGATTCTGTTAATAATGCTTATCTCTTTCTATTTCTTTCAATCTCCTTGTTGCTGACAGCTTTCAGAATCAGTAAAGTCACTTTTGCCCTAATTGTTTTTTATGTAACTCTCATCGGAATATGTACTATTGCTGTGTTATCCTCATAATCAGCCTCGACCTATTGTACAAGGCAATTAATTAACATTTCCTAAAGCAATGATCCTCTCACGCCTAATTCCCACAACTGACTCAGTTTAAAGAGTGCGTGATCAGCGTATTTACGAAAGTGATGCTGCTCCCAGTCCCTTTACATACACCACTTAAAACAGATGAGAGCAGAAAGTCGAGAAAATCACATTAAACAACACTCTGCGTAGCGAGGCGGGCAAGGAACTCGTACTAAGGGTCCATGAAAGTCATATTAGAATACATTCGCACAAGAGATTATAGATGCTGATGAACTTTTAACGTTCCAGACCGTCACCCAAGTGTGTGTGTGTGTGTGTGTGTTAGTTACCATTTTGTCCTAGGCACATGTCGATTAGACACTAGGCCTGTTGTATGTATGTGTGTGTGTAACGAAACACTTCGAAATGTTGCTCGCCGGGAATTGAACCCGGGCCCTCCGTGCGTGAAGCAAGAGTGCTAGCCACCATGCCATCGGGGCGTGTATGTGTGTGTGTGGGGGGGGGGCAGGTCATATTGTGGTCTAGTGTGGTCTTGCATTATCTTGTTCGAGCTCGCATGGTCCTGCGCATTTTTTTTTTTTTTTTTTTGAGGGGGGGAGTGAGCAGAGCAAGAGTTTTGTGTGACCTTTTCAATTCTTGACTAACATGTATGTCCAATACTTGGGTACCTTTATTGAGAGATTTTTCGCCTTTACAATTCTAATGAAACCTGAACATGTGTGGTCTTAAGTAGACATGTGGGTCATACTTGACACTTTGATGCTTTGTTTAGTCTGGAACAGACGCACATAATTTTTGAGAATGGTTTATGCAATGATCTCTGTGATGTCTTGTTTTGTCCGGCGAGGTTTTGTGGGATTTCATGCCGTCTTCAGTGCTGTCCTTCACGATCCAGTTTGGTCTTGTGTAGTTCTACATAGTTATGTGTGGTGCTTGCCGGGTTTCCGAGAACTACTTTGAAACCTGCAGAATGACAGACACACAGACATGGAAAGGATACACAGGAGCCTGTACGGATAGTAAATTGAAGACTCAGACATAATACAAATACTCAGAAAACTCCAGGTATTCTACATTTCAAATACTGACAGGCAGACAGAGAGAAACGGTGTGTATGTTGTGTCCCAACGTCAACACAATAATAGTAATAAACTTTCTCGACTTTATTATAAAAGCCAACTTCTCCAATTTGGCTGTACTGACGCTCCAGGTTTTGCTCCCAGAGACTGAAATTATTGTGAAGTATGTTGGTTTGTTGCTCGCTGTCTGTTCCTCTCTGTCTCTCTCTGTCTCTGTCTGTTTCTGACTCCGTTTCTCCGGTCCTCTCTTGCTGTCGTGTGGTGCGTGTCCCGGAAAGGCAATGTGTGTTTATCAACGTATATCATATTTTGCTGTTGTTGTTGTTGTGGATGTTGGTGTTGCTGTTTTGAAAATGTCAGGACTGCACTTAAGCGCATGCGCGCGGACAAGTATACACGCGCAGCACGTTTATGCTCACACACGCACGCACATGCACATAGGAGCTGAGACTCGTCCCCAGCAACCACATATAGGTGAGTACAAAAACACACAAACTCATTCACTAATAAGACACGTGTGCATCACCTTGGTTTCTTTATTAAGAGATATTTCACCCCTCATGGAGCTTTATTAATATAATAAACATGAGAACAGCGACTTATATAATAGAGCCAGCAAAAGTAGTAAAGCGATATAGCAGTTTTAAACGTGGTCGTAAGGGGGCGGGTCCTACTTGTGAAAGTAGGTCATGCGTAACTCTTTTACCGACTTCACTATAAAAGTCACCGTTCTCGTGTCTGTAATATACTGATAAAGTCTCTGGTGTATGTAGCCTTGAAGGAGATAGGTGCTAACAAACATATTGATATTATCTATCTTCTTGATGTATACATCGAATTTTTTTATAGAACCTTAAGAGAATATCAAGAGAAGACTGAGCTACAATTGCACCATATTACGGGGTTTCACAGTGCGACACAGGAGAAAATTTCTTAGATGCGTTCAAAATAAATCAAGTTTGATCTTGTGTCTAGGTTATGTATGGTATTCTTTAAAGTGAAAAGATAGACTTCAAGGAAAATGTTTTTAATTTACTTGTGAAGACCAGTAGAATAACAGAATAACAGCAGATGGATGTCAAGAAGACCATGAATTCAATACATACATGAAGAATCTGATGGGTGATCACTACTTCGTGCAGCGTATACCTGTCTAGAAGGATTCAAGACCTTAGTGATCGTCTGTGATGACACCGATGTTTTTAATTTATTCATTCCTTTGGTGCTTATTTATAACGAAGTTGTATTACAAATACTTGGACAAAGATTGTTCACATTGGAAAGATTACAAATACAGCTGTAAGATATCCTTGTCATGCATTGAGTTGCATATATTGAACGTAACAATGTTAGTACATTTGCAGGGAAGAGAAGGCTTCACCTCAAACACTGCTCACTGATTGCCATAAAATTTAAGAGATCTTCTTGCACCTCGTTAAATAGTGGCTCTAGATTGCACGCTGATAGATAAAATATAGTATTTCACATGTCTACATTATGCAACAAAAACTACAGCAGCCATAGTTAATGAGTTCCTATATCACCTTTTTATTTGAGGAGTCAAGTGTGAAATGGAAATATGGCAACAGTTGACAAGCGGTAATATTAAGAAAAAAAAATAACGTTTATTATTAGAGGTAAACGATGTTTCATTAATATGGAGTGAATTTTATATTTTGAGAAAATTTGCTTCATGTGAACGAAGCGTTGTGTACCTCTGATAATAAAGGAGTCTTCTGTTGTCTTGAATCTTCTATATAACTTCTATTTAACAGAGACTGCCGAGAGAAACAAGCTCAGATTTCAAAGCTTTCAGGCAGCATTTTGACGATGATGCCTACAAAGTGATTTACATATTCAAAGCCCTTATTTTCATGGTAAGAAGGTGGAAATCAGATATAGATACAGCAGGTGACTGCAGAATAGAGACATGGCCAACCCGCACCTCATGAACTTCTGGTGTGTAGTGGTACAAGAAGCTATATTTTGCAAGAATACATCTGCATGAAAAAATGGCTTCAGAGATACGTGCAAACAGTCCACCTGTGACAATGAAAACAGCTGATTCTGACAGCTTCACCTGTTTTGCTCACAGCTTAAATGGTGATGAAATGTATGTCTGCCTCTCCCTCTTCTCTCGTTATTGCCAAACAAAATTAGAGTAAAAATTAAATGTAAATTACCTGGGGTGGCAGAGTGTGGGAGGAGGAGGAAAGTTGGAGTGAGTGGCACCGGGCCAGCAGGAAGATGGGTACTTGTGTAATTAAGACGCAAGACGTATTTTACCATTTAATTACTTCATTTTTGTTTTTACTTCCTATTTTGGCATCCTGCTGCAAGGCTGCTCGAGTAGGTTAAGACTATTGTGGAAAGCCTGTAATTATAGATCTTCTCTTATACCTTGCTGTTAATTTTGCTAGTATTGCTGTTAACACCGGTAAAGGATAGCGAGTTTAACAGACACAGTTTATTACTTATTAGTCTATAATAAACAGACACTTATAAAAACATAAATTACTGTCAGAAAAGTTGGGTACATTGTAAAGCAAATTTAAGTCCAGTTAGGTGATGTACAAAATGATAGTTCCACATCAGAGGTTATTGAGGAAACTTAAGGCACACATAATAGGAGAAAAATTTTCCAGGGTAGAGGCATGGTTGACAAATAGGCAGCAGAGAGTTTGCATAAATGGGGAGAAATCAGAATATGGGCACGTCACAAGCTGTGTTTCACAGGGTTCGGTGTTGGGCCCCTCGTTGTTCACAATTTACATAAACGACATAGATGAAGGAATAGATAACGACATAAGTAAATTTGCTGATGACACCAAAATAGGCTGTCCAATTCATTCTAAGGAGGACATTAAAGCACTCCAGGATGATTTGAATACACTGATGCAGTGGTCGAAGTGACAGATGCAGTTTAATATAGACAAATGCAAAGTTCTAAATGTTGGACAGGAAAATAACCATGCCACATATAAACTAAATAATGTAGATCTTAATATTACTGATTGCGAAAAGGATTTAGGAGTTCTGGTTAGCAGTAATCAGAAACCAAAACAACAGTGCATAAGTGTTCGCAGTAAAGCTAACAGAATCCTTGGCTTCATATCAAGAAGTATAAATAATAGAAGTCCTCAGGTTGTTCTTCTACTCTATATATTTTTGGTTAGGCTCATTTAGATTATGCTGCACAGTTCGGGTCACCGTATTACAGAATAGATATAAATGCACTGGAAAACGTACAGTCCATGAGGATAGACTGAGGGCCCTGAATTTGCACTCTCTAGAAAGGCGAATAATTAGGGGGATATGATTGAGGTGTATAAATGGAAAACAGGAATTAATAAAGGGAATGTAAATAGCATGCTAAAAGTACCTAGCCTAGGCAGGACTCGCAGCAATGGCTTTGAGATGGAAAAATTCAGATTCAGGAAGGATATAGGAAAGCACTGGTTTGGTAATAGAGTTGTGGATGAGTGGAACAAACTCCCGAGTACCGTCATAGAAGCTAAGAAGTTGTGTAGTTTTAAAAATAGGTTAGATAAATACATGAGTGGGTGTAGGTGGGTGTGAGTTGAACCTGACTAGCTTGTGCTATTAGGTCAGATTCCGTGCTCCTTCCTTAAGTGAATGTGACCTGACCTGACTGGGTTAAGGCACTGGCTTAAGCCGGTGGGAGAATTGGACCTGCCTCGCATGGGTCAATAGGTCTGCTGCAATGTTCCTTCTTATGTGGATGTGTGTGGGTGGAAAAAAGGAAGGATATGGGGGGTGAAAAGGATAATATCTTTTGGCGTCATGTATTCATATATACGTATATGTTTTAAGTGAGCTAAATATCCATCTGAATCAAAGCCATGTGTATGTTGCTAAGTGTTTTACATAGCCAACTGTTGCCACGTGCACTCACCTATGTGTAATTATGGGTGTCGATCGTTAGTTCCTGGCTCAGTCTCTCTGTTCATAACTCCCGACACTGAGCTGTTTATTTTGATACACTTGGAAAACATCCCTTACAGATAGACTATATTTTATGCAACTGAGAGAGAAGTTATCAAATCACATCAACATTATATATAATACATGCACAAATAAAAGTAAAATTTACCTTGAATACAAAGCACAATTACAAGAGAGATGACTTCCGCAACATCTAAATTGCACAGTAACAAGCTATCTCTCTTGCGAAAATAATTCCAGTGTGTGCAATGGGTCGAGAAGAGTGAGTGTACTCACCTATATGTGGTTGAAGGGCTCAATACACAGATGTGTGTGTGTGTGGGTATGTGTGCGAGCGCGCGTGTGTGAGCACATTTACGCGTGCATGCGTGTGTATGTGTGTGTGTGTGAATGAGAATGAGTTCCTGCTTGACGGCCATAGTTTTCTTTTCTGAGTCCTGACTAATTTGATATAAAAAATGTCGGCTCCAATTATTTTTTAGTTAATATATGAGGTTCATGCATGCCTAATGAGCACTTGCACTAGCATCAATCGCCCTGATGCAAAGTTACATATTATGAATGGAGAAAGTATAAGATTATCATTTATCTCATACTCTGCTTCTCAGTAAAGAGAAATCGTTATATAAATATATATATATATGTCGTGCCGATTAGGTAAAACTTGCGATTTTGGCTTAAATAGCAACGCTCTTCTTGCCATATAAGACAAACGAAAATTTGTGTATGCAATAATTTTGAAAAAATCATTCTGAACATAACGAAAAAAATATATTTCATTGTGTTTGTTTATTATTAAATTAATGTTATCGTATCTAAAATATATTTAGTTGGGTTAGGCTAAATTAAATTGCACTTGTTGTAATAAGGTTAGGTAGGTTTTCAAAGTTTCTCTTGGTACAAAATTATAAATTCTTACATTAGCATAAATGAAAAAAATATATCATTAAACGTATAAGAGAAAATTTTAGAAAGGACTTAATTTTAGATGAGTTCTTGCTAATTGTCCAGTTTTACCTAATCGGCACGACATATATATATATATATATATATATATATATATATATATATATATATATATATATATATATATATATATATGTCGTGCCGATTAGGTAAACTTGCTATTTTGGCTTAAATAGCAACGCTCACCTTGCCATATAAGACAAGTGAAAATTTGTGTATGCAATAATTTCGCCAAAATCATTCTGAACATAACGAAAAAATATATTTCATTGTGTTTGTTTATTAATAAATTAATGTTAACGTATCTAAAATATATTTAGTTGGGTTAGGCTAAATTAAATTGCGCTTGTTGTAATAAGGGTAGGTAGGTTTTCAAAGTTTATCTTGGTACAAAATTATAAATTCTTACATTAACATAAATAAAAAATATATCTTTAAACGTATAAGAGAATATTTTAGAAAGGACTTAATTTTAGATGAGTTCTTGCTAATTGACCAGTTTTACCTAATCGGCACGACACACACACACACACATATTATATATATATATATATATATATATATATATATATATATATATATTAATTTATATATGCAAGAAAACCACTATGAAAAATAGAAGAATTCCAAGCCTTCGTGACTACTCAATTATCAAGAACTATAACAGGAAACATGACAAGAAGGGCTTATATAAGGGCGAGACTACACTCACAGTCACATCACACTAACAAAGACTACACCTCACAGTGCTAACATCGCACGACTCTGTGAAGAGGAAATAAGAAGACCTGAAACTCTTCCCAAGAATTAAGATTAGTCCAATTTATTATTTATTATAAATTGGATTCATTTATAATTAATAAAATTTGGGAAGAATTTAATAATAAATTGGACTAATCTTAATTCTTGGGAAGAGTTTCAGGTCCTTTCTTATTTTCCTCTTCACAGAGTCGTGCGATGTTACGCTACTGTGAGTGTAGTCTTTGTTAGTGTGATGTGACTGTGAGGTGTAGTCTCGCCCCTTATATAAGCCCTTCTTGTCATGTTTCCTGTTATAGTTCCTTGATAATGTGAGTAGTCACGAAAGCGCTTGGAATTCTTCTATTTTTCATAGTGGTTTTCTTGCATATTTTGATATCACCTGTTTACTGTGATCTTTTTGCATTAATTTATATATATATATATATATCGTGCTGAATAGGTAAAACTTGCGATTTTGGCTTAAATAGCAACGCTCTTCTTGCCGAATGAGGCAAGCGAAAACGAAAGGTGTGTATGCAATAATTTCGCAAAAATCATTCTGAACCTAACGAAAAAATATATTTCATCGTGTTTGTTTATTATTAAATTATTATAAACTTATCTTCAATATATTTAGTTGGATTAGGCTAAATCAAATTGCACTTGTTATAATAAGGTTAGGTAAGTTTTCTAAGGTTCTTTTGATACAAAATTATTAATTTTCGCATTAACATAAATGAAAAAATATATTGTGGTTAATATATATATATATATATATATATATATATATATATATATATATATATATATATATATATATATATATATATACTGCTTGTGGATGCTAGTACACTAAACGGAAATATAATTAAATTAGCTCTGAGTCACGCACACCATCGTATGTCCTCGGATCACGGTAAAACACCTATCTCTGCTAGGTGCATGATCTTTGTAGGATTGGGTGGTCCTGTGAGTTAGAGTGTCATGTGATTTTCACTCACCATGAGGTGGGCCAAAACGACATGGGTTCGATTCCTCGGCTATTCGAAGTGTTGGTATTTATTTAATACCACTCGTTCGTGGTTACAAATATATATATATATATATATATATATATATATATATATATATATATATATATATATATATATATATATATATATATATATTGATGGGATAAAGATAGAAATGTTAAAAGCAGGTGGGGATATAGTTTTGGGGTGGTTGGTGCTATTATTTAATATATGTATGGAAGAGGGTAGGGTACCTAGGGATTGGCAGAGAGCGTGTATTGTTCCTTTGTATAAAGGCAAGGAGACAAAAGAGAGTGCAAAATTATAGGGAATAAGTCTGTTGAGTGTACCTGGTAAAGTGTATGGTATAGTTATTATTGAAAGAATTAAGAGTAAGACAGAAAGCAGGATAGCAGATGAACAAGGGGCTTTAGGAAAGGTAGGGGTGTGTAGACCAAGTGTTTACAGTGAAACATATAGGTGAACAGTATTTGGATAAGGGTAAAGATGTTTTGTGGCATTTATGGATTTGGAAAAGGCGTATGATAGGGTGGATAGGGGGCAATGTGGCAGATGTTGCAGGTGTATGGAATAGGGGGAAGGTTACTGAAAGCAGTGAAGAGTTTTTATGAGGATAGTGAGGCTAAGGTTAGAGTGTGTAGGAGGAAGGGGACTATTTCCCCGTAAAAGTGGGCCTTAGACAAGGATGTGTGATGTCACCGTGGTTGTTCAATATATTTATAGATGGGGTTGTAAGAGAAGTGAATGCGAGGGTCTTGGCAAGAGGTGTTGGGCTAAAAGATAAAGAAGCAAATACAAAGTGGGAGTTGTCACAGTTGCTTTTTGCTGATGACACTGTGCTTTGGGAGATTCTGAAGAGAAGTTGCAGAGGTTGGTGGATGAATTTGGTAGGGTGTGTAAAAGAAGAAAATTGAAAGTGAATATAGGAAAGAGTAAGGTGATGAGGATAACAAAAAGAATAGGTGACGAAAGATTGGATATCAGATTGGAGGAGAGAGTATGGAGGAGGTGAATGTATTCAGATATTTGGGAGTGGACATGTCGGCGGATGGGTCTATGAAGGATGAGGTGAATCATAGAATTGATGAGGGAAAAGGGTGAGTGGAGCACTTGAGTCTGTGGAGACAAAGAACTTTGTCCATGGAAGTAAAGAGGGAATGTATGAGAGTATAGTTATACCAACACTCTTATATGGGTGTGAAGCATGGGTGATGAATGTTGCAACGAGGAGAAGGCTGGAGGCAGTGGAGATGTCATGTCTGAGGTCAATGTGTGGTGTGAATATAATGCAGAGAATTCGGAGTTTGGAAATTAGGAGGAGGTGGGATTACCAAAACGATTGTCCAGAGAGCTGAGGAGGGGTTGTTGAGGTGGTTTGGACATGTAGAGAGAATGGAACGAGGCAGAGTGACTTCGAGAGTGTATAAATCTGTAGTGGAGGGAAGGCGGGGTAGGGGTCGGCCTAGGAAAGGTTGGAGGAGGGGGTAAAGGAAGTTTTGTGTGCGGGGGGCTTGGACTTCCAGCAAGCATGTGTGAGCGTATTTGATAGGAGTGAATGGAGGCATATGGTTTTTAATACTTGACGTGCTGTTGGAGTGTGAGCAAAGTAACATTTATGAAGGATTCAGGAAACCGGCAGGCCGGACTTGAGTTCTGGAGATGGAAGTCAGTGCCGGCACTCTGAAGGAGGGTGTTAATGTTGCAGTTTTATAACTGTAGTGTAAGCACCCTCTGGCAAGAGTGATGGGTGAATGATGATGAAAGTTTTCTGGCCACCCTGCCTTGGTGGAATCGGCCGATGTGTTAATAAATATATATATATATATATATATATATATATATATATATATATATATATATATTTTTTTATTTTTTTTATTAACACATCGGCCGATTCCCACCAAGGCAGGGTGGCCGAAAAAAAACTTTCATCATCATTCACTCCATCACTGTCTTGCCAGAAGGGTGCTTTACACTACAGTTATAAACTGCAACATTAACACCCCCTTAGAGTGCCGGCACTGTACTTCCCATCTCCAGAACTCAAGTGCGGATGATAAGAAAGAGATGATTGCCGATGTTATGAATGAAAAGAAGTTGGATGTCCTGGCCCTAAGCGAAACAAAGCTGAAGGGGTAGGCGAGTTTCAGTGGGGAGAAATAAATGGGATTAAGTCAGGAGTATCTGAGAGAGTTAGAGCTAAGGAAGGGATAGCAATAATGTTGAAGGATCAGTTATGGAAGGAAAAGAGGGAATATAAATGTGTAAATTCAAGGATTATGTGGATTAAAATAAGGGTCGGATGCGAAAAGTGGGTCATAATAAGCGTGTATGCACCTGGAGAAGAGAGGAGTGTAGAGGAGAGAGAGAGATTTTGGGAGATGTTAAGCGAATGTATAGGAACTTTTGAACCAAATGAGGAGTAATTGTGGTAGGGGACCTAAATGCTAAAGTGGGAGAAACATGCAGAGAGGGTGTAGTAGGTAAGTTTGGGGTGCCAGGTGTAAATGATAATGGGAGCCCTTTGATTGAACTTTGTATAGAAAGGGGTTTAGTTATAGGTAATACATATTTTAAGAAAAGGAGGATAAATAAGTATACAAGATATGATGTAGGGCGTAATGACAGTAGTTTGTTGGACTATGTATTGGTAGATAAAAGACTGTTGAGTAGACTTCAGGATGTACATGTTTATAGAAAGGCTACAGATATATCAGATCACTTTTTAGTTATAGCTACAGTGGGAGTAAAAGGTAGATGGGATACAAGGAAAATAGAATCAGTAAGTAAAGAGAGGTGAAGGTTTATAAACTAAAAGAGGAGGCAGTTAGGGTAAGATATAAACAACTATTGGAGGATAGATGGGCTAGTGAGAGTGTAGGCAATGGGGTCGAAAATGTATGGGGTAGATTTAAAATGTAGTGTTAGAGTGTTCAGCAGAAGTTTGTGGTTACAGGCGAGTGGGTGCAGGGAGGGAAGAGGAGCGATTGGTGGAATGATATATATATATATATATATATATATATATATATATATATATATATATATATATATATATATATATATATATATATATATATATATATATATATGGACTTGATATGAAGACAGTATACATTAACAAAAATACAATAGGAAGTAGAATAACATTTCAGAGCCTACACCACCGCGTGGCCAGAATGCTTCAGGCATTTCCTAATATTCATAAATCATAAATTTGTTTTAGCACTAAAATCAGTAATGAGACAAGTATTAAAGAATAAGTGAAGTGTGTTCTGAAAAATTTATTGGAAATATTTTTGAACATACAAAAAAAATCGGGAACGGTAAGCAAATTTTTTTTTTTCAAGATTTCTTAATGATAGGATTATTTATTTTTTAAATGCACATAAAAGTTAGGCTTTAAAACTGAAAACTATTCACAGATTTTTGGTATTTTTTAGAAAAAATTATTCGTTTTGTTGGAGAAAATCTGTTTTGAATAGTAAGTGATCGATCGTGGTTGAACGGAATCAGTCCAGAAAAGTTTGACACAAAATTTTTGTCTCGAAAATTTATCATTATATTTATAAAATGGAAAACAGATTAGGTAATTTTTATTAAAAAATAATAAAAGTGGAAAGGGTTGCTCTTAAATGAAGGGAGGGAAAAAAAGAAAAAAAAAGGTAATAACGAGCAGGGTGATGAAGCAGATAGTGACGGACAAAATAATTTCAGATCTAAGTTCTCTTTTATACTGTGTATTAAGCATTGGCTATTATTTTTAGTAAGTTTATTCAGGTACAGGTACACATAAATACAGTTACATAATTTTTCATTCATAACATATGTGTAGATTACCTAGGCTAACCCCAGAAAGTCAGACAAAGTGATTTATTTCCATTTAGTATAGTTTTATATTTCATGCAACAGGTATAATATTATACAGGCTCTTCAAAGAGTGTATGCGGCTACCTTGTTATTCTTTATATTATAGATTATTACCTACACACAAAGGCATTGTATGACCTCAGCTAGCTTAGCGCTTCCCAAAGAAAAACTAATAATAAAATAACAATATAATTATTATAATAAATAATATATTAAAAAAAAGGGATGTCCTGAAGATAACATACTTCTGGTATTACGAATTATCTGAGTAAGTGGCGATGATTCCACAATGTAACAGCGGTGTAGCGTGCGTATACAAATTATAAATACTGTTTTGGAACATGTACAAAACGTACGTATCATGATTATAATCAAGGACAGGTATTCAGTAGATATGAGGACGAATAAAGCTCCAACATGTACGCCTTGTGCGTGAGTGTTAATCTTAACGTAACCTCTATTACTCACTGACCTAAACTCCGAGTGTCCTAGTCAGCTGCACTGAATATATGACCCGTAGGTGAACATGCACTCGAAACCTTGAAGCAGATCAGGAGAGTTAAGATTATTATTATTATTATTATTATTATTATTATTATTATTATTATTATTATTATTATTATTATTATTATTATTATTACATTGGGAATCGCCAAATCCGCAGGGGATATACAAGGAATGGGATGATGGCATGTCGAGTTCCCTTTAGCTTGTGAGGGAGGTCGGTGACTGACTCCCCCATCCCTTACAAAGAGAGAGAGAGATTGAATGAATGAATTAAAACTTTGGGTACGGCACGGTAGCTTTAAGGAGAGTGCACGCAATATCCTGGCTCACTAATGTTTAGTACAAATAGGGAAATACAAATGTCAGTTCAAATCCACACACGGCCTTGTCCATGGTGAGGTTTCCCTCGCACAAATAGGAAAGGAGTGGGAGGGAAAGGATAAGACAGTGGGTTTTAAAATAATAATTAGTATTATAGGTATGTAATGTTGTTCCCCTGTCGTATTACATCACAAAGGATGGGTTTCATCCAGGAATTTCGGAAATCTGTCAGCTAGAGCTGGGAGACTTCAATACAAAGATGAGAACAAAAACACACACTCACACACACACTCCCCTCTCTCTCTCTCTCCCTCTCTCTCTCCGATTTTCATATGCAGTAACAGCGCCGGTCGAAGAACGGTTCTGTGTGTATATGTGTGTGTTTGTTTGCGCGCGCACGCGCGTGTGTGTGTGTGTGTGTGTGTGTGTGTTTGCGTGCGTGTGCGTCTGCGAGTGCCAGTGTGGGTGTCTACTCTGGAATTTAATTTTATGTTTATTTTCCTTAACGACACTCTTTTCTTTCCAGAAACTTAAGCAGAATCTTGGTAAAATAAACTCAAAGGAAGTTATTGAAAATATGTTGTTTGGTCCAGGCAGTGGACTTATTAACTAACAAACAGATACTCCGGATATGGAGGGGAGAGCTGACAAAGTTGTAAATACCGATGAGGTGATAAATACGTAGGGTCACATAGATTCCAAATCAGATGTCTTTGTTCTGACTTCACAAGCTCACCACGCTTTGGAACGTCATCAATAAAGTTTGCGTAAAATGTAATTTGCGTAAAATGTAATTTGCGTAACTTTACTGAAATTTGCGTAAAAATTAATTTGTTTAACTTTACCATCGAGTCGGTATCTTGTACCGTTGCCTTCCCACTAGAAACTGACTACCCTTTCCGTTAAGAAATGGTTATAATCATAACAATAATTTTTAAAAGGGGTGGACTGGTAAGCCAGCGGAAGGCCTCGGTCAGGAGACCAAAAGCTTCATCTGTGGGTGATGTGTGCTTAATGGGTCAAAGATCAGACAATGATTAGCTGACTAAGAATCGAGCCTCCACCACTCTTTATGCTGAATGATGTACACGGACATGTTGCTTTCATGTTATACAGTAGACATAAGAACATAAGAAAGAAGGAACACTGCAGCAGGCCTACTGGCCCATGCGAGGCAGGTCCAAATCTCCAACGGCTTAAGCCAATGCCCCGACCCAGCCAGGTCAGGTTACATTCACTTAAGAAAGGAGCACTGCATCTGACCTAGTAGCACAACCTAGTCAGGACCAATTCACACCCAACCGCACCCACTCATATAATTGTCCAGCCGACCACCTGGTCAGGTCACTTCCACTTAAGGAATTAGTACAGGTCAGGTTACATTCACTTAAGGAAGGAGCACTGCATCTGACCTAGTACAAGCTCACACCCATCCACACCCACTCATGTATTTATCTAACCTATTTTAAAACTACACAACGTCTTAGCATCTATGACGGTACTCGGGAGTTTGTTCCACTCATCCACAACTCTATTACCAAACCAGTGCTTTCCTATATCCTTCCTGAATCTGAACTTTTCCAACTTGAAACCATTGCTGCGAGTCCTGTCTTGGTTGGATATTTTCAGCACGCTATTTACATCCCCTTTGTTTATTCCTGTTTTCCATTTGTACACCTCAATCATATCCCCCTAATTCTACGCCTTTCTAGAGAGTGCAGATTCAGGGCCCTCAGTCTATCCTCATAGGGAAGATTTCTGATACATGGGATCAACTTTGTCATCCTCCTCTGTACGTTTTCCAGTGCATTTATATCCATTCTGTAATACGGTGACCAGAACTGTGCAGCATAATCTAAATGAGGCCTAACCAAAGATATATAGAGTTGAAGAACAACCTGAGGACTTCTGTTATTTATACTTCTTGATATGAAGCCAAGGATTCTGTTAGCTTTATTGCGAACACTTATGCACTGTTGTCTAGGCTTCAGATTACTACTAACCAGAACTCCTAAATCCTTCTCGCAATTACAAGTAATAAGATCTATATTATTCAGCTTATATGTGGCATGGTTATTGTCCTGCCCAACATTTAGAACTTTGCATTTGTTTACATTAAACTGCATCTGCCACTTCTCCGACCACTGCATCAGTCTATTCAAATCATCCTGGAGTGCTCTAATGTCCTCGTTTGAATGAATTGGACGGCCTATTTTGGTGTCATCAGCAAATTTACTTATGCTACTATTTATTCCCTCATCTATGTCGTTTATGTAAATTGTAAACAACAGGGGGCCCAAAACTGACCCCTGTGGAACACCGCTTGAGACACGCCCCCATTCTGATTTCTCTCCATTTATGCAAACTCTCTGCCGCCTATTAGTCAACCATGCCATATCTGTACAAATTTGATGAACTGTAGGTCCCAAGTTGAAGACGCATACTCACTAGTTAACCTGACGAGTGACGACCTTTACTGATGGAAGGCTTCTTGCGACAGGGCCAGTCTAGTACCATAAAACAATGAGCCAGCTCTATTGAAGTTCCAAGGAAACTTACCCAATTTATATTCAGAGCTTGTCTCCTACATCACTGAACCAATGTTAACCAGTGAAGGAGGTCGAGACATTTTAACCAAGATAAAACAGCAACATCGCCTTCTTTCAAACCTGAACGAAGATTGTCACTTGTTCTCTCGACTCTTCAACTCATTACACGGAAAACCAGGTAACTTCTTTAAATTAATCCAGCATAAGTCCCGAGACAGCCCAGGGCCTCGTTCAGTGACACTAGAAAACTTCTTACAATACAGGAGTAGGAATGCTAAAGCAGAACCCGAGACTGAAACGTTCATTGTGGAAGAATCATACGCTCTGAGCAATCTATCGTATGTACAGCACTGACATTTATTGAATACGCCAAGGAAGCGTGATTATCCAAAGTCGAATCTCGCTACATTAAGAACTAAAGTTGTGTTTATCATGTACCTTCAGCTTAGTCTTGAGTGGGACGCGAGGTCTAAACGGGGCATTGGGACCCTAATCAAGGTAAGTAAAATGAACTTAGGAAGTGGCTGTAGAAATAGGAACAATATTGGAGAAAAGAGAAAGACAGAAATAGTGAACACTTGGCAACTTCAATGCAAAATAGCAATAAGTGACAAAGTTTCTTAATAAATTGGGCAGAGTAAAAGCAAAGAAACATGCTTTTACCCATGCTTCTGGGAGAGGGAACTTCTAATTGTAATTTACATAAATTAAATGGAAAGAGGGCATCAACAAAGCTGCAAATACTGTCCCAATATTTAAACAAGACAACACTGAACTGCAGACCAATATCACCGATCTGCATGGTATCGAAATTATAAAGTAATTGTGAACACCAGTGAGCCAGCGGCTTTAGCCAGGGCTGTTGCTGTGGCTTTAGCTCCAGGTAATGTGGTATGTTTGGTGACTCGGACCGGGGGGAGGTTTTGGGTGGTTCTTTTTTTGTCTTTTTTGGGTTTCAGGGTTTTTTCAAAAGGGGGTTTGCCTTACTTGGGGGCCAGGTGTGTGCCCTAAGTGTTTATATATTGTTTTTTTCCTTATGGTTCTCTTTTCAAAGAGGTTAAATTTTTTTTATACTATTAGTCCCTTTTCATGGCTTATCTGGCAATATTCTTCGTATTTTACTATGAGAAGATGTAATGCAGTTCTTTCTTTCTATGTATGTATTGACACTGGATGGGACTGATCCGATGACTTTATCACTGTGAGGTGTTGGTACCAGGTCACGAGTTTCCTTTTACTGAAGTTTATATGACTTGCACGCAATGTGTGTGTGCCTAGGTTCATTATTATTGTTGGGTCACATTATCACGGGTTTTAGTTGTAGGTTTAGGGTTTTCATTGTCTGTTTTTAAAACCCTTTTGGGGTTTCTATGTTTTGTTTCAGTTAGGTATATTTTGTGTTTTTTTTGTGTATACATATTGGATATATGTTTTGATGTACTATGTGTAAATTGCTTTGCAGATCTTATAGGATCCATAATCACTGTTTTGTTTTGTTACTTTCATTTGGAATGCTTAGGATCTTTTATTTGTAAGACGGACTTTTGTGAAAAAAAAACAACTTTTACATTTTTTGGTTACTTACATGTTTGTGTGGTTTAAGTTTGTTTTTGGCATTGTGGGGAGGTTAGGAGTTATGTAACGCTATTTTTTTGTATTGTATGTTGCATTTATGTCTCAGTCTAATGTTGTATTGACAACGCTTTGTATGCATCATTAAGATTGGTATAAAGGTTACCGTTTTTTACGGAGCTTTTAAGGTTTTGTTTGTAAGTTTAATGTTTTATTTTTGAAGTTTCGTTGTTATAGGGTAGTTAGGTTTTTTTGGTGTTATTATGGCACAGTCTTGTGTGGGGTTTTAGTGCTTACTGTTGCTTTGGTATATCTTTGTTATGACCTTACTTGTAGTAAGGTGACTACTTGGTATATTGCTAGTATGAAAATTGTAAGTTTTTAAATAAAATATATAAAAAAAAGCTCCAGGTAATTTTTTTATGAAAATAACACAACGTCATTTAACATAATTTAACCTAGAAGAAAATCAGGAGAGTAGCAAAACACTTTAGGTTTATGGAAGGCGGTGTAAAAACAGTCCCAGAAAAGGTTGGAGGGAGGGGTAAAAACGGTTTTGAGTTCAAAGGGCTTGCGTGAAAGCGTATGATACGGGTTAGAAAAGTAAAGTGGTTTTCTCTTCCACATGCTTGTAAATAGTTCATTACCACTGTAACTCGTTTAGCTATCAAAACTTTGTAGCTCAGTCACTGAAACCCATTATGTGCCTCTGTAATATTTTGACTATCGCCCACAAGATGGGTATCGAGTGCATTATAAAGGTATTACACTAAAAATTCTTTTACGGTCACTCTACCTCGGTGAGAGACGGCCAGTGTGTCCAGATAAAAAATCCATAAAATTAAAGGTGCAGTAAAAATACCATCAAAAGTTGCTTCACTGGATCAAAGAATACATAAGAGAAATGACATTCAGTGAAGACCCAAGTGAAAGTCACGATTTGGATGAATGAGATGAGTAGTGGCCCACAGAATATGTTCTGGAAGAGATACTGTTACTGATGTTTGTAAATGCCTTGCTGGATGAAAGTCATGTATACTCCTATTCATATGTATTCCTAGTTAGGACAATAAATACCAGAGAAAACAAGATATGATTGCAGTAATACTTGCATCGATTGCAAGATTTGTCATATAAGTGGATCTGGAATTCAACACTTGCAAGTTTAAGGTCAAGTTGTTTCTATGGAAGGCTAAAACAAATCAAGTAGAGTGGCGAAGGACGAGAGAACGCAATACTCAAACAAGAAAGACATAAAGGTATGGATAGTACCAAACATAGTGCCAAAAGTTTACATTGGTCAATAACAGTGACAATGTATGCGTGAATTTTGAACATAAGAACATATTTGCTTCATTACTAGATAACACAGGAACCAAACTTGACATGTCCATGTACTGCAAAGTAATTAGATATTGACATGGTGAACAGACAAAATGTGATAATCAAATAAACAACACACACACACACACACACATACTCATACTCACAACAGCGAAGAGGCGTGGTCAGGAGCTGTGAATCGACCCTTGCATCCACTAATAGCTGAGTACAAATATGTGAGTATACATACATACATACACACACACACAAACACAAATACATACAAACACACACACACAAACATGTATATCTCCTTGTTTGAACAGAGAGCAAGTGGCACACAGCCCTGTCCTTTGATTAAGGCGGTCACCGAAGATGTATATCCACAAGGGAGGGAGAGAGAGACAGAGACAGACAGACAGACAGGCAGGCAGGCAGACAGAGAGACAGACAGATAGACACCATGGATGTGATATTGGTCTTGCAAAGTGATGTGTGTGGGTTCTCACGTTGTCTCTTGGTGTGTACTTCTATGTGAGACATGCTTGCCTCTAAGTCCAGAGCTGGGCATGTTGTAGGCAAAAGTCTCACAGTTTTAGCCAACAATCTTAGTTTTGTTCACCAGTTAAGCAATCTTGTAAAACAAGAAGTGTTTAAAAAGGAGCTTTTTTTATTGAATAGAAACATCTTGGTAAAATATAATTACAATTTGCATGAAAAAATTACGTCACACTTTGGAACATAATTGAACTAATACCTGATTAAGTTAATCAATATATTAGCCAAATATAAGTTAATCACTCCAAAATAATAACATGTGTAATTATCATTCCATCATCAGGCAAAACATTAAAAAAAACGACCGCAGGGCGTGACAACTTATTCTTATGACGTTCAGTATATTTTTTCCCAGTAAAATTTTAAGCTATGACACCAATGAAAGTTTACCATTTGACCACAATGAACGATCATCTTGTTACCCCAATTTTTTTTTTTTACACTGTCTCCAGTACAGTGTGAATCATTGATGCAAATAAAAATGCATGTTTTGTCCCCAGAAAGATTTTATTATTTTAAACAAGTTCAAATATTCGTGACATTCACTACATACAGTTGCCACTACATTTAAGATTCATTTGTAATATCTTAGACTTTCCTTCATTATCATCCTGTCACACTAACCTGACACTCTCTCGGTCTAAAGCTAAGACTCTTATGGAAATATCTCCCTAACTCCCTAATCTCTGAAGATTAAACTGCTCTGGCAATTTTGCACGCCTCTGCTTCCCGTCATTCTCACTGATAGATATTCATTCCTACTTTCGTTGACTTAAACAAAGTTTTGACAGAAAATGCCTATGTGATTGTTCAATGTTTGTAATGTTTTCTAATTTTTCTCGAGATCTTTTCGTTTTATTTTACCTATCAACCAACTCTCCTTATGTAGACTAATATTAAATGTCACTAACCACAATTATGTCAAAAATTTCTAATTCTTATTTATTGGCTGACTTAGGGCAGCGATAAGCCATAAGGAAACCAGAGTTGAACTAATAGCACAGTCATTTATTTATTTCTGAAATTCATAAAATGTTGAAAGTATTATCAGCAACTACAAAAATATACAGACATTAATTACCTTAAGAAGATCTTTCTTTAATCGGGATATAACATACATTTTCTCTGCCAATTTTAAAAGAGCTGGAAATTATTTTTTCTACCACAACAACATTTCTATTTTAAACCGACAAGGAATACATACAGCTTAAAACTATATTTAGAAATGTTACAGGACAAAAAAATCTAGCAAAATGAATAATTTCACAGCTGAAGCATTCTGGAGATGCATTCCAGATTTTGTTTTTGTAAAATAAAAAATTGAAACAGAGCAGTTTTTGCTTTCAGTTTAAAGCTCAGCTACTCACAGAAAAAAAATCGCTTCAGTTAAGAATATGCCAACTCTAACGTACATTAACAAACAATAAATTTCACGTATGAAGTCTATCTGGCAGCTGAGTTTATAGGAGAGGACTTGGCGTGCGGGTGTCGTGTGGAGGTGTTTGAGTGACGATCGTTAGGGAGGCCTTTAGGGATTTATATGATGCAGTTACTATGGAAAGGTTTTATTTTATTTTTTTATTTTTTTTAGGAAAATTAGATACATCTGCAGTGTGCTACTGCATATTCTACATGACAGATACATAGTGGAGAAACAAAGCGATATATATTTCCAAGTTACATGAAATAGTGTATAGTGAATTTTATTCACAGGGATGAAATCCGTCACCCTGAGCTGAAAGAATACAGTAAGAAAAATAAGAACATTGTCAAGTATTCCATTAGGGGACCCACAGCTATGCGTGAGCCTGAACTGTTTCGTTCCAGAAGAAGTGGAGTTTCTATGTATGGGAAATACCATCCCTCAATATATTGTATCACATTCAAAGAAGAATTTGAATGGGTGAAAAAAAATACATTTAAGAGAAAAAGTAACAAAAAAGGGGAATTTGAGCTACATTATATATCTAAGAATGTATGCATAGAGAAACAAGTCAAATTCATTGCCGCACAGCTCTGGCGTCAGGTAGCCTGAACATCGTAAAACAAACTCTACGTGTACTTAGCAACACCCATTAAATGTAGGCTGACCACAGATAAGCTGAGCCAGACTGAAATACATTACATTAATTCATCAAGGAAAGAATTTCTATAGAGCGCTAGGGACATAAAGAAATTGTAGGGCTAAAAGGATATATAAATTGGTGTATAGAAGACTTTGCATAGGAGGATGAGCTTAAAATAAAGGACTTCATAAAAAAGTTACTTTGTAGTCTTAACTAAAATTTCCAATAGTCTGCGGCAACACTATTGCAGAGTAACAACACTCAGTTGGATGGTGCCAATAACAGATTTGGTATATAATTTCCTTCAGTAAATACACTTAAGATCCCTGAGGGTTGTTGCATAACTTCGGAAAACAATGGGGAAGATGGAGGCGACGAAGTAAAACCCATTCTGTCATATTCGCCACAACCCCACCATCACCACCACTACCACTTCCACTACCACCACCACCACCAACACCACCACTTCAGCTATCAACACCACCATTACTACCGTCACCACAATTTTCCACTGTCACCACTACTACCATCACCACAACCATCCATCACAACCCTTCACAGCAACATCATCACCACGACCACTACCCCATCACCCCCCCCATCCCAACCACCACCCAAAACCACCATATTCACTATAACCACCGCTACCGTCCTTCACAACCCATCACTGCCCATCACCACCTCCACCCCCCACCCCCACCACCCCCACCCCACCACCCCCACCCCCACCACAAACACCACCACCACCCCCACCACCACCAGCTGTGAGCTGTCAGTAAGTATCGCGGAAAGCTTCGAAAGGGCCCAGATGCAGAGGGAATTTGGAGGAATTTTCTTCTAACGTACATGCTGATCATCTACTCCCATTGCAGCTGTTCCCAACAGTTGTCAATCGTTCATGTCTGAGACGTCATCTGTCAAACGTCATGTGTCAGGAGTTAGCCTGAAGTAGAGGCTTGGAGTCTCATTCATCCAGTGGATGCTGCTGAACAGATGCTGTCGAGCTTTCCAGATTACGAAGATTTTGCTGACGGCGACACACACACACAAACTACAACTCTCTCTCTCTCTCTCTCTCTCTCTCTCTCTCTCTCTCTCTCTCTCTCTCTCTCTCTCTCTCTCTCTCTCTCTCTCTCTCTCTCTCTCTCTCTCTGTCCTTGTTACATTCAATTATTTCCCTCAGTCTTAATGTCCTTTAATTCAGCGACAACCATAAATTTTTCGAGGATCGTTACCTCCCTTCCTTGTTCCTGTCTTTATCTCCCTCCCCTTCTCTGTCTACCTTTTTTCCCCACTCAAAACCCACCCTTCTCCACCTCAGTTTCCCCTCCACCTCGATCTATCACACTGCCTGAACAAGGGACACCGAGAAGGTACAACCTTAAATCAACTTGATGAAACATTACGAGCATCGTAACACAAGCTACACTCACCACTTGTTTACATTCGAAGTCATGATAGAATAACCTTTAGAGCTTGGTGCATTCTCAATATCGGCTCCCTCGAGCGGTGCCTTGAAGCTGGCGAAGGACTCTTTGTACAAGAAATTTTTAGCTACTTACTCTTTAATTCGAGCAAACTTAATTACCTTCCGTATCCCAGGCGCAGTATGATCCCACTTATGTATGTCGCACCTCATAAGCCGAACTTGCCGTTTAAGCCAAACTCCTTTAAATATTAAACGTTTCAAAGAATTTCTTTTACAGAATGATACAAAATTGTTTCATTGACAAAGATAAAAAAATTATTTTTGGACAAAAACTATCTTGAAAACCTAACCTAATTTCATTAAATTGATGCATATATATAATAAAATATATATATATATATTATATATATATATATATATATATATATATATATATATATATATATATATATATTACATGTCAATTTAAATCCATTATATATGATACGTATTTATTCGTTATGCTCAGATTGAACTTAGCAGAGTTAAGCCATAATTTTTTCTCTAAGCTAATTCAGCAAAGAACGGCCTTGCTTTATAGCTCAAACTACCCAATTGCCTTATATGGCATGATATACTATATATATATATATATATATATATATATATATATATATATATATATATATATATATATATATATATATATATATATATATATATATATATATATATATATATATATATATATATATATATATATATATATATATATATATATATATATATAGGATGGGGTCCACCTCTAGTGTCAATTGTGGGACCCGTTGCCTCGAGAAGTGGATAAAAAGACTTCAAGGAAGAATATTTAGATTTCTTTCTGAAGCCATTTGAATATTCCACTTCCCCTACTACCCCATCTTTTTTTTTTTATACAAACTTTATTTCAAGACAAAATACAAAATACAATGGGAGTAAAACAACATAGATAACAACTCAGAGCTACATGTCAAATACTTCGTCCAACTCCCCGGCAGTGGGCCGCGTATATATATATATATATATATATATATATATATATATATATATATATATATATATATATATATATATATATATATATATATATATATATATATATAGTCGTGCCGATTAGGTAAAACTGGTCAATTAGCAAGAACTCATTTAAAATTAAGTCCTTTATAAAAATTTCTCTTATACGTTTAAAGATATATTTTTTCATTTATGTTATTGTAAAAATTTTTAATTTTGTACCAAAAGAATCTTAGAAAACTTACCTAACCTTATTATAACAAGCGCAATTTAATTTAGCCTAATCCAACTAAATATATTTTAGATACGTTTACAATAATTTAATAATAAACAAACACAATTAAATAATTTTTTTCATTAGGTTCAGAATGATTTTCGCGAAATTACTGCATACACAACCTCCAATGATATTGGCTCTCTATTTCCTCTCATGTTTCAATGCAGTCATCAGCCTGACTTTTATGAAGTCTTATCCACTATTTCATTAATTCTAGACACTTGTTTAAGGATTCGATTGATGAAACTCTTGGTAAGCGAAACATCTCAGTAAAAGTTTCAATATTTTGCACGTTTTTAATTTATGCAGATGTGGGTATTACATAACTTGATTGATTTATCTTACTCTCTATATTGCTGACACCAAGAAATCTTTCTTGTAAATATCCAGTGTCTTTAATTTTAAAAAAATATCCACTATTTATTTGGCTGAATAACATTTATTGGTTATGCGTTTAATCTTACATAATACTGAACTTCACATAAATAAATATAAAATACGTTCTCAATAACTGATAATTCTCGTGTCTGGCATCCATTTTTTCTTAAATTAAGCTAAGTTAAATTTATTTTAATTATATATTTTACATAATTTGGACACCATAGCGAAGTGCTTCAATTCTAACATGCGTTGTAAAAATAATAATAATATTTGACCATTCATGTATCTGAAAGCTGTTGTAAAAGTTGTCAGTATAGCTTTTAAGATTCTTACTATAAAACTTGCAGGATTTTCTTTACAAACTGTTCTTGAATATTTATCCCAAGTTTTATAGTTTTTTTTTTTTTTACACTTGTCGCATTTGGTAGTGCATTTAGGAACCTAAAATTGCTTCCTAAAATACTATACTACATTCTTCCTGAAATATCTTAAGTATTCCTCTCGCTGTATCTTTAAATATTTTCTATAATGACTTCCTCCAGTGTTTTACATCGTTACGCTTGTTAGCGTTAGAGGCTATAATTCTGAGTACCTTCCCTCTCCATCTTTTAATATTGGCAATACAGTAGACCCCCGCCTAACGAGCAAAATTCATTCCAGAAGCCTGCTCAAGTGCCATTACCGAACGAATTTACTTCCTTAAGAAATAATGTCACGTAGGTTAGTCTATTTCAGACCCCCAAAAATACACTTCCACACGCACTTACAATATTATACTTACATAATTGTACGATTACCGGGGTGCTCGTTAGGCGGGGGTCCACTGTATATAATTTTTCATTTGTCTTCAATAGTCCCAAAGAAAATCAAGAGAGGATAATTTTTCAGCACATTCCTTCAAAATCTTAGGTGATACCTAAGAAAGGAAACGTTGAAGACTCTGTACACCGTGTACGTCAGGCCCATATTGGAGTATGCAGCACCAGTTTGGAACCCACACCTGATCAAGCACGTCAAGAAATTAGAGAAAGTGCAAAGGTTTACAATAAGATTAGTCCCAGAACTAAGGGAAATGTCCTACGAAGAAAGGTAAAGAGAAATTGGATTGACGATACTGGAGGACAGGAGGGTTAGGGGAGACATGATAAGGACATAAAATACTGCGAGGAATTGACAAGGTGGACAAAGAAAGGATGTTCCAGAGATGGGACACAGCAACAAGGGGTCGCAATTGCAAGTTGATGACTCAGATGAGTCAAAGGGATGTTAGAAAGTATTTCTTCAGTCATAGAGTTTTCAGGACGTAGTGGAGGCAGGAACCATACATAGTTTTAGGACGAACTTTGATAATGCTCATGGAGCAGGAAGAGAAAGAGAACCTAGTAGCGATCAGTGAAGAGGAGGGCCCAGGAGCTATGAATCGACCCCTTCAACCACAAATAGGTGAGCACACACACACACAAGCACGTCAAGAAATTAGAGAAAGTGCAAAGGTTTGCAACAAGGTTAGTTCCGGAGCTATGATGAAAGGTTAAGGGAAATCGGCCTGACGACACTGGAGTACAGGAGGGTTAGGGGAGACATGATAACGACATACAAAATACTGCGTGGAATAGATAAGGTGGACAGAGACAAGATGTTCCAGAAAGGGGACACAGAAACAAGGGGTCACAATTGGAAGTTGAAGACTCAGACGAGCGAAAGGGATGTTAGGAAGTTTTTCTTCAGTCATAGAGTGGTCAGGAAGTGGAATAGTCTAGCAAGTGATGTAGTGGAGGCAGGAACCATACATAGCTTTAAGACGAGGTATGATAAAACTCATGGAGCAGGGAGAGAGAGGACCTAGTAGCGGTCAGTGAAGAGGTGGGGCTAGGAGCTAAGTCTCGACCCCTTCAACTACAATTAGGTGAGTACACACACACACACACACAAATATTCACAGAGATTACCACCACCACCTCATATAACCTACGTTACTCTCAGAAGATATCAACTTTGAAATGATGATCATGCTGATAGCTCTAGCTAAAGCTTGATACTACCAGAGGCTCATCATTAAAGCACTCAGGCAGAGCGATCTCACAGGACAGGTTGTGCATTCAAGAGATATACTTAGCTTCCTTGCAATATGAGAGTGTGTTGTATCATTGCACCCCGGTACTTACTAAGTCTTATAGAATGTTGTGCTGAAAGTCTTAATGTTGACTACCATGCTTTATTATGAATATAAATACTATCATAATTATGATATATAAAAAAATAGTATAATTATATTATTATTTTTATTAATAATAAAAATATAATTATACTATTAAATGTACTATTATTAAGATTCATATAATGATTATTAATTTCGTTAAATTCCTTAATAAAATGTGTGACTGAGTTAATTAAAACGAAAAATATCAGACATTGAATATTAGGGAGCGTAACTCAAGTTTATGAGCTTATTGGCTTAAAAGCTGACTCGTAAATATGCCCTAATATATAAACGCTTCGAGTCCATAAACCCGCTGATTTAGCTGGGTCAGAGTCTTTAATAAAAATTCAATACATATTTGAATATTATATATGATTTGCAAATGCATTAAACTCATATAAATATATATATATTATATATATATATATATATATATATATATATATATATATATATATATATATATATATATATATATATATATATATATACGTGTCGAATAGGTAAAACTTGCGATTTTGGCTTCAATAGCAAGTTTCTTCTTGCCGAATAAGGAAAGCGAAAATTTGTGTATGTAATAATTTCCCAAAAATCATTCTGAACCTAATGAAAAAAATTATTTCATTGAGTTTTTTATTAATAAATTATTATAAACATTTCTAAAATATATTTAGTTGGATTATGCTAAATTAAATTGCGATTGTTATACTAAGGTTTGGTAAGTTTTCTATGGTTCTTTTGGTACAAAATTATTATTTTTACATAAACATAATTAAAAAATATATTTTTAAACGTATAAGAGCAAATTTTAGAAAGGACTTAATTTTAAATGGTGCCTTGCTAATTCACCAGTTTCACATATTCCGCACGACACACACACACACACACACATATATATATACGTATATATATATATATATATATATATATATATATATATATATATATATATATATATATATATATAATATATATATATATATATATATATATATATATATATATATATATATATACGTATATATACATAATGCAGTACCTACAGGGCATTGAGTGTCCAGTATAAATGCAGAGATATCTTCTTGCCAGAAATATACAGAGATAAATGGCATTACTTTTTGAGATTTATAGAGCATAGAAAATTTATCTAATTTAAGACAGTGACTGAAATCAGGAAATTTTCAGCTAAATTATTGGGCAGGGAAGACGCAAGAGGATATTGCCAAAGCAATATATTTAAATATTCATTTAGTATTAGATTTACAGAGGCAGACAATGGTGACGATGCTGCCATTTGTGTAGATGTTGATAAAAATAACAATGTAGCCTTTTAAAAGATAATTGTTCAGTTACTTTGGTGCATCATATATATATATATATATATATATATATATATATATATATATATATATATATATATATATATATATATATATATATATATATATATATATATATATATATATTCACAAACACTGATCTCTGTCACAAGGTTCGTAGGGTCGAGTCTCCGTCGGCCAGAGATCAGTGTTTGTGAATATTTCGCCTGCTCTTGCGAATTCCTAGCATATATATATATATATATATATATATATATATATATATATATATATATATATATATATATATATATGCAAAAGATCACAGTAAACAGGTGATATCAAAATATGCATGACAACCACTATGAAAAAATAGAGGAATTCCAAGCGCTTTCGTGACTACTCACATTTTCAAGGAACTATGATATATATATATATATATATATATATATATATATATATATATATATATATATATATATATATATATATATATATATATATATATATATATATATATATATATATATATGCTAATGAACGTGTTAGTAATGGTCATGAGGATATAGTGTGTTTAATATGCTCAAGTGGATATTATAGTTCTGCTCTCCCTGAAGACCCTTCACCAGAAAATATGCAATGCTTATTCGTAGCAAACCTTAAGGAAACCAAGAGAAATGGCAAATCCAAAATTTACATCTTTCAGTTAAAGGTTCTACTTCTCTTTTGACTGAGTTCGTTTTGTCTTTTGTTGATTTAGTAAGCACATTTAAGATTCTGGAAAAAAACAAATATGTAAATATAATGGAACTCCTAACGCAAGCCTGGGAGCTATTAAGAGCTCTAGCAGAATATTAAGCGTACTTTAACTTTACTCAGATTTACCCTGCTCATTTTAAAGCATGCAGAATGTAAAAACAATTATACTTCAAAGACAGGAAAATATATAATTCAAGCTTTGAGGTATGTAAGACAATTACAATTACTGATCAGGTATGTCCACTATAAACCACACCTCAAGGAATTCATAAAAGTTTCATATGTTTTTGAACCAATAGCCTATAAGGTTTTCATCACTTTACTCCTCTTGAGTATCTGAAATTCAAATTACAAAGCTAGGTAAATATGTGCACTGTATTTCATGTTTACTATCGTACCTTACCTTAAACATGTTGCCTTTATTCGTGATATGATTTTCTGATCTGATTAATTTTTTAGAAACACAATTTAGCTTCACCTTATTTTTTTGAAGCTGACGGTTTCCCGATATCATATTTTAACGCATTATTGTATGAAATTAGAGAAATCACAATAAAACGCGTGATTGCAAATATGAAAAAATACTACAATGAAAATAGGAAATAAATCCTGAGCGATTTCATGTGCTTACACTCATGCATATGAAATCGGTCAGGTTTAATTTCCTGTTTTCACTGGTATTTTTTCATTATATGAAATCTAATCTGTAACCAATCTATAGATTTTAGTTTGATAGCGCATTATTTCAATAGATTCTGACGCAGGTTAAAAGCAAGAAAGATAGCACATGATATTCTGGTATTCTCTCTCTCTCTCTCTCTCTCTCTCTCTCTCTCTCTCTCTCTCTCTCTCTCTCTCTCTCTCTCTCTCTCTCTCTCTCTCTTTCGCTCTATCTCTCTCTGGTAAGCACCACAGGCAGTAAACTCTTGTATAAAATTTGCATATTCAACTACATGATACTGTCCTCTTCTTTTAACAACGAGAAAATCTGTGATAATGTGACTTGCCTTTCGGAACATTACCTACTCAATGGCATTACAGAACTCTTGATCTGAGAGGGACTTCATGTCTTTCCTCTAAGAATGATCTTAGCGCAACAAAGATACCACACTGTTGAAGTATGTTTTACTCATCTGCTTGTCAGTACTGTATGCCATTAATATAATGCAAATGAGAGGGTTTTTTTTTTATTTGGGGGAGGCTATTTGTGTACCCGCAAGGAAGATTCTAATATCAACGCGAAGCTTCCTGTGTTTGCCTAAGAAAGATCGTTGACAGAGCGTTTTCTTGGTTTAACAGTTTTACATCTATGACTGAAATCAGCCAGAAGTAGGGCTGTTGAAAACAAAATGAAACGCTTTAGTTCATATTAATAAAATCTCAACAGAAGTTTACTTGAACACTAAAAAAGAACTAAAAATGTAATTCATCCTATGACCTACATCATAAACACAGAAAAAACAAAAAATAAGGTGAGGTTGTTCATCAATCGGCGACGAATATGAAGGAAAATATTATGAAAATTGAAATAAAAAAGAACATAGAAAAATACAACGGAAATGAATACAGATTGAAAAATTATCCCCAAAACGGGAAATTAACTCAGGAATAAAAAAATAAAACAACTGAAAGGTACGTGTGTGTGTGTGTGTGTTTGAATTTTGCATGCCCTGGAAGATAAAGCTTTCATTGGACTATCAGTCTGTAAATCAAACTACCTCTTCATGATAAAAAAAAAAAAACTCTTCATGTTTTCTCAAGGAATTTTGATCTCCAGTTCTTTAAGAGAGTTACCTAGGAACTAATGTTTACCTTCAAGAACACTTATAATTTTTATCTCAACACTTAGAATTTTTTTTTTGCATGTATGCCAAATTCCTTTAGTTTTGCATAGGTTAGCTATTCCTGTTATTTTGCTATCATTTATTTGACTTGTATTTTGACTGTAATTAAACAATTGAAATACATTTCGGAACATCAGTGGAAATGCAAATTTTAAGTATTATGAATAACACGAACAGAGGGCCTACTGAACTAGACAGGATATGATAAAGGCAGCAAGGACCTGAAGTCCATGTTTATTTTCATCTCACTGGTGTAAGTCAAGTGTGTACGTAAAGAGATCAAACGACGTGGGGACTGAAAATAATGTGAATGCTCAGGGGTAAGAGGGCAGGATGGTCTGAGGAACTAGTAAACACACACACACACACTGTCTCTCTCTCTCTCTCTCTCTCTCTCTCTCTCTCTCTCTCTCTCTCTCTCTCTCTCTCTCTCTCTCTCTTTCTCTCTCTCTCTCTCTCTCACCACTTGCACGCGCACGCAAGACCCTGCCGGCTCTTCCCTGGATTATGTTGACCCTCTACAACGCCGTCTGAGCGGTAAACAATCCGATATTCAGTTGAGCAGCTCTCCTGCGTTAGCTCTCCTGCGTCAGCTCTCCTGCGTCCCTCGTTCAGCTGGTTGGGAAAAGAAAAAGAGCGTCAGGGGTACGTAGACTCGAAATATGGTAGGAGAGTTTTGATGGAAAACCGTGACATAGTTGTTATAGGTATTTAGAAATTCCTTTATTCACTCCTCAACTTAGTGATTTTCTGAAGATCCTGAATATATTTTTTATTTAATACAGGATGAAGATTTAATATGATACAAAAGTATAAGTAATTTTGACGATCAAGAAAATGTGTTTTGAAAACATTAGAAAACAATACAGAACTCGGAAAGATCGAAACAGAAGCAAAAGAATAATTCGTACAGATACAGAACAACTCTATATTATGTCTAATAAAGTTGAGATAAATACCATAGTAATATATGCTCACCAATAATATTCCTGACATCAAGACAATTTATAAATAAAATATGAAGGAATATGTAAAATTTTTGAAAGTAATTGAGAAAGGGTAGAAAATCCCTAATACTAAGACTTGTTTGTTTTCTTACACAACAGAACACAATAACAGCTACAAAACACATAATGTAATTCATGAAGACTTTAATGTGAATACACTGAATTACGAAAAGAGAAAATGGCAATTCATTCCATATATCTTTCGAAAATACACTGAGAAGGGTGCGTTGGTGAAAGTGAACGGCTATTCATGCAAGGAATTTGCTGTTGTCTTCCTCTTCTTTGGATCAAACCTAATAATTTTCCATTCACAGGCTCTGGGGAATGGTAATTCAAAAATATTAAATAATAAATATTTTAATAGAAGGTACAATGAAGCCTCTCAGAACAACAATAAGGTTCGGAATCTGGTGACACAACAAGTTGAACACAAATAGGTAATTAAATGTATATACACATACACACGAATGTGCACAGTGCGAACCAGTTAAGCCGAGCAGAATGAAGAAATCACAGGTTGCAAGATTTTACCTAAAACATACGCACACACGTACATGCTATATGTACACACACACACACACACACACATGCAGAACAACCAATGTGAAAGAATAGCGAAATTCCAAACGCTTTCGTGACTTCTCACATTATCAAGGAACTATAAAAACTAAACATCAACAGGAAGGCATATAAGGGCAAGACTACACCTCACAGTTGCGTCACATCATCCGACTCAGTGAAACACAACTGATACTCTAACAAATCATTAAGGTTTTTTACTTGTCTAATGTATAATTAAATTCTTCCCAAATATTATTAATTATAAATTAATTCAATTTATATAAACCAAAAGAAATATCCATATTATTTTCAAAACTGCTTTTTATGAAACATAATTCTATTATATTCCTGTCGACCATGGACTTGATTCATACAACTTTCTCTGCCTTTTGAAAATTAATTGGATGGTTGCATCCATATATATATATATATATATATATATATATATATATATATATATATATATATATATATATATATATATATATATATATATATATATATATACGTATATATATGTGTGTGTGTGTTTTATAATATATAGTATCTATTCATACATACTGCAGCGGTCACAACAGAAGATAGAGCGAGTGACTTCTATTTCCTGCTGTCAGCTAAGTGTCAGACACTATCATTCAAGTCAAGTGTGTTATGAAGAATAGCCGAAGCGCTGTGGAGGTCACGTCATCGTGACCGGTACTAAGTTATACTTCTTCTTCTCTCGGTTATTGGGCTATCTGAACGAGAGAGAAAGAGAGAGAGAGAGAGAGAGAGAGAGAGAGAGAGAGAGAGAGAGAGAGAGAGAGAGAGAGAGAGAGAGAGAGAGAGAGAGAGAGAAATGAGAGAGAGAGAACAAATAAAGAGAGAGAGTATACCTCTGATTCCGTCGTTTCTTATGTTTAGTGTCACTTCTTCACAAGCACTATCATATTTTGTTTCTCTGGTTATCAAATTACAGGATTTGGCTGTTCGATCTCTCTCGTACTTTTTTCCTAATCGTTGTTATTTTTCTCATATTTTTAAAATTAATTTATATAAGTCAACAACCATTTCCTTTTATCCATCCATTCAAATAACAGCTTCTATTGTAAGCAATGTAAACAAGCTTAGTTCATCACGTTTCTTTCAGGGCGACTGGATGTGTATAATTTATGACTGGCTGGTATTTTTTTCTTAAATATCATTTTTAACAATTTGTGATTAGTTTTTTTTTTTTTTTTTTTGTAATTCCCGATCTTTCATTCCGTTATCTATACGCCTTCATGTTAGTTATCTTCACTTCTCTCTCAATTCCTCTTTTTCCAGTTTAATTCTTTCGTCTTTCATTTCTCTTCTTTTGTTTTGTTTTTCCCCTATCTGTTATTTTTTTTACTCTTCTTCTTCCTTCTTTCGTAATTATTTCTCACTTTCCATTTTTTTCTTTTCTTCCAACATTATATTATTTCTAATTTTTCATTTGTATCATGTCTCATTACTATCACTTCTTTCCACTTCTCTCACATTTGTTTAATCTTCCCTTTAGCACTTCCACTTAACTTTTTACCTATTTATGTTTCAACTTTTCCCATTTTCTTTCTCCGCTACTCGCAAGTTCTCCCTTCTTCCCTTTCTCCATACCTTCCCCTCCCTACCACTTTCTCTCTCTCTTCCTCTCTTCGTCTTCACTCCTTAATAATTCCACTACCTCTCTTCTCTTCCGCGTCTTTCGTGCCGACTTTTCTCTCTTTTCCCAATACTTTTGCTGCAATTTGCAGCCATTTATGTAAACTTTCTGCCAGGTACAAGATCCTGTTTTTATTCCAGAGGCGCAGGACACAATCACGAGTTGTATGAACTTACCATTGAAGCAAAAGCGTGTCGTTGTGACTTAATGCTGTTTTGTATGAGTGTGTTTGTGTCTTTTGACTCTTGTGTTTGTGTGTGTGTGTGTGTGTGTGTGTGTGAGAGTGCATGCGTGTGCACATATATCTTCACACAATTTCTCTCCCTATTCTCTTTCTCTGTGTGTCTGCATCTCTCTCTCTCTCTCTCTCTCTCTCTCTCTCTCTCTCTCTCTCTCTCTCTCTTCTCTCTTTCCATCTTTCCACCTAATTCTTTGATCTTATCACGTCCTGAAGCTAAGATGAGAAACATAAAAATGAAATATGGACATGTCTTGTGTCTGGGGGTGCGTGTTTTAGAAGAATTTTCTTTTTATCCGTCTATCTGTCTGTCTGTCTGTCTGTCTGTCTTCGTCTGTCTGTCTGTCTTCTCTCTCTCTCTCTTCTTCTCTCTCTCTCTCTCTCTCTCTCTCTCTCTCTCTCTCTCTCTCTCTCTCTCTCTCTCTCTCTCTCTCTCTCTCTCTCTCTCTCTCTCTCTCTCTCTCTTCTCTCTCTCTCTCTCTCTCTCTCTCTCTTTATATATATATATATATATATATATATATATATATATATTCTTCTTTCTCTCAACAAACCGGCCGTATCTCACCGAGGCAGGGTGACCTAAACAGAAAAACCAAAGTTTTCATTTTTAAATTTAGTAATTCATACAGGTGAAAGGGTTACTAGCCCCTTACTCCCGGCATTTTAGTCGCCTCTTTAAACATGCACTGCTTACAGAGGAAGAATTCTGTACCACTTTCCCATGAAGATAAGAGGGAGTAAAGAAGAACAAGCACTATTAAGAAAATAGTAGAAAATCCAAATGGGTGTGTATATATATGCATGTACATGCAAGTTCAGTGTGACCTAATTTTAAGTAGAAGTAGCAAGTTATACATGTTATCCCGCATGTTTATAAGACAAAAAATCACCAGCAATCCTACTATAATGTAAAACAAATACATGTTTCCGTTTCACACTCACTTGTTAGGAAGGTAGTACCTCCATGGTGGTTGCTGTCTACAAACCTTCTACCTAGGAAATAATGTATATATATATATATATATATATATATATATATATATATATATATATATATATATATATATATATTTATTATAGTATACTCACATTAGCAACATTATTTGATTCACCTTAAACCTGCTCGTTAAGCAATGACGAGTCATTGCTTACATCGTGTTGTATTGTGTACGTTTATTAACTCAATATTAGAAAAATAACATATCTGATAATAAGTATATGAATAATAATATTGATAATAATAATAATAATAATAAAAATAATAATAAAGTAGAAGACACTGAAATATTGTCGCATTAGTTACACGCATGCCCTTTTATGTAATATATTGTCAGTAAATCTACCAACATTATAACAAAAATACTAATGCTAAAAGCGAGACAAAATATCTTAACATAGTATTAAGGCCAATATTATCATATTCACTGCATCATGATCCTGGGTATCGTCCTCCAAACGACACAAGTTAGTGAAGATCTCTTGAAAACTTCACCAAAATTCAGAGATTATCGAGCGATCATCTTCGTCCGAAGTGCAAACTATCATTTTATTAACCTTCAGCTCTCCTCTTCCTTGGTTTACAAATAGCTGACTATAGGGAGCTTTAAACGAACAGCTTCCAAAACAAAAAAAAAGGTCTTTTTTTTTCGGACGGGTAATTGCGTAATGGCGTCCTTTCTCTGCTTATTACATTTCCATATTTCTGCCGCATATGACGCGAATACTAAATTGCTGCTCTCAGATTACGGTTAAACTGAAATTTCAGTGGAAATAAAAGAGTTCCGTTTTCGAGAGTAAAGAACGCTTAAGGAGTCGCTTGCACGAAATTTCCTCTAAGTCTCTCGACAGCAGAATTGGAAGAACATTTACTTCATTGCCTTGGGTGTTGGAAAGATTCAATATCATTTAGAGGGGCGAGTGAAATCAGAATAGAGGGAAGAGTATAGAGTCTTTATTCATAGATCTATATACATACCTGAATTTTTGGCTATATGAAAAACTACAGATTTTTTTGTATTGGAGAATTTTCACTCGTGTTAGAGCCTTATTAAGACTTGAATAAGCTCTAGACACACAAACACACACACACACACACACATACAGAAATATATGCTTTGTTGCTGCTACTGGGAGCAACTCTGGAAAAACTCATATATATTGTTTTGATGAGTAAGTTTTAGGGGCTGGGGCCAGGAGAAATATGGTGACAT
This sequence comes from Cherax destructor, assembly GCA_009830355.1. Taxonomy (NCBI): domain Eukaryota; kingdom Metazoa; phylum Arthropoda; class Malacostraca; order Decapoda; family Parastacidae; genus Cherax; species Cherax destructor. The sequence continues at coordinate 232,186 of WNWK01001307.1, forward strand.
ATGCTTACATACACATGCACACATAGACAAGGATACATTTCAGGCTGTCACTGGCAGCAACACGGAAATATAACCCAGTGCTGTAGTTGCTGAAATATTTCAGCAAACTTTTAATATTCACACGTTTAAAATTTGAGCCTGTTTCGTCCCAACAAGTATATATATATATATATATATATATATATATATATATATATATATATATATATATATATATATATATATATATATATATATATATATATATGTCGTGCCGATTAGGTAAAACTTGCGATTTTGGCTTAAATAGCAACGCTCACCTTGCTATATAAGACAAGTGAAAATTTGTGTATGCAATAATTTCGCCAAAATCATTCTGAACATAACGAAAAAAATATATTTCATTGTGTTTGTTTATTATTAAATTAATGTTAACGTATCTAAAATATATTTAGTTGGGTTAGGCTAAATTAAATTGCGCTTGTTGTAATAAGGTTAGGTAGGTTTTCAAAGTTTCTCTTAGTACAAAATTATAAATTTTTACATTAACATAAATGAAAAAAATATATCTTTAAACGTATAAGAGAAATTTTTAGAAAGGACTTAATTTTAAATGAGTTCTTGCTAATTGACCAGTTTTACCTAATCGGCACGACATATACATATATCCACCCACGGAGGTACTACCGTCCTGCCAAGTGAGTGTGAAATGAAAACCTGTAATTGTTTTGCATAATGGAAGGATTGTTGGTGTCTTTTATCTATCTCATAAACAAGCGGGATAACAGATACATCTTGATACTTCTACTTACACTTACATCACACTACACATGCACGCACACACACACACACACACACACACACACACACACACACACACACACACACACACAGGAAGGAAGGACACACACACACACACACACACACACACACAGGAAGGAAGCAGGAAGGGCTGCACAAATGAAGCCAAACTACAAGAAAGGTGACTATGTGGGCATGAGGAACTTCCTGCACAGAGTTCAGTGGGACAGAGAGATGGCAGGGAAGTCAGTAGACGAGATGATGGAATATATGACAACAATTTGCAAGGAAGCTGAGGAGAGGTTTATACCCAAGGGTAACAGGAGAAGCGAAAAAGACAGGATGAGCCCATGGTTCACCCAAAGGTGCAGGGAAGCCAAAACCAAGTGTGCAAGGGAATGGAAGAGGTACAGAAGGCAAAGAACCCCGGAGAATAAGGAGAGCAGTCGTAGAGCCAGAAATGAATATGCACAGATCAGAAGGAGGCCCAAAGACAGTACGAGAATGACATAGCAGCGAAAGCCAAATCTGACCCAAAGCTGCTGTACAGCCACATCAGGAGGAGAACAACAGTCAAGGACCAGGTGATCAGGCTGAGGAAGGTAGGAGGGAGGTCAAGAAATGACCGGGAAGTGTGTGAGGAGCTCAACATGAGATTCAAAGAGGTGTTCACAGAGGAGATAGAAGGGCCTCCAGAAAGGAGGAGAGGTAGGGTACACCATCAAGTGCTGGACACAATACACACAAATGAGGAGGAAGTGAAGAGGCTACTAAGCGAGCTAGATACTTCAAAGGCGATGGGGCCAGATAACATCTCTCCATGGGTCCTGAGAGAGGGAGCAGAGGAGCTATGTGTACCCTAACAACGATCTTCAACACATCTATCGAAACAGGGCAACTACATGAGGTTTGGAAGACAGCAAATGTAGTTCCAATTTTTAAAAAGGAGACAGGAACGTAGCACTAAACTACAGACCAGTGTCACTGACATGTATTGTATGCAAGGTCATGGAGAAGATAGTCAGGAGAAGGGTGGTTGAGCACCTAGAAAGGAATGAGCTTATCAACGACGGCCAACACGGTTTCAGGGACGGGAAATCCTGTGTCACAAACCTACTGGAGTTCTACGACAGGGTGACAGCGATAAGGCAAGAGAGAGAGGGTGGGTAGATTGCATATTCTTGGATTGTAAGAAGGCGTTTGACACAGTTCCACACAAGAGATTAGTGCAGAAGCTGGAGGACCAGGCAGGGGTAACAGGGAAGGCACTACATTGGATCAGGAATACCTGTCAGGGAGACAGCAGCGAGTCATGGTACGTGGCGAGGTGTCAGAGTGGGCGCCGGTGACGAGCGGGGTTCCACAGGGGTCAGTCCTGGGACCAGTGCTGTTTCTGGTATTTGTGAACGACATGACGGAAGGAATAGACTCCGAAGTGTCCCTGTTTGCAGATGATGTGAAGTTGATGAGAAGAATTCAATCGGACGAGGACCAGGCAGAACTACAAAGGGATCTGGACAGCCTGCAAGCCTGGTCCAGCAACTGGCTCCTGGAGTTCAACCCCACCAAGTGCAAAGTCATGAAGATTGGGGAAGGGCAAAGAAGACCGCAGACGGAGTACAGCCTAGGGGCCAGAGACTGCAAACCTCAATCAAGGAAAAGATCTTGGGGTGAGTATAACACCAGACACATCTCCTGAGGCGCACATCAACAAATAACTGCTGCAGCATATGGGCGCCTAGCAAACCTAAGAACAGCATTCCGACATCTTAATAAAGAATCGTTCAGGTCCCTGTACACTGTGTACGTTAGGCCCATATTGGAGTATGCAGCACCAGTTTGGAACCCACACCTAGCCAAGCATGTGAAGAAGCTCGAGAAAGTGCAAAGGTTTGCAACAAGACTAGTCCCGGAGCTAAGGGTATGTCCTACGAGGAGGGTTAAGGGGAAATCGACCTGACGACACTGGAGGACAGGAGAGATAGGGAGACATGATAACAACATATAAGATACTGAGAGGAATTGACAAAGTGGACAGAGACAGAATGTTCCAGAGATGGGACACAACAACAAGGGGACACAGATAGAAGTTGAAGACTCAGATGAATCACAGAGATGTTAGGAAGTATTTCTTCAGTCACAGAGTTGTCGGAAGTGGAATAGTTTAGGAAGCGATGTAGTGGATGCAGGCTCTATACATAGCTTTAAGCAGAGGTATGATAAAGCTTATGGCGCAGGGAGAGTGACCCAGTAGCGGCCAGTGAAGAGGCGGGGCCAGGAGCTTTGACTCGACCCCTGCAACCATAACTAGGTGAGTACAACTAGGTGAGTACACACACACCCACACACACACACACACACACACAAATATATATATATATATATATATATATATATATATATATATATATATATATATATATATATATATCGACAGAGGCCATTCGGATTAGTGTTTGCTCTTCGCCTCACCACAGTAGGTGTTGTACCGTGATTCCGGACATACGATGGTGTGGGTGCCTCCAGAGCTAATTATATTCATGGTTTGGTTGTACTAGCTCCACAAACGGTATATATCATCGTGTAATCACCAACAAGGTGGTATTTAATCAGTAACAACACTGCGACTGGCCAGGGGATCAAAGAACCGTTGTTTTAGCCCGCCTCATAGTGAACAAAAAAATTCCACGACGCTCCAACCCACGGGAACATACAATCCACTACAAGAATCACGCAACAGAGCTGGGTGTTGTACCGTAATCGGACATACGATGGTGTGGGTGCCTCAGAGCTAATTTCATTCTGCTCCCCTTTTGGTGTACTAGCCTCCACAACGAGTCTTGGGGTGTCTTCGATGATTACTATCACTGCAATCAGGTGTCATCCTGATGGGAGACAAACTTATACTTCCATATAGGGCATGACGGGCAAATGAGCTAATATATTTGTGAACAAGCTTTTCTCTGTAGCATCTTGCCGCATACTCTGTTTTCTACTCCTGTTCCTATTTGCATCAGGAAATTCTAGAGTCATCTACAACTTTTTTCCTGTTATTCATACTCTCACACATTTGTTTTCCCTTACCATGTCCATAAGAAACTTTTACAAGTCTACCTATACCATATGAAACATTCTCGCATCCAAATTATATCATAGTGATAACGCTTGATGCTTTTTTGAGCATTTATTACCAAACCATGTTATATGATTATGGATGATCTCTGGGATGTTATCTTGCAGGGCCTCTCAGATTAGTGTGGATAGTGAAATATTCTCAGTTATATTCTTTACGAGTATTACCTTTTACCACCTGATGAAATATCAGTGACGAGCGGGATGTGTGAGACATTTGTGTCCATGTTCCCTCTGGAGCTTGAGTCTTGAAAATATGCAGCAAACTCTTGACCTGAAAACCACGAAGTTGAGATTGCCTCCTGAGCTTGGAAATGAAAATCTTTGAAGCATGCTTGTGGCTGTATCACAGTGGTGGCACAAGTAGTGTTGGATAATCTCAAGGTGCAGAAGAACTGAGTACCTGGACTCATTCATAAGGAATTCATTTGGATTGTCATTACCAATGGGCGGCAGCTCCCATGAACACTGAATAGTATTGGTTTATTTTATATCCTCTGCTGATATCTGTGTATATTTCCCATCTGCATAACGAAAGAACTGATATGGATATTATTTTCTTAAATTTGGCACAAGAAAATTTTCAGGCTGCTGATTTTTCATTCTACCTGCGTTTATATCTGCGGGTGATTTTTTACTAAACCAGTTATTCATTCCTGTTTTCCATGGCTAAAATGAGCTCTTTTTGGAGCTCATTTGCACTTTTTATTTTAATTGTTCATTGATTACTGTTTATTCTAAAACTACCTTAAGCAGAGGAATCTTAAGTAGAACTGTAAAACTTCACTCAAGGAAGCGTGCACCTTTCTTATTCTCTTTTTTTCTCTATATTTGCATATTATGTATGTCAATCACAGCTATCATATATGATATATGTTTTATATGCATATATATTTATATATGTATTTGATTTTCCAGCATAAGAACATCAGTGTTCACGCTCCAAGCTATGTATGCTATATATGTTTATTATATGCTAAATTTTTTCCTCCACAGTCATCTTTTTTTTTGGAGAAAAAAAATATGAAAAAATTAATATTTGTGAAATAATCTCAGTAAGGCTTTTTGTTGGAACAAGTTGGGTCAGGATGCATACATTGGATATCAGAGAAACTTTTTCAGGTGATGAAGGATAACCAGTCTCCTTTGTTCTGTGTGCTCAAGCTCTCTCAAGAAACACAGTGTGGTGGGCGTATCTTATGTGATGAAAAGACTTCTGTGTTTTGGTTCGCAGCATCTCACTTCTGATCGCAAGGGAGAGATGAGGAATTGATATATCCCACTATGTCCCGTCGCCGGGGATCTAGCTCCCAAAATATCGAGCGTCTGTTTGGATAACCTGGCGACAATGTTGTCTTTCACTGAAGTAAGACAAATGGGTGGTAATCATTTCTAAGTCGTAAACCCAGTAACCAAGTTATTCAAAAAAATTTAAACAATATTTCTGGAAGATCAAATTACATGATCAGAAGTAAAATGGAGGCGAACTAATTACCATAACTCCCAACCAAACCAGCTAAGGTTATTACCTATAGGGTAAGCAAAGAAATTCAGACCTGAAATCTTGGCGTTTATACAGCGGTTTGCTGGATGTGGTGGGCAGCACACTGTAACAGTCTCTCGGCGTCTGAAATACCATTAGACCAATTTACCGGCTTTTCCCTCACAGTGTGTGTGTGTGTGTGTGTGTGTGTGTGTGTGTGTGTGTGTGTGTGTGTGTGTGTGTGTGTGTGTGTGTTTCTGTCTGTCTTTCTGTATGTTTTTTTATCAGGTGAATATGTGTTGTACTGTCTCTAAATTAAATGAAGCTAAAGAGGTAGAATGAATTTCTCCATCACCCGTGGTTATCGTTACTCATGGTGTATGTAATGTATACCAGGGTCGCATTTTCAACATTAGTAGGAATAGTGACTCTTGGTAAATGGATGAATTATGCATCTGCTAGAGTGAGTTTTTGCTACTCTTGCATGCGTTTCATTGCATCTGATACTGAGTTTCTTAATGATTGAATAATGATCTGAATAGTGCAAAATATCAGGTTAAAACTTACCTTGAATGATTCTTGACATTCAAATTAGATATCATTTGATCTCTGATCGTATTATTCATTATCAATTGTAAATAATTACAGTCCGAATACTAATCATTCAGCTTCATGTGAAAATAAGTAATATTGAGAGAAAGTTGTTTCTTCACTTCTTGCGCCTTTTCACTAAGCATGCCCACTATCTACACTATACAATATTTGTTGAGGTAATGCATGTAAATAAAGCATTTGGTGAATAAGTAAAAGTCCGGAAAAAAAATATATATATATATCGATGTACAGACGTAATTTACATGATTCAGACTAAATCCAAATTTAATGGAGACGTTGTTTAAGTTATATTCAAGTTATTCAGAATCATGTAGACATTATCTAAGTAATGCAGAGCTATTCAGAATTATATAATATGTAGGTAGAGCAGCAATATTATAAAAGATATAAGCAACATCTGAAGAAAGTTGGAAATCTCTGAAGGATTAACGCCACGTGAAAAGGTTTAATAACGCTTTGGGCAGAAAGAATTAACATATAATCTCGCCAGGATACAGCTTTTGTTTCATATATACCTTTTTATAGAATGAGAGAAATATTGGTAACAAAATCGAAATGTGATGACAGATTATTTCATCACATCATTATATATATATATATATATATATATATATATATATAAATCTTACATTATCTCTCAGTCCACAGCAGGATTCAAACCTGCACACTCTGTTTCACAGTACACAGTACTTTCCCTAAATTCAGCTATATACATACTTCAAACTGAGTGGTGAACTGATATAAAAAATCACTGGTGAGGTCCAGAACATACAGGAGATTGAAATAGCTTGAAACTATGCTTGAGGCTCACTGATGTGCCCGGGTTGGGAAAGAAACAACGCTTGTAAACCAGGCTGCCCAGCTTTTGTGGCTGAGTGGATAAGAGCGTCACTTTGGGAGCCTTGTCAGTCTCTCTGTAGTGGGTTCGACTTCTGCTGACTGCAATCTTTCTCTGTATATACCCACTTGTTTCGCGTGGTGCATTGATATATATATATATATATATATATATATATATATATATATATATATATATATATATATATATATATATATATATATATATATATGTCGTGCCGATTAGGTAAAACTAGCGATTTTGGCTTAAATAGCAACGCTCACCTTGCCATATAAGACAAGTGAAAATTTGTGTATGCAATAATTTCGCCAAAATCATTTTGAACATAATGAAAAAATATATTTCATTGTGTTTGTTTATTATTAAATTAATGTTAACGTATCTAAAATATATTTAGTTGGGTTTGGCTAAATTAAATTGCGCTTGTTGTAATAAGGTTAGGTAGGTTTTCAAAGTTTCTCTTGGTACAAAATTATAAATTTTTACATTAACATAAATGAAAAAATATATCTTTAAACGTATAAGATAAAATTTTAGAAAGGACCTAATTTGAGATGAGTTCTTGCTAATTGACCAGTTTTACCTAATCAGCACGACATATATATATATATATATATATATATATATATATATATATATATATATATATATATATATATATATATATATGCAATAAGATCACAGTAAACAGGTGATATCACAATATGCAGCACAACCATGGCTGTGAAAAAAAATAGTGAAATTCCAAGCGTTTCGTGACTTCTCACATTATCAAGGATCTATATAGTTCCTAGTTCCTTGATAATACATAAATCTGTATTATAAATCTTGCAAAATGTTGAACCTCTTGAAGGATGTTATGCATTGAACGACGTTAAGTACAGCCTCTCGATTCCTTAATCTAAGCATTTTTAATGTTTGTTTTTATTATTAACTGAAGTGCAGACATCCATTTGTTTTAGAATCATTATAAAAATCAACATAAAGCCACAAAAATTACTCATACACGGAAATAAATTTGTAAAGAGAGACAAAATCTACTGTTCGTAATTCAAACTTTTAATTTGCGGGAAGAAATGGAAAGATCATTGCGATTAAATTCAACGCAGTAGGCATTTATCCCTTCACAGGGGTACCTTGGCGCTGGTAAAGGGCTATTAATTCAAGGAATTGTAGCTACCCTCTTCTTCCTGGATTGCCATTTTCCTGTGAATAAATTAATGAAATTATTCAAATTTTGAGTTAGATCACAACTTATTGAGAAATGTGTTAAAAAAAAAAACAATTACGATATAACATTTTCCACAGATATGGAATATTTTAATACATAACATTTTTTAATTTGTCATATGTTATAAATGGGAAAATTTGGTAAATTTAAAACTAAAACTATCCTTAAATAACATATTTACTGAAATCGTATATAGTAAATCATATGTAATAAATTTATTTTATTAAATCATAAATAGCAAATCGTATTTAATGAGTTGCATTTAGCAAAATGACAACCTTCCACCTTAGGACGACAGTTTAGGTTTTTTTTTCAGAATGAAATGTAATGAATAACTATAACCCTACGATTTCCCTAATCAATCCTTGCGACTCAGAAACTGACACTACGATGATGAAAAATATCGTAATAAGATTTTTTTTTATTCCCCTGAAATACATACATCAATAAAACAAGTTACATCTCCCTCATACTGGTCATTATTATGAAGTGTTATATCACATCAGAAACTGTTAACATTGTGACTAAAGCGTTTTTATAATTGTTTGATGGAGAATTTTAGTGTGCTGCGTGTGTTGAATGAGGGTTTTGCCCTAGCATTATATATGAATGTGTGGCATTACTTAGTGTTGCACAGAGTGCATTGCATAATGGGCTCTCACTCTGAATGTCTAAGGAGAACAATTGCCACATTTCGCTAATATTTACTGCACTTTGGGGTACATGCTTGGAGCACGACTAGTGAAGGGGATGAAATAGTTGAGAGAGTGAGAGAAAGAGAAAGAGAGATAATGAGGGGAAGGAAGAGAGTGGGAGGGGAGAGGCAGAATGGTCAGTGTGTCGTGCAAGTGAGACACTTGTCACCCGTCACCCCGCTCCTGAAGACAACTGTGGCAGGGAGACTAACAAAGTTACGTTCTTCAGGCGCACTTTACTGCTTCCTTTCCTCTCTCCCATCTTTTGCCTTTTCTCCTTTCTATCCTTTCCGTCCCTTCTTCCTAGTCCTCTCCCTCCCAACCCACACGGAAAGCAATGAAATTCATGATCTTGACTCTGTAATCCGAATGGACGTGCTTTCCATAAATCAGTACGTAGGTGTCCTCGGGGTAAGCCCGAGACGAATGGTACCAATCCACGATGACTATAATTTTTTTCGTGTCACTTTGATTGGGTTATTTTTTCTCCACTGCTTTGTGAAGTGAGGTCTGGAGAGACGTTGGAAAAGTGTGAGAAACACCGAAGGAGAATTGAAAAATTTATTTTCTTATATATCCGATACGAATATGCAGCTTTCTGTAGAGAAAGTTTTAGAAAAAGATAAACTTCATATAACGCAAAGAAGCTTGTTGGCCTGTATTCTGTTTTTTTCTTATAATTTCTTCTTGGTATGACTTTTGGCTTTCTCGTCACCTTACCTTAACTGTTTTATATTGCTATAAATATCTCAATTGTGACTTGATGATGATCCAGAACGTTTCAAAATGGTCGAATATTTCCGCTCCAAATTGTTAGTTAAGAATGGTTATGATTTCCTCTTCTTATTTACATATGCATGGTATCCATTTTTACTAATGTGTCTTGTTGATTGTTCAAGATGCTATTATTCTAGCACACAAACACCTTTTTACAACCATTCTAACAGTATACCATTTTGTGAGGAATTTTCTTTGTGTCGTCCCTACTGTATATGGTTTCCTGGTTGTCCAGATTCCTACTTGTTGGTGGTTTAACTTCATCAAGGCTTGCTCTCGGACCTTGCCTTCTAAAAAGAGAATCTCAGTAGCATTTAGTGTTCCTAGGTGGTCTCTCGCTGAAAAACTAATCAAACCTAAAGTGGTTTAACCTTAAAAAAAACCATACCACGAGTGGGGTTCGAACCAGCGGTCAGAGAGTCTCAAAACTCCAGACCGTCGCGTAAGCCACTGGGCCAGCTAGCTTTAATAAGATTCATCCAACAAGGTATATTTCTACACCATAGGAAGGTTAGCATAGGCACCACTGTTTCCACAAATGCAAGTTTTGATCAGCTTTGCTGATCAAACAAGAAGCTGTGTGCTTAATGTGGTATGGCTTTGTAATTTATTCATAATATTACCTAAGATATATTCCCTTAAACGAAAATTTCACAAATTTTTACGTTCATATTTTTTAATTCTATTTTCGTTAAGAGGCAATAATCTATGATAAATTTCATTATTCATTTTTATGCTACTTCAGTCTAAATAAATATTCTGGTAGAACATTTCGGCTATTTTTTATTTAGAATTTTACAAACACCGTTGTAACATCCGCGAATATATTTAACTTGTTATATATTCCTACTTCCAAGAAATTGTAATTTAAACTCATTTTCGGGACAATCTATATTGAATCCTGTTAGTGACATTTTTCCAGGCGAATATTTTCCCTCACATTAGTACTCACATATTTTCCCTTCAAACAAATGAGATATACAGTACATTGTAATAGTTTGTATCCTTTTGTATATTCTGTAGTTTTCAAATTAGCCCTTCATAAGGAAATACCTAAAGCAGTTTTGAAATACGAATAACCACAGTCTTCTGATTCGTTTCATTTCTATGTAATTGCTATGACTTTCAAGTTATTTTAGTAGATAAAAAAAACATGATTTCCTTTAGAAACAAAGCTGGTTGGAAGCTAACAAGATTTTTGCTTCGTGTGTTTCATTAAATTTTCTATAATGACATTTTCCGGGTTTTTTCGATTACTTATTATTTGGGCACGTGTTCGATACTTTTCAGTTTTTATTCTTGTTTATTTCTTTGTGTGTATCACATGGAAGGTGTAAAATCTGTCAGCTACCAGCTGAAAAACGCTGAACGGGTGTTCATACTAGGTTAACATTTTTCCTGTGCATTTTTTTACTGAATAAGTAAATAATAAAAGTAGTCTGGAGACAATATGTAAATACTAAAATACTAGGGCGTAATTCCACCGCAGAGTAAACTTGGTGTTGACGGACAATGGCTGCGTAGACTTCGTAAAGCCCTGACAGCTCGATCTCAAGAGATATACGACTCGCGTTGATGGTAGCAGGAAATTGCGACCGGAAGGCACACGGAGAGCTGCTGCTAAAACAATTTTTTTTCCGATAAAAATCAATAAATATCCCTATTCTAATTTATTTGTTTAATCCTTTCTGTTATTAATTTTTACACGTATTTTTTATTTGTAACCATATGAAATAAATTCTGATAGTAATCACAGCAGATAACAAAGCTCAACTAAATTAATTTCTAAATGGTTATTCTAGTTTAAGGTCGCAAATTCTGAAGGAAAAGTTTAGTTACTAGCTTCTTGTGTATACAGGTAGAAGGTGCGGTGTAACAACCATATTTCATAAGACGCAAGAAAGAACTTGGTTTTCTTCTTTGTTTATTTCGTTAAAAGCTTTTCGAGGGCACAAGGGTTGCAAAGGTTTCAAGACACCTGTGCACCACTAGACATATAACTATGTACATAATTATCGATGCATGTGTATATACATGTATATATATACGTATATATATATATATATATATATATATATATATATTATATATATATATATATATATATATATATATATATATATATATATGTCGTGCCGATTAGGTAAAACTTGCGATTTTGGCTTAAATAGCAACGCTCACCTTGCCATATAAGACAAGTGAAAATTTGTGTATGCAATAATTTCGCTAAAATCATATCTGAACATAACGAAAAAATATATTTCATTGTGTTTGTTTATTATTAAATTAATGTTAACGTATCTAAAATATATTTAGTTGGAGTTAGGCTAAATTAAATTGCGTTGTTGTAATAAGGTTAGGTAGGTTTTCAAAGTTTCTCTTGTACAAAATTATAAATTTTACATTAACATAAATGAAAATATATTTTAAAGTATGAAAATTTTAAGACTTAATTTAATATTCTTGTATTACAGTTAATGAACTATAATATATATATATATATATATATGTCGTGCCGATTATAAACTTGGATTGCTAAATACAACGCTCACCTTGCCATATAAGACAAGTGAAAATTTTGTATGCATAATTTGCAAATCAATCTGAACATACGAAAATATATTTCATTGTGTTGTTTAATATTAAATTAATGTTAACGTATCTAAATATATTTAGTGGGTAGGCTAATTAAATTGCGTTGTTGTAATAAGTTAGGTAGGTTTTCAAAGTTCTTGTACAAAATAAATTCTTACATTAACATAAATGAAAAATATATCTTTAAACGTATAAAGAAATTTTAGAAAGGACTTAATTTTAGATGAGTTCTTGCTAATTGACCAATTTACCTAATGGACGATATATATATATATATATATATATATATATATATATATATATATATATATATATATATATATATTGCGCTTGTTATAATAAGGATAAGTACGTTTTCTAAGGTTCAATTGGTACAAAATTATTAATTTTACATCAACATAATTGAAAAAAATTCATCTTTAAACATATAAGAGAAAATTTTAGAAAAAATTAATTTTAAATGAGTTATTGCTAATTGAAAAGTTTTACCTATTCGGCACGACACACACACACACACACACACACACACACACACACACACACACACACTCACACTCACACTCACACACTCACTATATATATATATATATATATATATATATATATATATATATATATATATATATATATATATATATATATATATATATATATATATATATGTCATGCCGATTAGGTAAAACTGGTCAATTAGCAAGAACTCATCTTAAATTAAGTCCTTTATAAAATTTTCTCTTATACGTTTAAAGATATATTTTTTTCATTTATGTTAATGTAAGAATTTATAATTTTGTACCAAGAGAAACTTTGAAAACCTACCTAACCTTATTATAACAAGCGCAATTTAATTTAGCCTAACCCAACTAAATATATTTTAGATACGTTAACAATAATTTAATAATAAAAAACACAATGAAATATATTTTTTTCTTTAGGTTCAGAATGATTTTGTGAAATTATTGCATACAAAATTTTCGCTGGTCCTATATGGCAAGAAGAGCGTTGCTATTTAAGCAAAAATCTAAGTTTTACCTAATCGGCACGACATATATATATACGTATATATATATATATATATATATATATATATATATATATATATATATATATATATATATATATATATATATATATATATATATATATATATATATATATATATATGTCTTGCCGATTAGGTAAAACTGGTCAATTAGAAGAACTCATCTAAAATTAAGTCCTTTCTAGAATTTTATATTATACGTTTAAAGATATATTTTTTTCATTTATGTTAATGTAAGAATTTATAATTTTGTACCAAGAGAAACTTTGAAAACCTACCTAACCTTATTACAACAAGCACAATTTAATTTAGCCTAACCCAACTAAATATATTTTAGATACGTTAACATTAATTTAATAATAAACAAACACAATGAAATATATTTTTTCGTTGTGTTCAGAATGATTTTGGAAATTATTGCATACACAAATTTTCACTTGTCTTATATGGCAAGGTGAGCGTTGCTATTTAAGCCAAAATCGCAAGTTTTACCAAATCGGCACGACATATATATATATATATATATATATATATATATATATATATATATATATATATATATATATATATATATATATATATATATATATATATATATATATATATATATATATATACTATATATATATATATATATATATATATATATATATATATATATATATATATATATAAATATATATATATATATATATATATATATATATATATATATATATATATATATATATATATATATATATATATATATATATATATATATATATATATATATATATATATATATATATATATATATATATATATATATATATATATATATATATATATATATATATATATATATATATATATATATATATATATATATATATATATATATATATATATATATATATATATATATATATATATATATATATATATATATATATATATATATATATATATATATATATATATATATATATATATATATATATACGATATATATATATACTATAATATGTCGCCGATTAGTAAACTTGGCATTTCTAAATAGCAACGCTCACCTTGCCATATAAGACAAGTGAAAATTTTGTATGCAATAATTTCGCCAAATCATTCTGAACATAACGAAAAATATATTTCATTGTGTTTGTTAATTATTAAATTAATGTTAACGTATCTAAAATATATTTAGATGGGTTAGGCTAAATTAAATTGCGCTTGTTGTAATAAGGTTAGGTAGGTTTTCAAAGTTTCTCTTGGTACAAATTATAAATTTTACATTAACATAAATGAAAAATATATCTTTAAACGTATAAGAGAAAATTTTAGAAAGGACTTAATTTTAGATGAGTTCTTGCTAATTGACCAGTTTTACCTAATCGGCACGACATATATATATATATATATATATATATATATATATATATATATATATATATATATATATATATATATATATATATATATATATATATATCAATAATTCTGTGAAATTAGAAAATTTCTGCAAAATGTAGCTCACGTATTTAATATGTAAATATTTGCGATGTTAAAAAGTGTGAAACTTAAGAGACCACATATAAAATGTTACTCCACATCCAATAACTCTGGATGATATTGACCAGCAACAAACAGCACCAACCGAGATCTAATGGTGACAGAAGATGAGTCAAGCAAGGAGAACCTCACATTAGTTGCACTTGTGTCCTTTTATCTAACATATTGTCGGTAATTCTACCAACATTAATATAACGAAATAAAATTGGTGCACATTCGTTATCGTTTAGATTTGGTTTACATTTTCTAAATTAACAACTTTATCTGTGTTAGCTTTAATATTAAAATCATATGTAAATACTGAATGGTTAATTACTCTAGTAATGATGTTTAACTACTGTTACAAATAGTTTCCAGTTTTCTCAATGAAATACTTCTAAATATTCTAAACAATGCAAATAGATGGAAGAAAATTATTGTCAAGCACGCAATTTATTCAGACGAAGAGCTTCAGCTAGAACATGCCGAATTAAAGTTTTTATATACTTTTCCTTAAATACGGTCGTAAGTTTATAAAGGAAGATGAGAAAGTAGTCCTCCAATGAATGTGGACATCCGCTATACTTCAATACGAGTAATATACGATTGAGAAAAAATGTTATAATACCGTGGCTGAAACGATTCAAAATTAAGCCACAGTAACCAGGTAGGAACAATTCGCAACTAACCTTCAATACTGTGTCTGGAACAGTTGTCAACTAACTTACAATACTTTATCCGGAACTCACAACTAACCCAGACATTGAAGATAAGGATAGATAGGCATAGATTTACCTAGCTGTATGTTCAGATTGTTATAACCTTGTCAAAGTTTGCTTGTTCATTTATTATGGTTGCGAATTAAACATACTGACAGTAACATAAAAATCGGGAAAAAAAGAAAAGCATAAAATGACCATTATTAAGTCATGATAAGCCAAGCATGTGTCTTCCCAAGATCGCTGTGAGTCACTTAAGTGCTCTTCACAACGTCGAGTCTTCGTCCTCAGTATGAAGAAAGCCTCTCTTGACTAGACTTCTTTGAGCCATGTCCTTCGGTGAGATGAGATTAATCTTCTGGGCATCTGATACTGCTGAAGCTGATGATTAGAGAAAAAGCTAAGTTTTTCTCGACGAAGTTTCTACTTAACAACGTTGTTGAGACGTGAAAAGTGCACAGTGTAGGCAACTAGAGTGAGCTACTGGAGAGGGCTACTTTAGAAGGCTACTGGAGTAGGCTACTGGAGCATATTACTGGGGAAGGCTGCCAGAGATGGCTACAAATGTAGGTTATTGGAGTAGACTTTAAATGCTACAGGAGATGATTGTAGTAAATTAATTTAGGCGGCTAGGGTAGGCTACTTGAATAGGCTACTTGTTATTTCTTTTTTTTTGTACTGAATAAAACTATTCTAGTAGGCACATGGGGTAGGCTACCGAAATAGCAAAATCTACATTTTTGAAACTTACCAATTTGTGGTAATTTTGATATGGATTTTATATCAGGCTAAACATCACTTTAATTTTTTAAAAGCAGCTTTACATAAGCTTTAGAAAGCTTATTTTAATCCTAAAATTGTTTGAACAGTTTATTTGAAAGGAAATTAATATTTATAATAATTAGGTTATTTATATTTATATTTAAAATTCATTAATTATATCAATATGCAAATAGATAATTTGAGCAATAACTCCCGTGCCAGATTGTGAAATATTGTTTAAAATGTCTTCTTTTATAATTATTATTATTATTGTTGTTGATGTTGTTATTACTGTTATAATTATTGTTATTATTGTTGTAATATTTGTTATTATTGTTATTATAATTATTATTATTATGTAATTATTATTATATAATTATTATTGTTATTATGTAATTATTATTATATAATTATTATTGTTATTATGTAATTATTATTATATAATTATTATTATTATGTAATTATTATTATATAATTATTATTATTATTATTATTATTATTATTATTATTATTATTATTATTATTATTATTATTATTATTATTATTATATTATTATTATTATTATTATTATTAGTATATTATTAATTATTATTATTATTATTATTATTATTATTATTATTATTATTATTATTATTATTATTATTATTATTATTATTATTATTATTATTATTATGTAATTATTATTATGTAATTATTATTATATAATTATTATTATTAAAATAATAATCATTATCATGATAATTATAATTGTTTTTCAAAATTAATGGTATTATGTTGTTTTATATTTGCTGATTTATTTTTTATTTATCTTTTAACTGTTTAATTAACAAAGGTTCTTTTAATAATCATTATCTACATATTTTACTCCATGGATACAATTTAAAATACGAGAAGATCCTTGATACAACAAGAGGTTTATATCTCTCTGTGTATATACGTAAGAATATAGTTAATCTCAGTCTAAGAATTTAAGTACTCTTGACAGCTGGTGTACTAATGATATATTGTATTAATGACCCTCGTGCATTTGATAGGTTATAAACTTAATAACCCCACCATTTAAAACACATAAAATGAAATAAACCAGACGATGTTTTAAGTATACACTATACTGAACAATATTCAACAAGTATATTTTTTTTTAAATAAGGTAGAGCTTTATTGAAAGTAAATTGTAATTTCAGTGCTTTCTCGCTTCCTCCCTCACCTTTCTTACCTCCATCACTCTCGCTTTACTTTCTCCCTGCCTATCTGTCTTCATGTGTCACTCTCGCCTACCTTCCTGTTTACTCCTGTACCTCTGTCTCTCACAGTCACCAAATGTTATTCCATGTTTCCCTCCATTCTTCTCTCTCACACGCACACATACACGCACACACGCACACACACACACACACACACTACACACACACACGCACACACGTACACATACACACACACACACACACACATACACACACACACACACACACAAACACACATACGCTCCAGACTCCACATCAAAACCTTTCTTTTGTCCTTGACAACCTCTCTCCTTCCTGCACTCTTACGCTACCTTCCCTCTCTCCTTGACACCACCTTCCTCTCTAATGTCTTCCTCCATCTGTTCCTGTTCCTCTATCTCCTTTCCTTACTTTCTTCATATTTTCTTTCCCCGTTCCTATTTTCCTTCCTCGCACTTTTTATTTTTCCTTTCCTTAATCCACTCTCCTTTTCTTCCTTCCTTATTTTCTTCCTTACCACTCTTCCACCCTTCCTTTTCCTTTAGGTTATGTAAATATGAGAAAATTAAAATAATAATAATCATAATAATAATAATAATAATAATAATAATAATAATAATAATAATAATAATAATAATAATAATAATAATAATAATAATAATAATAATAAAACCTTACCAAGGAAAAATATTTATTTTGGTACTAGACTGTCCACGCAACCATGCTGGAGAGTTTCATCTATTTTCTTCTGTTTGAGTAGAGAGCTCAGCCTTTTTCGGCCAAAAAAAAAAAATAATAATTCTCGGAATAACGAGTTATCGTCGTTTTCTTCCAATATATGTACTAAATTCTGTTGAGTAAACTTTATGTTGAATTCGCATCTGCTCTGGAAATCAACGAATAACGCCGAGGTATACTGTGTATATGTGTGTGTATGTGTGTGTGTGTGTATGTGTGGGTGTATGTGTGTGTGTGTGTGTGTGTGTGTGTGTGTGTGTGTACTCACCAAGTTATGGTTGCAGGAGTCGATTCACAGCTCCTGGTCCCGTGTGTGTGTGTGTGTGTGTGTGTCTGTGTCTGGGTCTGTCTGCCTGTCTGTCTGTTCATGACTACAATATAACTGTGTTAATATCTTGTAAGAAACCTCGCATGGTCACACATACAGTGTAATGGGCTGAATTAATTCTCATACTCTCCTTATTCCTCCGGTCCTCCTTACCACAATACACAAGGCAGGACGGCTCATTGTTTACAAACTCGTTCTAAAAAAAACTGTCCTTCGAATAAAAAAAAGGGTCGATAAATGTTTTGGTGATGTACAAAGGCATCATGGGCAAAGATGGGTGGTTTGTGGCAAATATTGTAAAATAGCGAAACACTGTTGAGTCGGAACTGTAGAAAAAAAAAATTTCACTGTGTTATGCACTGGAAATACGAAGATGGTAGTGCAGAGACACTCAGCGCGAAAAGATTGGGTTACAAGGTACTCTAACCAGTAAATGTTTCCTGGAAATGGGAGCTGAACGTGCGAAGAGACAGTATGAGGATTTAAATGAAGTGTTAAGATGTAAATGGATTCGTGTAATGTCATCCAGACGGCTTAATTTGCTATAAATGGGAAAGTGAAGGACTGAACACCGAGCTGCGCCAAATTTAAAGGTGTTTTCTTGTTTCTGTTTATTGTTAATTACCCCGATTCCTACACAGACAGATAGACAGACAGACAGACAAACACACACACACACACACACACACACAAACACACCTTCCCTGTCAGCAAGGATCTGTAAATACTTATGGAATCTCATGAGAAGTATAACATTGAGTAGAAAATTGATGTACTCGCTATATTTTACAACGAGGTGCACGCCTCGACGGAACTGAAGGTATTCCAGAACGTGAAAGTTAAAGACGCACTCTCACAGTCGTGCTGATGTGCTGCATGGAACACTGTGTGGTTGTGATTATGTTGAGTGTAAGGACACACACACACGCACACACACACACACACTAGGCGGGGCCAGGAGCTGTGAATCGACCTCTGCAGCCACAACTAGGTGGGTACAATTAGGTGGGTACACATACTCACACACACACACACACACACACACACACACACAGCAAGTGTATCTCGACAACGACAGGACACAGGAAGAAATGGAACAACTGAGAGAGTTTGAAGATGCCAGAGGCAGAGAGAGGAGACAGAGCAGGTACCGACAGACAGGGGAGTGTAGGTTTAGGGGAACAACAAACACAACTGCCTACAGAACCACCCACAGCATCCCTTCAACCCCTAAAAACCCACACCAACCAAACACAATAACCAGAAACAAACCAAACTCTGCAGCCACAGTCCCCACCCCCACCAACACTAATACCACCATACCACCAGTCCTTCATAACATCCAACCATGTCTACCACACCCTCAGCCTGCACCAACCCCTCCCACCCCCCTGAATACAGTTCTGGAAAGGAAGCTGAAGCTATGGTGTACCAACACAGATGGAATAACAAATAAGAGTGACGAGGGGCAGGAAAGAGTCACTGGGCATCCCAACCCCGATCATCATACCACTCACAAAGCTTATGGGGGTGATAACAGATGTGATCTTCCCGTCTGGATATCAGATCCTGAGGAAAGACAGGGTGAACAGAGGGAAAGGGGGAGTTGCACTGTTCATAAAAAACAATGGAGTTTTCAGGAGATGGGAGGACTAGTCAGAGGTGAAATGGATGACTACATAGTAGGAACACTTAACCGGGCGTCCATAAGTGTTGAAAGCAGCAATGGACAACCCGCCACCAAACAGCAGAAGACCAAGACAAGAATATGATAAGAATAACAGAATAAGGGTGGCCACACTAGCCGAGGTGGCTAGAAGGGCCCACATAAGAAGAGCAAAGCTAATAATCATCATGGGGGATTTCAACCACAAGGGGACCTGAGACATGGAAAGCCAGGATGCTGGTGGTGGCACTGAACAGCTTCATATACCAACATGTTAGGGACATAACCAGAGAAAGAGGAGACGATGAACCAGCAAGGCTGGACCTTGTATTCACTTTCCACAGTTCAGATAAAGGGGAAATCATACACGAAACGCCCCAAGGCACTATCGATCACTTGGTCGTGAGTTCTGAATACATAGTAGAGTGAGGCAACACAAGAAGAATGGGAGAAACCAAGCTTCAGAAAAGAGAACCACATGCGTATGAGGCAATTCCTGCAAGGGGGTAAGAGAGCAAGAGGTAAAGACAGTAAATAAAAAGATGGAACATGTGACCGCAAAGTGCAGGGAGGCAGAGGAGAAGTTAATACCAAGAGGCAACAGAAACAATGGGAAGACCGAAGTGAGCCCATGGTTTACCCGGAGGTGTGGAGAGGCCAAAAGTATAGAATGGAAAGGACTCGGAAAAATAGGGAATTGAGCCAAAGAACCAAAAAATATATATACATGGATACGGAAAGATGCCTAGAGGCGATACGAGAATGACAGCATCAAATGCCAAATCCGACCCTAAGTTGTTATACAGCCACATCAGGAGGAAACCAACAGTCGAGAACCAGGTAATCAGGATGAGGAAAGAGGGGAGCTCACAGGGATCGACCAGGAAGTATGTGAGGAACTCAGCTCAAGATTCAGGGAGGTATTCACAGTGGAAACAGAGAGGCTTCCAGCAAACCGAGGGAGTAGTGTGCACCAGCAAGTGTTGGACACAGTGCACACAACCGGGAAGAAGATGAAAAAACTACTATGTGAACTAGATACCTCGAAGGCGGTGGGCCCAGATAACATCTCCCCGTGAGTTCTGAGAGAGAGAGAGCAGATGCACAATGTGTGCCACTTACAATAAACTTTAATAAATCTATTGAAACAGTGCAACTTCCTGAGGTGTGGAAAACAGCAAACGTAGTTCCAATTTTTAAGAAATGAGACAGACAGGCAGCACTAAACTACAGACCTGTGTCGCTAACATGTATGGTATGCAAAGTTATGGAGAAGATAATCAGAAGAAGAGTGGTGGAGCACCTAGAAAAGAATGGGCTCATACATGGCAACCAGCATGGCCTCAAGTAAGGGTAATTTTGTATCGCAAACCTACTGGAGTTCTACGATAAGGTAACAGAAGTAAGACAGGATAGAGAGGGATGGGTACTGTGCTGGGACTGATGGGACTGTATGAGATTCTTTGAAAAGCTAGAGGAGCAGGCAGGAATAGCAGGGAAAGAACTGCAGTGGATCAGGGAATACCTGACTGGAAGGAAACTACGTGTGCTGGTACCTGACGAGGTGTCAGAGTAGGTGCTAGTGTTGATTGGGGTTCCACAAGAGTCAGTCATAGGTCCAGTGCTGTTTCTAGTATATGTGAATGACATGACAGAAGGGATGAATTCAGAGGTGTCCCTGTTTGCAGACGTTGTAAAGCTAATGAGAAGAATACAAGTGGACGATGATCAGGTAAGCTTGCAAAGAGATCTGGAAAGGCTGCAAGCCTGGTCAGACAAATTGCTACTGGAGTTTAACCCCACCTAGGATAGTTTGAGGAAGGACAAAGAAGACCGCAGGCGGAATACTGCCTAAGAAGTCAAAGGCTGCAAAACTCACTCAAGGAAAAGGATTTGGGGTGAACATCATACTAAGCACATCTCCTGAGGCACACATCAACCAAATAACTGCTGTAGCACATGGGCGCCTGCCAAACCTAAGAATAGCATTTCGACATCAAAGTAAAGAGTCATTCAAGACACTGTACACAGTGTATGTCAGGCCCAAACTGGAGTATGCAGCACCTGGATAAAACCCAACCTGGTCAAGCACGTCAAGAAATTAGAGAAAGTGCAAAGGTTTGCAATAAGGCAATAAGACTAGTCCCTAAGCTAAAAGGTATGCTCTACGAGTAGAGTCTAAGACACTGGAGGACAGGAGCGATAGAGGGAATATGATAACAACATATAAAATACTGAGAGGAATTGACAAGGTGGATAGGACAGAATGTTTCACGTGAGCCACAGGGATGGCTAGGATGCATTTCTTTAGCCATTGAGTTGTCAGGAAGTGAAACAATCTGGAGAGTGATGTAGTGGAGGAAGGATCCATACATAGCTTAAAGAAGATGCTCGATAAAGCTCATGGAAAAGGGAGTGGACCTAGTACCGACCACCAAAGAGGCTGGGCCAGGCACTATGACTCGACTCCTGCAACCACAACTAGGTGAGTACAGCTAGGTGAGTACACACACACTGAAGAGAGGCGGTGATAAAAGATCAGTTATATTAGATAAAAGCCCCATTGGCTGCTTGGAAGTATCCAGGATGTTCGGAGAACTGGAACTTACGAGAAGTGGCAGAAGCCAACCACTCTACATTCATCTTGCATCACAAGGTAAGAAGAAAAGAATACTGGCGGAGAGGTCGTTTCTGAGAGACTTGGTCAAAATTAAATGAATGTTACGTAAAAATAGTTTATTTAAAGAAAATGCGCTCACTTCGCAGGTGAGGGTGGAAGCAGAAATAGAAATGGGACCACTAAGAGCTATAAAGTATATTTTGAAGTATGTGAAGGTAAAAATAGAATTGATAATATTTGAGGCAGGAAGTAGTATATTTCTTAGAGGAGACGGTGGACGCAGAAACAAGAAATGATAGAGCACATTAAAGAGACAAAGACGGAACTATACAATACGGGAAAAGACAAGGAATGAGAAAGTACATTGATGAGACTGTGGAAGCAGAAATATTATATAATGTAAAAGATTCTAAGGCCAGTAGAATGCAAAGATATTAAGGGGGGGGATTAGAGGCAAAGATTTTGTCGTACGGTAGAAAAACCATTTGTGCGACTTACTATTATGAAAAATATTTCTGACCTTCTACCCGAAGTAAAGAGATGGAAGAGGCGCTTTGGTAGACAAGTTGTCGCTAGTAACTATATATAACTTTATATATATATATATATATATATATATATATATATATATATATATATATATATATATATATATATATATTATATATATATATATATATATATATATATATATATATATATATATATATATATATATATATAATATATATATTGGAGGATAGATGGGCTAGTGAGAGTGTAGGCAATGGGGTCGAAGATGTATGGGGTAGATTTAAAAATGTAGTGTTAGAGTGTTCAGCAGAAGTTTGTTGTTACAGGCGAGTGGGTGCAGGAGGGAAGAAGAGCGATTGGTGGAATGATGATGTAAAGAGAGTAGTAAGGGAGAAAAAGTTAGCATGTGAGAGGTTTTTACAAAGTAGAAGTGATGCAAGGAGGGAAGAGTATATGGAGAGAAAAAGAGAGGTTGATAGAGTGGTGAAGTAATGTAAAAAGAGAGCAAATGAGAGAGTGGGTGAGATGTTATCAACAAATTTTGTTGAAAATAAGAAAAAGTTTTGGAGTGAGATTAATAAGTAGAGGAAGCCTAGGGAACAAATGGATTTGACAGTTGAAAATAGGAGAGGAGAGTTATTAAATGGAGAGTTAGAGGTATCGGGAAGATGGAGGGAATATTTTGAGTTGTTAAATGTTGATGAAGATAGGGAAAGGTAGGGGGTGTGTAGACCAAGTGTTTACAGTGAAACATATAGGTGAACAGTATTTGGATAAGGGTAAAGAGGTTTTTGTGGCATTTATGGATTTGGAAAAGGCGTATGATAGGGTGGATAGGGGGGCAATGTGGCAAATGTTGCAGGTGTATGGAATAGGAGGTAGGTTACTGAAAGCAGTGAAGAGTTTTTATGAGGATAGTGAGGCTCAAGTTAGAGTGTGTAGGAGGGAAAGGAACTATTTCCCAGTAAAAGTGGGCCTTAGACAAGGATGTGTGATGTCACCGTGGTTGTTCAATATATTTATAGATGGGGTTGTAAGAGAAGTGAATGCGAGGGTCTTGGCAAGAGGTGTGGGGTTAAAAGATAAAGAATCAAATACAAAGTGGGAGTTGTCACAGTTGCTTTTTGCTGATGACACTGTGCTTTTGGGAGATTCTGAAGAGAAGTTGCAGAGGTTGGTGGATGAATTTGGTAGGGTGTGTAAAAGAAGAAAATTGAAAGTGAATATAGGAAAGAGTAAGGTGATGAGGATAACGAAAAGATTAGGTGACGAAAGATTGGATATCAGATTGGAGGGAGAGAGTATGGAGGAGGTGAATGTATTCAGATATTTGGGAGTGGACATGTCAGCAGATGGGTCTATGAAGGATGACGTGAATCATAGAATTGATGAGTGAAAAAGGGTGAGTGGAGCACTTCGGAGTCTGTGGAGACAAAGAACTTTGTCCATGGAAGTAAAGAAGGGAATGTATGAGAGTATAGTTATACCAACACTCTTATATAGGTGTGAAGCATGGGTGATGAATGTTGCAACTAGGAGAAGGCTGGAGGCAGTGGAGATGTCATGTCTGAGGTCAATGTGTGGTGTGAATATAATGCAGAGAATTCGGAGTTTGTAAATTAGGAGGAGGTGAGGGATTACCAAAACTATTATCCAGAGAGCTGAGGAGGGGTTGTTGAGGTGGTTCGGACATGTAGAGAGAATGGAACGAGACAGAATAACTTCGAGAGTGTATAAATCTGTAGTGGAGGGAAGGCGGGGTAGGGGTCAGCCTAGGAAAGGTTGGAGGGAGGGGGTAAAGGAAGTTTTGTGTGCGAGGGGCTTGGACTTCCAGCAAGCATGTGTGAGCGTATTTGATAGGAGTGAATGGAGACAAATGGTTTTTAATACTTGACGTGCTGTTGGAGTGTGAGCAAAGTAACATTTATGAAGGGATTCAAGGAAACCGGCAGGCCGGACTTGAGTCCTGGAGATGGGAAGTACAGTGTCTGCACTCTGAAGGAGGGGTGT
>WNWK01001307.1:260000-295862 GCA_009830355.1 Cherax destructor
AGTAGTCAGGAAGTGAAATAGTTTGGGAAGCGATGTAGTGGAGGCAGGATCCATTCATAGCTTTAAGAAGAGGTATGATAAAGCTTTCAGAAGAGATATGATAAAGCGGGAAGAGTGACCCAGTAGCTGCCAGTGAAGTGGCGGGGCCATTAGCTATGACTCGACCCCTGCAACCACAAATAGGTGAGTACACACACACACACACACACACACACACACACACACAAACAAACAAACACACACACTCACACACACACGTATGCAGGGTGGCATCGAGCCTCAGACAAGCTATCATACTTCCTCAAGCAGACTGGCATCGAGCCTCCAGCTGGTTGGCATCGAGCCTCCAGCTGGCTGGCATCGAGCCTCTACCAGTCTGGCATCGAGCCTCATGCAGGTTGGCATCGAGCCTCAGGCAGGCTGTCATCGAGCCTCCAGCTGGCTCGCATCGAGCCTCCAGCAGTCTGGCATCGAGCCTCAGGCAGGCTGGCATCGAGCCTCCAGCTGGCTGGCATCGAGCCTCAGGCAGGTTGGCATCGAGCCTCAGACAGGCTGGCATGGAGCCTCCAGCTGGCTGGCATCTAGCCTCAGGCATGCTGGCATCGAGCATCAGGCAGGTTGGCATCGTGCCTCAGACAGGTTGGCATCATGTCATGAAGGCTCAGGCAGGCTGGCATCTCACCTCGTAATACCGCCATGACAAAGTATTCACTTTCGTTTCTCTCCAAATATGCATTCAAGACTTCCACCTTCTGCGTTCCAATTATCATCAGAGTACCTTTTTAAAAGTACCAACTAAATTTTTATTTATTTTTGTGAGTGCGACGTTGAAATTGAGATACGTTATAACAGGAATCAGAGCAAGAAAACACAAAGTGAAAATTATGAAACACAGAGATGTAATGCAGTAGCAGCTGCAGCAGAAACAGCAACAAGAGCTTCATCGTCATCAGCACTAACAACATATGAAGAGAAAAGAAGAAGGGGAAGAAAAAGAAGAGCTCACCACTACAGACTTTCAAGGGCATCTAAGAACACCCGTGCCATCTGCACCGTCGTACCTGGGTTACAAACACCGCAGGTATCACTAGACTTCCTTCCCAAAATATCTTCCTCTCTTCCACACTTTCCCGGCTCGTGTCACTCAGCTTGTCGCGTCCCTGATGGCAAAGTTGACTGAAAATAACTATCACTGTTATACAAATGAACTTGCACAGTTCACGTGCATATTTCCGTCCACGTCAGTCAGAAACGTAGTCATAAGTTTCAGTCTTCAAAGTGTCTTATTTGTGTGTTGTTCCAGCCATGGTATTGAAATTTTTATTCAATTCCCCAAAAACATAATAATCATTATATTCATGGGGAAGAGCTGAATGTATAAGTCAAGTAGTTCTATAGGAATGGAAGGAAATCAGGTTTGACCAGAGGAAAAAAAAGCTTAAATTCATTTGATCAGGAGCTCTCCAGCATCAAGATTACCCCTCCCCCTCCTTGAATGGTTTGAATAAATCAGGAGAGTTTGAGACATGCGAATTCCCTTTATCTTAATATCACCAACACATCTATTTGAGGTTAATGTACGATTCCAGCAAATATTTTTATTCTTTTCTTGCAAGTGCCTTTCACGAACGTCGTTTGAGCAAGTAATATTAAGATAATAGTTGCAATAAGCGAAGAGCGCTATATTAAGCATTGCACGTGACTTTACATATTGGATATAAAGTACAGTCAAAGCTGCTAACTTTATGAAACTTAATTTATATATATCCA
The DNA here is from genome assembly GCA_009830355.1 of Cherax destructor. Taxonomy (NCBI): domain Eukaryota; kingdom Metazoa; phylum Arthropoda; class Malacostraca; order Decapoda; family Parastacidae; genus Cherax; species Cherax destructor. The sequence goes on from WNWK01001307.1 coordinate 261,771, forward strand.
GAAACAAGAATAAACAATAAACATGATGACGACTAAATTAAGTTTCATAAAGTTGGCAGCTTTGACTGTAATAGTGCTATACTTTATATCCAATATGTAAAGTCACGTGCAATGTTTAATATAGTGGTGGGGTAGGGGTCGGCCTAGGAAAGATTGGTGGGAGGGGGTATAGGAGGTTTTGTGTGCGAGTGGCTTGGACTTCCAGCAAGCGTACATGAGCGTGATAGATAGGAACAAATGGAGACAAATGGTTTTTAGGACTTAACGTGCTGTTGTAGTGCAAGCACGGTAACATTTATAAAGGGATTCAGGGAAACCTGCAGGCCGGACTTGATTCCTGGAGATGGGAAGTACAATGCCGGCACTCTGAAGGAGGGGAGTTAATGTTGCAGTTTTATAACTGTAGTGTAAGCATGTCTCTGGCAAGACAGTGATGGAGTAAACGATTCGCTTCCACCTGTAAATGCCAGTACTCCAACTAACGCCTGCTAACCTCTGCGCCTCCAACCGAATTTACAAACTCTAGCACTGGCACCCAACGTCTGCAAACTCCAGCACCTGTAACCAGCGTCTGCAAACTCCAGTACTTCGAACCGACCCTCCAGAATCCAGCACTTCCAACCGACGCCTTCAAATTCTAGTGCCTGCATCCAACGTCTGCAAACTCCAACCATGCAAATTCCAGCACCTCCAACCTGCCCCTGCAAACTCCAGCACTTACAACCGACGCCAACAAATTCCAACAACTCTGCCAAATCTTGGATATCCCAATATGCTATTTACACACAAATAAATGACTATATGAACTTCCAATCAACATCGCCACCTGAGAAAATATGTAAACCTCTCAATCCTTATTTGTAACCCACAATAGACTGCATCGCCCATTTCTCTCTCTCTGTCTCTTTCTCTCTCTCTCTCTCTCTCTTTCTCTCTCTGAGATATTCCAAGAATTGTGCCAACTCCGTGTGGAGCGCCACTAGCACCTCTTCTCTATCTAAGGTATTGCAGCGAGGAACCACAAGGGTGATGTTATGGCGCTACAATACCCATTATCTTTGATGGTGGTAGTGGCGTCGGCCTCTTACCTTGCCTCTACTGCTTTAGGATACTGTGTTTTTCTTTAATGTATTAAGAAAATTCATTTTCTTAGAAATTGCCCTGTTTATGTGTGAGATTTAAGATAATTGAACACAAACACACAAATACACACACTTTAGCCTTAGAGTAATCAGAAACTGGAGCGACCCAGACAGTGAAGTGGTAGAGGCAGAATTCGTACATTTCTGTAAAAACAGATATGATAGGGCTTATGCAGCCAAAAGAGAAGCTGAAAGAAGTATCGGCCAGCAGAGAGGAGAGGCCATGAGCCGAAACTCGACCCCTGCGACCACAATTGGTTGAGAGCGCACACACGCACATACTTTACATACTTTATAAATGAATCTAAATATTTGTAAGCTGATGCAAATATTGAAGACTACAGATTTAGCTTACTCAAGAGTTTTATTTCCTTTCAACTCATCAGTTGTTAAGATTGTTTGTTAATAATAATAATAATAATAATAATAATAATAATAATAATAATAATAATAATAATAATATTAATAATAATAATAATAATAATAATAATAATAATAATAATAATAATAATAATAATAATAATAATAATAATAATAATAATAATAATAATAATAATAATAATAATAATAAAAATAATAATAATAATAAAATAATAATAATAATAATAATAATAATAATAATAATAATAATAATAATATGTAGTACACTGACTACCAAGAATGTTCACATTCATGCTGGCAGAACTAGTCTTTGAGCAAGATCGATTTGAATGTTGTTGGCCATTATCATAGGCTTATAAAATATGTGGGGCGTATCAAACAAATCATGGAACGGGTGGGGTATGAACTCATGGCAACCGTGTTATTACGATTTCGAGAGTCATGGGGGCATATCAGGTTGCGAAATAAATTGGTAAGATCTGGCGTTTCTCCTCTAGAAAGTTTTGGGTACAAAATATTTAAACATTAATAAAAAAGACAAACCATAATAAATATTCTATAAGCATTAATAAAAATCCAAGTGGGGTTGATTTCCATCTTATTACCATAGTAGGAGAACAAAATGCATGGGTGATATTTTCCACATATGTATCCTAATAAATGTTGTAGTATTCCTTCGTTATATTGTGTTATTCTCGTTGTTGATTAGAAGTATAATTTAGTGTTATTAGTGTTGTTACCTTTATGGTAGGGTGGTTACGGATGGTAGTAGAGGAGGGAGAAGAGGAGAAAGAGAGAAAGGAAACGATAAGAAGAGATTATTACAGAGATGTGTGGATTTCTCTTTCTACAGATACAGTAGTATTTACACAGAGAGGAGCTGCAACTTCCATGCATCCAAAATGTAACAGTCCACATGCAGAATATTCCACATCACAATTGTCAATGTAGTACACAACATTTTGCATAATTAATGAGCTGCTGGCTTATTCAAAGCAGGTGCACGTTATCTACTGTCACTTTAGATAATGCTGAAGTTGTATTTATCATTAATGTTCTCCATTTCGTAGTTTCAATATTATGTATTATATTAATCAGGAACATGGCTCATACATAAATATAGACCATATTAACAAAAGATAATTAAAAAGATCAGTAAGATAAAAATACAACAGGGTATGTAGACAGAGAGGTGTATATACAGTATCCCAACATAGTGACTTCAATCTATTGTATATTTTTGGTACAAGTGACACAGCCTTAACGACTGTAGTCGATTTGACAAAACTCCTGGAGAGCGAAACGTTGCCACAATAAAATGTCACGTTAGTTGCACATGTGTTCTTTTACCTCACATACAATAAGAAAGCTTCACCAGCCTCGGACCGGATTGAGAGCTTCACTGTTTGCTTGAGTCACATTTTCAATCAGCCGTTTGCTATATATATCCAGGTTACAGAGAAATGTTATTCTGAAGGTATTTACAGAGATGATAACGATGAAAAATAGTATTAAAAAAGTCAAATATTGCTCGCTGATAAGACGTATGGTACCGCGCACTCGTACCTAGATGAGCTGGTTAACAAAGTCAACATATCCTGGTAGAGATGATATTAAACCGGAATTTACAAATCCTGTAGTCCTTGAAATAAATTTTAAACCCTATGGTTAATACAGCATTTTTAATAAATAAAACTGTTTGGAAAATTTTTCTATGTTAAAAATGTGGCATTACCTTCACAATCATTTTTTCCCTTATATTAAGAGAAAAAGAATAGGTAATATGCAATATGATATTTTTTTCATAAACTAACAAACAAAATGTTAATGAAGATTGGTAGTCACTATATATTTATATTTCCAGGTCATGATGCTAAACCAAGGGCTCCAGTTCAGAGAACATCATGTACCTCTCCTCCGTTGTTAAACTGCAAACAGGTGAGTCTCCCCAACATAATTACTACATTATACGATACAGCTCTGCGCAGTCATAGCGTGAAAACAAATTGCGCCTTATTTTTACGAAGATATTTGGTAGTTCCTTTGTATAAAGGCAAAGGTGACAAAAGAGAGTATAAAAATTATAGGGGAATAAGCCTGTTGAGTATACCTGGTAAAGTGTATGGTAGAGTTATTATTGAAAGAATTAAGAGTAAGACGCCGAGCAGGATAGCAGATGAACAAGTATATAGATAAGGGTAAAGAGGTTTTTATGGCATATATGGATTTGGAAAAGGTGTATGATAGGGTGGATAGGGTGCAATGTGGCAGATGTTGCAAATGTATAGAATAGCAGGTAGATTACTGAAAGCAGTGAAGAGTTTTTACAAGGATAGTGAGCCTCAGGTTAGAGTATGTAAGAGAAAAAATAAAAAGTAGGCCTTAGACAGGGATGTGCGATGTCACCATGGTTGCTCAATATATTTATAGAAGGGGTTGTAAGAGAAGTGAATGCTCAGGTGTTGGCAAGAGGCGTGGGGTTAAAAGATAAAGACTCTAACAGAGAGTTGGAGACTACGGCTGGTGTCAACCTGCGCTGCGCTACTTTGACAAAAACTTTCCCTCAATCCTTCAGTTACTGCCTTGTAACATTATATATATATATATATATATATATATATATATATATATATATATATATATATATATATATATATATATATATATATATATATTGCGGAGCCAACTCACCACGAAAGCGTCTCCATAACCTTGCCTTAATAGCGCTTCCTAAGAAACATTATGGTTGCATTACGTATCCCTTACCTCATAACCGCTCATTAACCGCCTCATGACAGCCGTAAGTGATCTACAGAAGCAGTAACGTTTCCCATTGACCTGCTTCAGTTGGGACAAGGAATCGACACTATCCTGATCCAATGGTGAGAACGTTTCGACACTGGCTTGCGCTATTTGTGAGAACATTTCACCTAGTCTATGACATCAGTTAGAACGTTTAGACACCGTCTTCAGCTAATAGTAACGAAAGTTCGACGCTGTCTTAGGCCAGTAATGAGAACCTTTGCACGCTCTCCTGCGTGGAAAGGTTTTCACTACTAGTTCCAGTTTTTTTTTCCTCTCCTCCTTATCTCTCCTCCCATCCCCCTTACATTTAGGATCAAAAAATTGAATTATCCTGATAGTCCAGAAAGTATTCTCCTTTTTACCCCCGCAAATTAATCGGAATTTTTCAACGCTGTCGTGACTAGCTGTCAAGAATATTGAAGCTGACGTTGTAATTAAGGTTGCATGTGTCGAGGTGAATGGGACTGTGAACTGAGGGAGGGGGCAAGTTTTACCTCAGTTCACAATCTCATTCACCTGTATATATATATATATATATATATATATATATATATATATATATATATATATATATCTTTGTTGAAGATATTTCCTAAAAAACATTGACAGATGACAGTTCTCTTATCAGGATATAATAATTAACGTGGAAAAGAACACTAGGCAATTTACGCCATTTTTCAAAATATCATTAGAGTTTCTTTATTTTTATTTCACAAACTAAGAAGGGGTTACCATAGCTTAGTTTGAAGACTAACCACAGTAGTATTTAGGGCATGGTGTACCACACTACATGCTATCCTGTAGAGGAAGGTCTGCCAGGTTTTCTCAATTATATATATATATATATATATATATATATATATATATATATATATATATATATATATATATATATATATATGCAAGAAAACCACTATGAAAAATAGAAGAATTCCAAGCGCTTTCGTGACTACTCACATTATCAAGGAACTATCATAGTTCCTTGATAATGTGTAGTCGAAGCGCTTGAATTCTTCTATTTTTCATAGTGGTTTTCTTGCATATTTTGATATTCACCTGTTTACTGTGATCTTTTTTCATTTTTTATATATATATATATATATATATATATATATATATATATATATATATATATATATATTTTAATATATATATATATATATATATCCCTTCCTTTCTTTCTCCCTCCATTCCTCCCTTCTTCCCTTCAGAAAATTTTGTTCTCGTCTTCTCATTCCTCTTCAATCTCTAACGTTTCCCTCTCACTCCCATGGACGCCGTTACGCCCAGTGCCGCTTCATTTTCTATTGCAAACATTCTTTTTCAGCTCCGAAAAATCTCCTATTTGCCAAGTCAAACACAATTCTGAAATCCCATATAATTTTCTTGGAATTCGAGCTTTGAGCGTCTCAGATTATCTTTATTTGCAAATGACGTTTGGACTTGGATCTCTGAACATTTTTTTTATGGTTTCTTAAGTTTTACTTCAATGAACATAAACTGTTATATGTATGTATATATATTAATAATTTTGTGACTAAAAGAACCTTAGGAAACTTACATAACCTTATTATAACAAGCGCAATTTAATTTAGCCTAATCCAACTAAATTTATTTTAGATAAGTTTACAATAATTTAATAATAAACAAACACAATGAAGTATATTTTCTTCTTTAGATTCAGAATGATTTTTGCGAAATTATAGCATACACAAATTTTCGCTTGCCTTATTCGGCAAGAAGAGCTTTGTTATTTAAGCAAAAATCGCCAGTATTCTTTAATGTGTATTGTAAAGTATCACATGAAGCTTTATATTGGTTATGTTTCAGTACCTATTGTAATCTGACTGCTGCGTGTACCATTGAGGTTAGGTGTGTATTTTGTGGAAGTGTGTATGTTGTGTTGTGTGAGTGCTGTGTTAGGATTGCACAAGTGCCATTAAGTATGTATTTGCCTAGTAATGCGAGTGATGATTACTTGTTCATAAACGTTGAAAATACAAACGTATTCTAATACGTTCCTCTCTAATGTTCAATCAAATGTAATTTTGATATATAGTATTGCACATCCATAATATTTTCAAATCACGGAATGTTGGAATTGATCTATGTACGTCTTATGCATATAAAGTTTAACTAATATGCCAGTGCCGATTATTTGGTCGTAACATGTCATTACAAACGCGGTAATAAAAATACGTCCTTATCTAATATTTAATTAAATGAGTTACTGATATTTTTGTCCAGTCACTTGAAGGTGGATATAGTTTTAACTTGTGTGGGGTTGACAGGTACATTTATATGTATATTAATTATATTTTCAAGTTCGCTTTGTTGGAACGACCTGTGTATGCCTAATGTTTATAGAGTTGAAGGATAATGTTAAGACCTGAGCATATTTTGTGACAAGGCGTATCTTGTGTTGAGTGAATGACGGTGTTAGGATTTAATTTAGTGCTGTTGTATATGTGTTTCAGTTACCTGTTGTTATGCCAATGGATGAAGACTAATGTATAAACTGTGTCAGTGCAAACGTATGAAAATACGTTCCCCTCTCATGGTTAAAGTTCGGTATGTATAGTGTAGTTACTTGAACGTGATTATAGTTTAATTTTTGGTGGGGTTGCTGAGAATTAGTATTGGTTATTAATAATATTGTCAAGTTTAGATATGTTTGACCTACCTATGTATTATATATATAAAGTTTAAAATAAAATATAAAAAATATATGTATCTTACAATATTCAATAAAGTAGTAATAGGTATAACTGTTAGACTACGTGTACAGCTGAATTACTGCAGTTGCATGTTTCCAGTGTAGTCTCCTCGAGACTTAACCTTCATGAAGCAGATTACAATAATCTGAGGTCTGTTGGAGTGAATGGGTGGTGGTCGTCCTCTATATCGTGATCGCGAATCGGTAATGGAAATGGTCTAGAAAACTTATATAAAATCTCAAATGACTTAGATGCTCACAAATGATTACGAGTGGAAGTGAGCGTGCACTGTTATCCAGGTACCAAGCATCGCAGCTCAAACAGGTAAATGTACTCTTATATTTGAGAGTGAGTGGAAAGAAATCAGAGTTACTGAGCTATGATCCCAAAGCAAATTTGTAATCACAGACTTTTCATGAACTTTTATGAAGTTCATCCCTAATGATAAAAAAATACTGGAGATTGGCCTTTTGAGCGTCACTATTATACCAAAATACATGTAATGTACCCAGTTGCCACTCCTGTGGCAGCCTCGTGAGGTTACCCCCTTCCCTCCGTGTAAGGCATATATTGCCATGGCCTTGCCATTATACTCATCATAAATCTGTTTACGGGAATGTTTCAGTTACCAAATGATTTCTTTTACTTTTGAGAGTATAACGAGTTACTGTGGGGAATGTATATGCATTGTAAATTCGATATAACAATCATTTTAAACGCTGAAAGTTAGGTGACAGTGACATACTGTCACCTTTTCACAAGAATTTATTCCTTGGCAAAAGATAAGAACGAATTTCTCGCATATTTTTCCCGTGGTTTCCCAATGACACTAATGAAGTTTAATTAGCGAGTCCGGGAAGCTGATGTTATCCGGTTTTGTTTTTTCAATTTTTTAAGTTTGATAGCCAATTGCCGCAAGACTTGTGAAATTTACGCATGCGCGCACGCACGTACCCATATACACATACATATAGATATATACACATACACATATATACACATATACACACATATAGACATACACATATATACATACATATACTCATTTGCATACACATATGCTCATATACACGCATACATATACACACACATATACACACGCATATACACAAACGCACATATGCACAAACGAACATATACACAAACGCACATATACACAAACGCACATATACACATATGCACATACACACACATGCACATACACACGGTGGCCCAGTGGTAAAGCTCTTGCTTCACGCACGGAGGGGCCGGGTTCAATTCCCGGTGGGGCAGAAACATTTCAAGTGTTTCCTTACACACATACACACATACATACAACAGGCCTAGTGTCTAATTGACATGTGCCTAGGACAAAATGTAACTAACACATATATACACATATACATACACATATATACACAGCTCCCAGGTCCTGCATTGTGAATTATAGTGTGGTCTACACGGGTGAAGCAGAACAAAGTGTTACATATGTGGAAAACTGCCTGAGAGGTGTCGAGTGTGGAAGAATTTTTTAGCTCATCTTCAAGGAGTAATTAATGGAAAGAGTACGTCGAATTTTATCAGAAAAAAATACTTTCCTAATGTGAGTTTTCCATTACCCAGTTAGATGAGATTTTGTCTTTTTTCGGAATATTCTTAATCTAATGTGAGTGTAGGTTCAGTTTTGCTAGAGAATATTTCACATAATATAAATGCAGATTTAAACACGTAGATAAGAAATAGTGAGAACTATAAAAAAATATTAGATTCTGGGATAACTTAGTTACCTTCTCGCTGCTATCCTCTTCTTCAAGGCCTCTAACAAAAATTCGAAGATATAATTCCTTTGAGATTCATCAGATCATTCACCCTCAAAGCTGCTTAAATAGCAAAGCTATCTACTCTTCCCATTATTGTGTAAATTCATGTAAATCGTCAATTTCTAATGCTTCATCACAGTTAGGTACGTAACACAGTAAAAATAAGACTATTTTATTTTTATTTGTCACAACTGGATTCGTTAGTAATGTGCTGCTACTCTGCACACTATGATAGCTAGCTTTTGTTCACACCCACTACGTAACTATTTTCTAGTCATATTCCATCACAGGGTGGATTTCATATAGTCTTGAAATCATTTATCTGATTGGCATTACAGTATGCCTATTGGCCGATGCTAAGCAGGAACTAGTCAATCCTATCCTCTCCTACTCAAACTTCTTCATGTTTTTAAAGCCACACACAGTACACAATGCTGAATCTTGTAGACGCATTTTTTTTTAATAAAATTCTCTGCAAAGATATTCTAAAGCCTTTAGTCAAGGAACTGATTCAAAAAGTGTGTTCTGAATTATTGCATGCACCAAGGTGTGCATATTTACCGATGTGCTTTCTCTCAGTAATTAATGTTTTTGTCAGAAAGTATGGTGTAGTATGAGCAGCCTACTCATACCAGACATTTGTGTAATGTGTGTGTGTAAATATGATTACATTCAGCAACCATTCGGTCACACTACATACTTATCCTGATGGAGTCTGGCTAATGCAGTATCGCCTGTGCAGTTTTGGATTTCTAAGGGAATTTCCAATGAAGTTTTGTGCGGGACGCTTGTCTGCCTACCTGCCTGCCTTCCTTCTTTCTTGCCCGTCTGCCTGCCTCACCTTCTTGCTTGCCCGTCTGCCTGCCTCACCTTCTTGCTTGCCCGTCTGCCTGCCTCACCTTCTTGCTTGCCCGTCTGCCTGCCTCACCTTCTTGCTTGCCTGTTTCTTTGTCAGTCGAAGGGGGTATAGGGCAGTCATTTCCTGCGTTCTAGAAAGAGTAGTATTAGCATATGGGAGCCTCACCTTCTTGCTTGCCCGTCTGCCTGCCTCACCTTCTTGCTTGCCCGTCTGCCTGCCTCACCTTCTTGCTTGCCCGTCTGCCTGCCTCACCTTCTTGCTTGCCCGTCTCCCTGCCTCACCTTCTTGCTTGCCCGTCTGCCTACCTCACCTTCCTTGCCTGCTTCTTTGCCAGTCAAAGGGGGTATAGGGCAGTCATTTCCTGCGTTCTGGAAAGGGTAGTATTAGCATCTGGGAGCAACTGTTTCAATTTTATCGAGTCTACACATAAAATTTATCATGGTCTAACAAAAAAAATATGCCGATATAATTTGATTCTGCAACGAGATTCTTTTCTTCATTGTATTCATATTGGGAAGTAACCATTTCAGCGTTCACCGTGTCTAAAACTGTTTAAATTTGATATAACAGTTTCCATGAGAATTCATGCAAATTGTTATATTTTTCTTGTAGTTTGTTATATTTTTCTTGTAGTTTTCATGTAGAAAAGCGCATGTATTTTTAGAATGTCTACAAGCTTTTATTCGAAAATCGTATTTATTTTGGAAGAGAGTTCTTACTAGAGAAAACCATGTCAGTTTTCAAATTCTAAAAGTCTTCCAAGAAATATTTCTATTAGTATTACGCAGGAGAATTCATGATGGCGAGAATGTGTAAAATACTCTTCTCAAAAGAATTTGCATTTTAGGAATCAGTGTTTCGAGTCTTAAGGGATTTTTTGCTGAAAGTTGTTTTACTAAAACATAAAAGAGTTTGTTTTAGTGAAATAACACGTTACTGTTCAAAGTGTATTAAATTATTTTGTCGACAATGTAATATATTATCACACGAGAATTCATACAGGCAACACCAGCTCTGTTTTCAGGAAATCTAGAAAAGGTTTCTGAAAAAACAGTTGTCACACAGCGTAATTCATTCCAGACAAAAACCTATGTTTTTCAGAATGTTTTTTTTTCGAAAATTTCATTTAGTATTGCACAAGATAATGTATACAGGAGAGAATTCATATCAGTGGTGTGGGTTTGTTTCATTAAATCTGTTTCACCTATACACTTAGCAGTGCACAGATACCCGGATATTTGTCAAATGTTGCAGATTGCATATTTTGGTAGTACTAATATATCTTGGACAGGGTAGGGGTTTCAAATGACTTATGTATGAACAACTCATAGCCCGTAAATTCAGTGCGGAGGAAACAATTAGATATGGTTCGGGAAGGACAAACCCTGCATAAATATTTGTGAGGAAAATTGTTATGACATTTAAATAGTTTACATTCACCTACTAACCTTCACCTTCTAACCTTCACTGCTCACTTTATTTACTCATTTTCTAAATGGTGGACAGTATTTTAAACTATTTACAAAAACACTGATACATATGTTCACATTTTTTATTCTCTAAATACGTTTAGAAATCTTGTACGTAATTTATAGTTTTTGTTGCGACGTTTGATTTTCTAGATGTTAATTAATCCCTCGCTATATATTTCCAAATCCAACAATACGTCTAAAGTCAAGAGGAAAGTGAATTTACATTTTATCGTGATTTTTTTGCGCTTGAAGATTAAACTTAACACTTCATTTTTATTCCTTTCGTTATATATGCACGAGAGTTTCGATTCTATAAACAGATGAACTAAAGCTCCCGCATATAAAGTGGAGCTTATGCAAACTCTTAAGTGATTAAAATCATACACGTCTGCTCAATACCAGTAGCAGCAACAAGACACACGCACAAACTCTTACCCCACCTCTGTGACTCAGATGAGTCACAGAGATGTTAGAAAGTATTTCTTCAGTCACAGAGTTATCAAGAAGTGGAATAGGTTGGAAAGTGAGGTTGTGTAGGCAGGATCCATATATAGCTTTAAGAAGAGGTATGATAAAGCTCACGGAGCAGGGAGTGAATGACCTAGTAGCGACCAGTGAAGAGGTGGAACCAGGAGCTATGACTCGACCTCTGCAACCACAATTACGATGCTGGGTGCCTCTAAATGGTGTGCCGCAGACATTAGTGAAAAAAAAAAAACTTTCCAAAACTAGCTTTTATAGGGGCAACATTTCGATTTGTTGTTCTTGATCGCCTTAAGGATAAACACAGATCGAAACGTCGATCCAGTAAAGGATTGTTTTGCTATGTGTCTTCACTGAAACCCGGTAGCAGAACTAATCCTGAGAGACTGGGCTTGTACATATATAAATCCAGTACTATATTGTAATCAATTTTCTTTTTCTTTCTTCTTTTGTTTCTTTTTCTCCTTCAACATTCGTATTATTAATGTGATAGTGGTTCTGCTTTAGTTGCCAGTTATATTATTAATGTTAATTATATTCTTGTTATTTTCTTAGCCTCAATGTTATTTTTTTGCCAGATTATTCTTTTCCCTTTTTCTTATTTTTTCACATTTCTCTATGAGCTTTTTCTTGGCTTTCGCTATTTTGTTACCATTTTTCTTTTTCCTGTTAATGGACATTATCGATTAACCTTAAGCCCTCATTATTCACTATCATCTGGCAGCGTGACGTGACCAAGCCAGATTCAGGAAAAGCAAAGAGCTCTATTGATTTGCAATATCCGTGCAAGGTGGTGTTTACCCGTGCTGCACCGCCCTTGATAACTGTGTCGGGTAATCTGAAGGAAATCTTATGGACCTCGTCTGCTGTCTTGTAGAATGGAGGGTACATGTGGTACTCGTATAGAAACTCGCTTACACACTGTTCACTACTGTCGAGTTGAAGAGTGAAATATTATGTTGTGCTTGTGTTTTATTATTTCCTATTTATGGTTAAAGAGGCAAAGGTTTTCGCGTCGGAGCGATTGCGAGTGCGTCTGTCTGTGTTTCTGTCTGAAGAAAATGTTTTAATAAATTGCTTCTAGCTTGATAAATTCATCGCACAATCAGCTAATAGTCCATATTTTGCATCAAATGCCCATCCTCGAGTACTTAAAATTAGGATAACAGAAATAAATAAATAAAATATGAATTAATACGATGTAACAATGCCATATTTGTGACGATTAGAGCTGGTTAATTACACCATACTATTATAGCTTCCCAACTTTTACCGTCATGTGCTTATGATTATTAGAGCAGGTTAGATGTACTACGTTTTTGGTGAAAGCTGGGTAGATATACCATGTTGTGACATCAAAAACCGAGATATAGCATTTTATTAAATTTGCAAGGAAAGTATAACATGTTAATGAACTGATCCAATAAGATCCCAGAAAACAGGTGATATCACAGTAAACAAAACAACCACTGTGAAAAAATAGTGAACTTCCAATCAATTTCGTACTTTCTCACATTATCAAGGAACTGTAAAAAATAAAAGGACAGCTGAAGGCTTATAAGGCCAACATCCGTCACCTCACCCGTCCCTTTATGATGATTAGGGTGAAATGGTCAAGGATTTGTGAAACATAGCTTAAACTCTTCCCAAATTTTATTAATTATAAATTAATCTAATTTGTATAATCCTAAACCAATATTCATATTAAAATCAAAGCTATATTTTACGAAGTTTGATTCAATTATATTTCTCTCAACCATAGACCTGCTTGATACAACTTTCTTGGCTGTTTGAAAATCAAATGGATGGTGAAAATTTCACATGTATAAACAGAGCATTAAATTCTTGTCCAGTTCTAATGTTCTAATGTAATCTTGGTTTAGGGCTTTACCCAATTTGATCGTAACAAACTTAATTGCATTTTTTTACAAGAATCTTGTAAAATTTTATCAGAAGTCTTATTTTACTGTTAAAATTCAAAGTTGTACTTAAAAATCTTGATACAGTAAAAAAAATTAATTAAAAATTCCAGAAAAAAATGCTGACTTTTGTGTCTTCAAGATTCATTGTAAAAAAAATGCAATAAAGTTTATTACTGTCAAACTGAGAAAAGCCTTAACTAAGATTACAACTACATAAATATAGCATTGAAACTGGACAAGTCTAATGCTCTGTTTATACATGTAAGAGATTTTAACCATCCAATTCATTTTCATAAAGCCAAGAAAGTTGTATCAAGCAGGTCTATGGTTGAGAGAAATATAACTGTATCAACCTTCATAAAAAAATAACTTTGATTTTAATATGAATATTAGCTTAGGATTATACAAATTAGATTAATGTGTAATTAATAATATTTGAGAAGAGTTTAAGCTATGTTTGACAAGTCCTTAACCATCAGCTGTTTTATTATTTTTACAGTTCCTTGATAATGTAAGAAATTACTAAAGTACTTGTGAGTTTACTATTTTTTTCACAATGGTTTTTTGCATCTTAATGAATATATATTGAGTATAAATACAATACTTATAATGGTAATTGATGAGAAAAAAATGTTTTGATGGCAAAATTTGGATAGGTATACCAAGTTCATAATGGTGACAGCTGTGTTGATGTACCATGTTTGCGTGGGAAAAAACTAAAGATATACCAGGTTGTTTTTTTGCAGCTAACCAACATAAGTACACCAAAGCCGTCACATATTTAAGGGTTATCTCACCAAAAATTCCCGTGAGCTGAGTAACTGATGCTCCACACATAAAATATTATGTATATTTGGGGAGCCTTCATGAATTTCGGCAAAAACACAACATTGAGTTTAGATACGAAAACAAACAATATTTACTGACAATTAGTGATATTTATTTTCAACATAGCAGGAAGCATGCTAGCATGTTCCTCCTCCCCCTACCCAACCCTCAACCTCCTCTCACCCCCCCCACCTTCCCCTTCTCTTTCTCCCCCTTTCCCTCCAGTCACCTCTCTCTCATGGAATTCCACCTAAAACACCCTGCTTTGATCTTCCCAATTATGTTTATCATATTCGAGGAAAGCACATAACTAGTAGGAGTCATAAAGCGCATGGGGAATGGAAGGAAATAATATTTTGTGCTATTAAGGAGACGGTAGCAGCCCTTCTTTGGATTAAATCCTTTCGTTAGCATCAAGATTTGCCCTTACCCTAGAAGAACCTTCCTCGTCATATCGATTCTTTCATCATCATTTTCGCCCGTCCATCCCCGACCATCTGTTTCTTTAATGGAACACTTAACGATATCCTCATTGCCTCACTGAAGTCTCTCGTCTCAGGCTGACAGATTTCAACACATTTCAACACTGTATGTAAGCCAACCTGTCTAATGGAATATGACGGGGAAAACATACTGTGTGGTGGAATATGACAGGAAAACACCATCCTATGTGATGGAATGACAGGGAAACCCATGCTTTGTGATGAAATATAAGGAGAAATCCCATGCTATGTGATGGAATAAGACAAAAAAAGTATAGGTAACCTCTGCTCTCGCTGTGTTGTTGTCATATAGAATCGGGTAACAGCACGTTTGTTGACGTATGGAACTTTGCTAAATAAAAAAAAATATTACCCCTGCAGCCCTCAGTTACCCCACCAGCCCCGCCAAAGCACATACGTGATTAAACACACAAATACTTTCAACAATAAATAGCAGACGATTCATCATGTTTATTTTAATCAGAGGGAAATGCTATTCTCATAGGCAGTACAGAAGCTGGGGAATGGGAGGCATTCAGGTTCGATTCAAGAAAGAAAAAGATAATGCACTTCTGTGGATCAAAAGACCGTAAGAGGCTCTTGATCCAAGGAACTGGTCCGGCAAAACATCAAGTGTAAAGCCTAGGCCATTTAATGAGACCTTTCGCTGCTGGGATTAAAAAAAACTCAAAGGGGAGATACGTTTCACAATTAAATATCAAAAAGTGTCGTATATGACTCTATTCCACACACACCTCTCGGGAGGTGCCTCGTTGCTAGTGAAGGACTCCATGACTTATTCTTTCCTTCCTTGGAACGAACCTTGAATGCATCCCATATCCCAGGTGCTATACGACTCATTCGGATTTAGCGTTCCCCCCCCCCCCCCGATTAAAAAAAAAATTCCACCCGAGAGACAAATTTACCAACGACTTTTATCGCCTGTAAATTTAACATCAACTAATTAATTATCAATTAAAAATATACAGAAAACCGTAATAAATCGTGAATAACTAATAATTAAGTGAGATTACATCAGTTATCAACAAAAAAAAAAAGCTTACTGTTTGAAGAAGCTTAACTGTGCAATAAATACATTCAAGTTTAAGAGCTTTAAAGCCGTATACCAGATAAGAGATTTGTATTAAAATGGAACAATTCATTAGTTCTCTCTGACTAGGATACTTTGAACGATGTTTCACTTCGTCCAGGACCTCTGACAGTTAAACTATGGTACAGGTGGGGATCGAACTCATGGCAAGTGAGCTGTTACTAAAGGACCGAAACGTCGTCAACAATTTTATCCCCAAATTGCTAGATAGTTTTGAGGTGTGTGTGTTAAGTTTAGTCAGAGATTAAAAATGTTTATCAAAGGAAGTTCGCGGGAAACAGCGAAAAATTGTTTTTATAAAGAATATTCCGGGAAGTTGCCGTCATCCTCTATGAAGGGCTCTTGATCCAGGGAATTGGACCCATTCTCACCTCCGGATCGAATTCGTCTCTCTTTCCCCCAGACCCTGAATGACCTCTACGGGATTAGCGCTTCGTGTTTAGCGCATTTCTAAATATAAAACTCGGAAGGAAAATTTTCTTACTTGGTAACATAAACTAGATAGTGTTGCCGTGACCAGCAATGGTGTTACCGTGACCAGCAATGGTGTTGCCGTGACCAGCAACAGTGTTGCCGTGACCAACAACACTGTTGCCACGACCAGCAACAGTGTTGCCGTGACCAGAAACAATGTTGCCGTGACCAGAAACAATGTTGCCGTGACCAGCAAGTGTTGCAGTGACCAGCAACAGTGTTGCCGTGACCAGCAACAGTGTTGCCGTGACCAGCAATAGTGTTGCCCTGACCAGCAATAGTGTTGCCCTGACCAGCAATAGTGTTGTCATGACAAACAAGTGTTGCCATGACAGTAAACAGCGTAGACAAGCAACAGAGTAGCCAAGACAAGAAGCAGACTTTCCGAGACAAGCAGCAGTAGAGCTGGAACAAGACAAACGACAATCAGTGCAGCCAAGGCAAGCAACGCACCATGTAATAAAGGTAACAGCGTGTGTTCCCGGCCAGTAAAAATCCATATCAATCCACAGGATTTGTAAGAAAAAATCCATGTTAATCACTAGGATTTGTAAAAAAATCTTGCTCTGACACCACCAGCCCCACATTGTTAAGAGAAGACAATCAATGAACCACACATTTGAATCTCATCATTCTTGTCCCTTCATTTGTAAAGGTCGTGTCACCTGGGTAGCGTCACTGGGGTCATGTGACCTGGGTGGCGTCACCTGGATGGCGTCACTGGGGTCGTGTAACCTGGATGGCGTCACTGGGGTAGTGTCACCTGGGTGGCGTCACCGGGGTCGTGTCACCTGGGTGGCGTCATCGGGGTCGTGTCACCTGGGTGGTGTCACTTGGGTCGTGTCACCCGAGTAATGTTGACTGGGTCATCAAGTGGAAGTTAGACAAGTAATTACAGTTAAGTCAGTAGTTATGCGAGACTCATGCACTGAGGCTGGGTGGAGGGAGGAGCATAATGAGACAGCAGGAGGGAATCAGAGTGAGAGAGAGAAGAGTGGGAGAGAGAAGAGTGGGAGAGAGAAGAGTGGGAGAGAGAAGAGTGGGAGAGAGAAGTGGAGAGAGAAGAGAGTGGGGGAGAGAAGAGAGAGAGATGAGGAGAGGAGAGGGAAAGAGAGCAAGAGGAGGGAATGAAAGAGCAGGAACGATGGATAAAGAGATCGAGAGGAGGGGTAAAGAGAGTGGGGAGGGAAATAGAGAGCTGGGGAAGTAAAGAGAGCTGGAAGGACAGGACGGGAGAAGGGTGAAGGGAGAGGAATGAGGGAAGTATATTAAAACACCTTCCTGTAGGCAAGCCTTTCAAGGAGTGAAGACCCCTTGATGTTGATTTAGGCTCTTGATTCAAGGAATAATAACTTCCCCTTCCTCGCATCAAACCCAATTACCTCCATTGCTTAGGCGCTGCATGACCCGTACTACCATAGCGCTCTCCGAGGAATGTAAGAATGATGGATGTGAGTGTTCTGCTACAGCAAAATTAGCGTGCCGATAACAGTGGAAAAACTCCACTCACTTTAAACAATATCCAAGTGATCAGGCCACTTAACCTTTCTTATCGCACTCTATCTAACTATTTTTATCGCTGTTCTGTCGTCCCCAAAGTGTTTTTTTTTTATTCTAGCCATCAATCACGCTGCCCAGCGTAGAAACTACTCTTCTGTACTGGTTACCTCATTCATTCTCTGTTATGCTGACCTTACGTAAAGGTTATTACAAAAATAATATAATAAAATAATTTGAATTAAAATAAAAAATGACACTAATAATGACCATAATAATAATAGTAATAATTAATAATAAATTATTACTACTGCTTATATATATATATATATATATATATATATATATATATATATATATATATATATATATATATATATATATATATATATATATATATATTAAAATAGAAGAATTCCAAGCACTTCTGACTACTCACATTATCAAGTTCTTGATAATGTGAGTAGTCACGAAAGCGCTTGGAATTCTTCTATTTTTTCATAGTGGTTTTCTTGCATATTTTGATATCACCTGTTTACTGTGATCTTTTGTATATATATATATATATATATATATATATATATATATATATATATATATATATATATATATATATATATATATATATATTATTGTGTATTCAAATGACCATCTTTCTCTATTCTCTCCATACTTTCGTAAGTATTCGTCTCCATAATTTCGTAAGTATTCGTGGTGCTTCCAGCAAGACGGTGCTCACGAGCTTTCCCCGCGTTAGTCATGTTTATCATCGGAGACCATTTTTTAAAACCTCACATTCCTTGCATAAACTGAGGTGAGTAATGTACTGCCTCGCTTAGCACTGAGTCCTGTATCTCATAAGGAGAATTTGAGGTAAACATACTTGTATATGTCTGTCTTTTGGAGTGATGCGTTATGAAATTCTTTCTCGTGTTAACTATGCTGGATAGTTTCGCAGGCAGGTGTGTGTGTG
The DNA here is from genome assembly GCA_009830355.1 of Cherax destructor. NCBI lineage: Eukaryota > Metazoa > Arthropoda > Malacostraca > Decapoda > Parastacidae > Cherax > Cherax destructor. The sequence continues at coordinate 280,716 of WNWK01001307.1, forward strand.
TGTGTGCACACGTTCTCACGCAATCACGAACGTACACCCAGTACCACACTCGTTCACACTTTGTCTCACTCTCTCACACTCTCTCTCATATGATACAAGTGAGAAGAGAGGAAAAAAGCTCATTATGCTTGATTCAAGTCCACGTCATCTGTGAATCAATAACACGGTACCTCCCAGCTCTCGTGTACTCCGACATTACGTGTACTACTACATGGCTTGCTCAAAAACGTGTTGGTAGCCATTACCTCTTCATTCCATTGCAGAGAAAGGTGAAAGATAAGGAAGAGTTTGAGATAATAAGTCCCTCAGCCTGGAGTTGGTGTGTTCAAATCATCAATCCTGATAAAAATGTAGCATATTCGCTGAGACTGGGCCAATATACTAATGACAAATGAGGTGGAGCAATGGTAGGTAGAGTCACCGGTGGACAAAATCACAAGTGGAAGTAGGTCGTGCCTATAGGGTTGACAAGTTTTGAAGAAATCTCTGCATAAAGGTTCCAAGATGTTGTTGTGTATGACATGATGTGAATTAATGGTTTAGAAGACCGATAAATTGATAAATGAGACACTTATACAACAAGTGTCTCATTTATCAACGGTTTACACCACACGGGAGACACTACTGGGCACTACTACCTTGGCACCACTACCAGGATACAACTACCTGGGCACCACTACCAGGATATCAGTACCTGGGCACTACTATCTGGTCACCACTACTAGGATACCACTACCTGCGCACCACTACCAGGATACCACTACCTTGCAACCACTACCAGGATACCACTACCTGGCCACAACTACCAGGATATCAGTACCTGGGCACCACTACCTAGATACCACTACCTGGGCACCACTACCTGGGTACCACTACCTGAGCACCACTACCTGTATAACACTACCTGGGCACCACTACCAGAATACCACTGCCTGGGCACCACTACACAAGGGCTTTTCGTAAAACATTATAATGCAAATTCAATAATAATTTATAGAGATTAAGAGTAAAGTGTTGTTTCGTAAACAACAAAATGAGTTTATTATTCTCAAAGTTCACGGGAAAAACTTTGCAATTTATACCAGGTGGGAGAGTTACCAGTGTGTGCTGAGTGCCAAACTTGGGGAAACACTGCCATTATCGATAGTGATTGAAATAGTTGATGATGAAAAAGTTGCCAACGGTATATCTGAAGATGAGAGAGGTTATTACAGAGGATGGCGGAGGGTATAATTATGTAGGAGGAAAGGCTTGTCATGTTAAGCATTCGTTTTATGGGGACTTGTTTCAGGTTTGCATATCCTCTCTGTCTCTCTCCATTTTGTGAAAGCAAACAAGAAGGTTCTGCTAGAGTTTACCTCTTTGCATGTTTCGTATGTCTCTTTGTAAGTCTGTCTTCCTGCCCTTAGACACTGAAGACGGGGAAAGGTTGCGTGAACTAGACAGCATAAACATCACCTTTACATACTAGAGAAACGCACGAGAGGAGACATACTAGCAAAATAGCTAAGAATTTGGTTGACTGAAATAATGTAATTGGCCTAAAATAGGAGTCAAAGTGGGCAAAATCACTGATGTGTAAATATTGCTGACGTAGCAAAATTCGTAATAGCGTAATTTCGCCAATTTTTTATTACAACTGAAATCCAGCCCATACGAGGCTGTATACACATTACATTATAAAGCAAGTATGTCGCTGTTTTAAGAAAATAATTTATCAAATTTTCATTTAAATGCATATGCGGCATTACTGACACAAAATTCTATTTCATGTAAACAATATTTATTACTCGATTAAGCATAAAATATTTCGTTGTTGAAATCACTCGTTAGGTTGAAACCATTGTTCTGCTGTGCTTAATATCGCATAATGAAACATTGTTTTTGGTATGAATACTTTACTATCGCATCTGATAAAGATCATCACGCATGTTAAATAAATTCTGATTTTTTTTTTAAACTGATTTTGAAATATTCGCTTCTTAGTCTAGGTATCATCTCGGTCGTTTGGTACTGGACACCCTTACCTGGAGTTTACCTGGAGAGGGTTTCGGGGGTCAACGCCCCCGCGGCTCGGTCTGAGACCAGGCCTCATTGTGGAATCAGGGTCTGATCAACCAGGCTGTTACTGCTGGCCACACGCAAACTGACGTACGAACCACAGCCCGGTTGGTCAGGTACTGACTTTAGGTGCCTGTCCAGTGCCTTCTTGAAGACAGCCAGGGGTCTATTGGAAATCCCCCTAATGTATGCTGGGAGGCAGTTGAACAGTCTTGGGGCACCGGACACTTATTGTGTTGTCTCTCAATGTACTCGTTGCGCCCCTGCTTTTCATCGGGGGAATGTTGCATCTCCTGCCGAGTCTTTTGCTTTCATAGGAAGTGATTTTCGTGTGCAGGTTTGGTACCAATCCCTCCAGTACCTTCCAAGTGTATATTATCATGTATCTCTCGCCAGCGTTCCAGGGAATATAGATCAAGGACCTTCAACCGTTTCCATTAATTTAGGTGCCTTATCGTACTTATGTGTGCCGTGAAAGTTCTTCGTACACTCTCCAGGTCCGCAATGTCTCCAGCCTTGAAGGGGGCCGTTAGTGTACAGCAGTATTCCAGCCTAGAGAGAACAAGCGATTTGAAGAGAATCATCATGGGCTTGGTGTCCCTAGTTTTGAAGGTTCTCATTATCCATCTTATCATTTTCCTAACAGATGAAGTAGATACATTGTTGTGGTCTTTGAAAACGAGATCCTCTGATATTATCTCTCCCATGTCCTTCACATTTATTTTTCGCTCTATTGTATGGTTAAAATTTGTCGTATACCATGATACATTTTTAATTTCCTCAAGTTTTCCATATCTGAGTAGTTGAAATTTCTCCTCGTTGAACTTCATATTGTTTTGAGTGGCCCATTTGAAGATTTGGTTGATGTCCGCTCTGAGTCTTGCGGTGTCTTCGTTGGAGGTCACTGCCATGGTAATTCGGGTGTCATCTGCAAAGGAAGACACGGAGCTATGGCTTACATCTTTGTCTATGTCAGAAATGAGGATGAGGAATAGAATGGGAGCGAGTACTGTTCCTTGTGGAACAGTATATTTAATATACTGCAAAAAATTACACAAAACGTTTTTGTGTAGAAGGAACCAACGACTTTCATAAAGGAATCACAGCTTGTTCAGATTGATAGGCAAATGATTTACTAACGACTCCTAAGAGCATGATTTCTTTTTTAAGATCTCTACAAATTGTTTAAATAGCTTTAAATTATTTGTCACAACTATTATTAGGATATCCTATTAAATTTATTGTACTCCTAAAATATCTAAAAAAAAAAAAAAAAAAAAATGTTAGGAATATTTATTAAAACATGACCGATTTCTCCCGATGCCAAAGTTTCCACGTGGTTACAAATAAGAAATAAATGATGGAGCTATTTTATTTGGTAAACTAAATAAAGAAATTTCTCAGGGGAGAGAGCAGGGCTTAGTTAAAGATGGGATTCTTCTTCATACGATCGAGGCCATCAGCTAGTTTCTCGGGTCATCCCTTAAAAATTAAGGATCATATCAGATGTGATGCAAGAAAATCACATCATCAGGTTAGAATGAAGAATTTCCAGCTCATAAAAAAACAAACGAACAACGCAAAGAAGTGCTCTAGGATGAAGAGTTAGATGAAACAACAGCACGTGTTAGAAAGTTTCGTAAAATTAATAAGTTAGAACCAGTATATTATATATATATATATATATATATATATATATATATATATATATATATATATATATATATATATATATATATACATATATATATATATATATATATATATATATATATATATATATATATATATATATATATATATATATATATATATATATATATATATTTTTCATCCCCGAGTTAAAAATGTCACCAGAAGATCACATAAATGCTGTAATGAGAACTCCAACTCTATGCTGGTAAACTTCAAAATAGCCTTTAAATTAGTTACGAAGAAAATTTGAAAACTCTGTCGAATGTAATGGCTGATAACGCGATACATGATAACCACGTATCAGAGGATATGATAAGAGTAATGTGAATTTTTTTTTATCATTATCAATATAAAGAAACTACATATTTAAACAGGGAACGAAAGCAATACTGAAAGAAGTGAAAACTATTTCACAAATAGTTAATAGAAAAGCTTACAGCTAGCAATAACAAAGAAAGGAGAAAGGTGATGAGCAAATTTTAATTGTGACAAACGTTTCCATGTAGAGCGAAACGTCGTCATAATAAAAGGTGACATTGCATATGTCTTCTCTTCATAAATGCTGTAACAGAGTACTAGGACTGGAACTAAGTAGAGGTAGTACGTATAACAGGAATGAAGCCTCGGCAGGAATGGGATAGCAAGAGTGTTAACTGGCCAAAAAATAAATGGAAGCAAAAAGACTATTATTTGTAAAGAATAATGACGAAATGTTGACAGGTTGTCAAAATAAATTAAAGCCATCTTACGGCATCATACAGTAGTGATGTTGAGCTATTTATGCCTGTAAAGGAAACCTAATACCCAAGTTACTGTTAATCTAGATACTTTGCAGAACGAGCTTTTACTGTTATATTTGAAAACAGTGAAATATTATGCTAATCAATACTTGTTCTAATAGCCATATTTGAGGTGAAGCATCATCTGTTCTACCTGACCGACTGACTCAACTGAAAACCCCCAAGTACCTAGTACTTGGAAGTTTTCAGTTTAGTCATATTAATACAGTATATAACAGCTATATATTAATACAGTATATAACAGCTTGGAAATTATTTTATTATTATTGTTGTCAAAATAAGCGCTAAATTACCAGGGTCATACAGAGCTGTTGGACTCTGTATGACCCTGGTAATTTAGCGCTTAGTTTTGACAATAATAATACGTAATAATAAAATAATTTCCAAGCTGTTATACTCTTCAGGGGAAGCTCTTTAGTTTTTGTGAGGAGGGGGTCTTGATTTATAAAATTGGAATTGTCGTCCCCCTTCCTTGGATCAAACTTGATTGCCTTCCGTTACCCACTCGCTGTATGATTCCTATAAGTTTGGGGCTTCTCCTTAACGCAGGTGTTGTATCACGCATTAGCTCTTTGATCCCACTCCAGTTCTCGTTTTCTCGCTGATGATAGAATCAACACGTCTGGTTATTCATTTTCTCGCATTCTTCTTTGATCTTTCATGTGATTACTTTATATTTCGTTTTTTAATCCTCCCTACCCAGTTCCTTCAGTATTTTCCTGTAATACTGACTTCCCAACTTTGGTTGTAGGAAGGCTGGCTGCGAGACGAGCGGTGTCTCTTTCATCTAACAGACGTAGGATCGAACCTCCTACGTTTACGACTTAGAGCTTTAAATAACTATAATAATATTAACTTCTTGGATTCATTTTATAGCAAGGATATCATTCTAATGTTACTTATTACAATCTAATTCTAATTTATTTTTTTATTTTGATTTTTTATTTTCACTTTCTAGTTGTAGTCAGGTACAGGCAAAATGTAGGGACAGGTACAAGTAGAGGCTCAGGTACAGATTAGGTAATGATTAGGTGGAGGTTAGGTACACATGAGGTGCGGGTGAATCACAGGCACGAGTTACAATTCCAAACACCCGAGAAACAAAACTGTATACCCCCTCCCCCCACGCACACACACTCATTCACTCTCTCTCCTTGAAGAGCAGTATTCTACAACCAAACACAAACTAGACATCTTAAATATGGTAAGAGAGTAATTATGTTCCACCAAGGCAGAGGGACTGATTACTATAAACTCTCTCTCTCTCTCTCTCTCTCTCTCTCTCTCTCTCTCTCTCTCTCTCTCTTCTCTCTCTCTCTCTCTTCTCTCTCTCTCTTCTCTCTCTCTCTCTCTCTCTCTCTCTCTCTCTCTCTCTCTCTCTCTCTCTCTCTCTCTCTCTCTCTACATCGTCTACTGTTTCTAGAATTTCTTTCGTCAATGCTGAGAGATTTCTTCCACATCGTCTCTCTCCGGCACTATAATTCGTCCCAGCAGTCGACTGATGAAGCCAACAGCGCAGTTGAAATGTGTCGTCAGTAAAGATACCTAGTGTTTCACATGCCTTTCTCATCAACAAACTGACCCCTAAAATTAAACGCACGAGTTTATGGTTAGAAATATTTATCTAAATTTAGAGTCGTCGTGGCAGTAATTATTTAACACAAAAAAAATGATCCAACAAAAGAAGTTGAGCATCGAGGTTATTTGCCTCGCTAGAATTCAATCACAAATGAATAAATCCTTTGAGTCCAATTTCCTCTTGTATAACATGTTAGCATTTCTTGGTGAAAAACAAACGAGTGGTCATTTACAAAGAAGTGTGTGATGTGATGCACTCAGGCAGATGAACAGTATTATCACTGTGAGATGAAATCATCAAACAAGGAAGCAGCCCTTCCAGCACTCTTCGGCCATTCATGAAGTTCATTTGTCTTGTATATAAAATGTGTTGAAGAGAACAACTAAACAATCTGGAGGACTGACTAAGTCATTTTCCTTATATACCGAGTACTGGCAGCACGATATACCGAGTACTGGCAGCACGATATACCGAGTACTGGCAGCACGATATACCGAGTACTGGCAGCACGATATACAGAGTACTGGCAGCACGATATACCGAATACTGGCAGCACGATATACAGAGTACTGGCAGCACGATATACAGGGTACTGGCAGCCTGATATACAGGGTACTGGTAGCCTGATATACAGGGTACTGGCAGCCTGTTATACAGGGTACTGGCAGCCTGATATACAGGGTACTGGCAGCCTGATATACAGGGTACTGGCAGCCTGATATACAGGGTACTGGCAGCCTGATATACAGGGTACTGGCAGCCTGATATACAGGGTACTGGCAGCCTGATATACAGGGTACTGGCAGCCTGATATACAGGGTACTGGCAGCCTGATATACAGGGTACTGGCAGCCTGATATACCGGGTACTGGCAGCCTGATATACCGAGTACTGGCAGCCTGATATACCGAGTACTGGCAGCCTGATATACAGAGTACTGACAGCCTGATATTCAGAGTACTGACAGCCTGATATTCAGAGTACTGACAGCCTGATATTCAGAGTACTGACAGCCTGATATTCAGAGTACTGACAGCCTGATATTCAGAGTACTGACAGCCTGATATTCAGAGTACTGACAGCCTGATATTCAGAGTACTGACAGCCTGATATACAGAGTACTGGTAGCATAATATACAGAGTACTACTGGAAACATGATATAAAGCTGGTAATGCAATACATGGTGATGAAAAGAATTTATTGAAGGAAACAAATGAGTGTTAAAGCGTGACGTGTAGTGTTGGAAATATTATATACTGAGGCCTGAAAACATGAAATAGACTATATAGTGTCTCTCTATCTATCTCTCTATCTATCTATCTATCTACCTAGTTAAGGTTAAGACTATAACAGAGATGAAGAAAATGAAAAGTGAAAGAGAAAGCGACAGTGATAGATAATAAGGGAATGGAAGTGAGAAAGAGGAGATAGAGGAAAAAATCTTCAAGCGTTTCAGAATAGTTCACATCAGCAACATGCAATTATTCGGCGGAAAAGCTTCTGTTGTTGTAAAAAGGCACAAACTGTGTGACAGATATTCAGGATTGTGTTGCAAATTTACCTTAGTGAACACAGAAGACCATTATGTGCCTCGCTGCCAATACTGCCTCGGTGAAGTGTGTAAAGACGATAGCACTAACAACATCATGAATAACAGAAGCAGGAACAACAGCAGCTGCAACAGAATCAAGAGCAACAGCAACAATCGACAACAGATGCGACAATAGCGACGAACATAAGCTGCAATTGCTGCACAAAGTATTTAACAGGAATGATTTAATTGTTTTGATAGAGGTAATAATATATTTATATACATTTAACCCCTTTCCCATATTCACATATTTCCATGAATTAATAACGAAGGAAATAAAGATAACGGCAGTCTCACCAGCGCTAGTGAGTCATTGGTGGGAGGCATCGTTCAGTCCACTGGGACCTGAGATCATGAAGTCAAACTGTGAGTTGTTTAAAAGACTTGATCAGATAGCTGTCAATATGAAAACATATGTTCCATTGCATCATTCAAATTAATGTTTTAAAAATATCCACACAAACATATATATATATATATATATATATATATATATATATATATATATATATATATATATATATATATATATATATATATATATATATATATAATGTCGTGGCGTTGGAAGATCACAAAGTTCGAGCTCTGGACTATACATGGCGTAAGAAGGTCATTTACTGCAGGCTTTGGACTGTACATGGCGCAGGAAGTTTAGTGCTTAATTTGGACTATACATGACGTAGGAAGGTCATTTAAAGCTGGTTTTGGACTTTATATGGCGTATGAAGGTTATTTAGTAGGAAGGTTTATGTCATTGTGTGACCCATAATTTGCCTGAACTATTTGGCCTGTGTAATAAATTTACTAGAATTGGGTAATGCTTTTTAATATGTTTGCCAATGGTTGTCAGATGAATGAGCAGAATATTGATTATGCAGTACCTGCCTGGCAATATTTTTAATCTGTAGAAAATTCCTTAAATTTTTCCGAACGGACAGTATTGTCATGAAAGTAAATTACTGCCTACACATCGTGCTGTATTTAAACATTGTTCCGTAAAATCGGGCAGTTTTCACAGAAAATATATTTAGAGATGAAAGTTTAGACGACGTTTCAGTCCGTCCAAGAAGGACCGAAATGTCGTCTAAATTCCCACCTCTAAGTGCAGATTTTATTGTGAATTGTTCTAATCACAGTACTGTGACTTAGTCTTCACCCTCAAATACAGTGTCTTAAACATCGCGCATGAAACATTCAGTACATTAACTTTTCAACTCGAAAAGTACATTAACCTAAACATCGCCCGTACGGCACTTTAATAAGCTTTCACATAAACTTAAACAGATATTCGTTTTAAAGAGGCGTATATTCACCTCGGAATTATGATAGCAATTAAAGTAATTGCAGTCAGTTTCCGCTTACCCGGCTAAAACGGCCCTGGGGTAAGGCTCATTAATATAACGCCGGTGGGGCTCTCAGTAAAGCTAGGGTGACACAAGGCACTCCACACGGTGTGGTACAGAGATACAGTGTTGAAAATATCGAAAGGGAGAAGGAAGCTCTGGGGAGGCAGAAGGTGCTAAGTTGGAGGAAAGAGAAAGAGAGAGAGAATGAATGAATGAACTGGCAGACGGGAAAAAAGATGTTTATTTCTACAGCCCAACAGATCATAACGTCGAGCACCTAACAGATATATACCTCATTCTTTCGTATTATACGAGAATCGGAAACTAATCCAGAGAATCTGTTTTATAACTAATAAAAAAATAGCCCATCCGGAAATTAATTTTCTAGTCAGCGATGCACAGACTATGGTCCTGTAAAGAAAACTAACAAATATCCCTTCACTGAAGATCCTAACATAAATCTCGTGTTCTGTTGTATACATAGGGTGGTCCACTTCGGAATACCGCGGTATACTCACCCATAAACTAAATTGAAAAATCGGTTTGCGGTTGAGTGAATAAGCGAAATAAATTCTTATATCCGGGTCTGACACCTAATAACATTTTCAACGAAGCACTTGCACATACTGCTCTATCTGCAGTAAACTTGTAAATATACGTTTTCCATTAAAGTGTGTCGAAGAATCCAAATGAGTTTTACCATTCCAGCCTCCGCTGTACTTTACACCTCTTGCACCGTGTATTTCCAGCATCTGCTGTACTTTACACGCTTCCAGCAACTGTGTATTTAATGCACCTGTTGTATTTTACACACCTCCAGCACCCGTGTATTGCAAGTAGCAACAGTATTGTACACTCCTTCTGCAAAGTGTATTTCCAGCAGCTGCTGAACTATACTAACCTCCATGGCATGTATTTGCAGCAGCTGCAGTACTATACTTGTCTCTTGATGTATTTCCAGCAGCTGCAATACTATACGTGCCTCTTGGTGTATTTCAAGCAGCTGCATTAGTGTACACTCCTTCCGCAGTTTTTCTTCTCACTAAACGAGGAGAAATTTGGAGGCGACGGAACTAATTAAGAGGAAGCTTTATTCTTAGGGTGAGAGACGTTAACGTGATAGAGTACATAGTCTGCTCTGGAAAAGTTAAGTAACACTTTTTTCCTAAGCCATCTCGATGTGTAATGCGAAGTGACGAGCTGCTGAAGAACAGATGACCGATTAAGCTCTTGAATGGTCAGTAATGACTGATTAAGGTTGTGGATGCCCATAATACACGAAAGATTATACTTTTAGTTATTCAGTAAAAGACAACTGATTAATTTTCTGGATGGTCAGGACTAGATAATTAATCAACCTTCGTGGTCGGAATAAATGAGTGATCGTTTAATTTTTTTTTTTTTTATTTTTTTTTTTTTTGGGGGGATAAAAGGTTAATATTTCATGACTGATAGAGTTGCCTTGCCAAGTTCTGCAATAGCTGTAAAACCTTAGATAAATATACTATTGACATGCATGACACCCACACCCAGGTACAGACAGAACCTGACAGGTCCATTATCTCCATTGTCGCGACTGGGCTAGGAAGATGGGGATGTCCTTATTGTTTGCTAAAAATACACAAACAAAACTCTGGTTTATAACTGTATTCGGCGTTTCGTTTGAAGAATTTTATAAACTGACCAACATAAAGTTGCGTCTTCAGATGAGTAAAAATTGTAATAGATCAGGTTTTTGTCTTCCAGGTTTTCCTTATAGAACATAACGTAATTAACAAATAGTCTCATTTTAATTTATTTCCTCTTATTCCCTCTGTAGACAAAAAAAATGTTTTTACCTGATCGGACATTCGGGTTCTTGGAATATTCATGTGCAGGAGTTATGTTGTTGGTATGTATGTAACGGTATGTTATATAACACAATGTGATCCTCCGTTGAGGTAATGCAAGATCTGGCAATAACGTTGTAGCTCTATATAATGTCCTCGTGTTTATATTATTGGCTGGATATGCCATGAGACCGAAGTGCGCACTCGCTACTAATGTACCATATACGTACAACCTTCACTAAAAAAATATTCTTTTTATGCAATACTCTCTTCTAGCTCTACAAATACTGTATGAAATACAGTATGAAATACAATATTTGTACTATATATATATATATATATATATATATATATATATATATATATATATATATATATATATATATATAGTACAAGTGCTTTACTAATAGACAGAATACATTGATAGAAAACACAAACATGAACATGATTACATTGGTACAATATATCAAAGATTATGAATCTCTTCCAGCTCCTCCGAACCCGGACGCGAGCCCAGTATGCAGCATACATTTCCCCTCTGGATGGCCACGCTGAGGCTCTGGAACATGAAAGTGGCTGCCCTTGGGTCCCTGGTGGTGTCGATGAGTCTGGAACCCAGTTCTTTAAGGAAACGTGTTGCATTTTTCCCCCATGATCCCAAGGTCTCTGATCCCACTGGGACAAATTGATACTGTTGGCTCATGTCCCTGTACTTGCCGATCTTGTACTCCTCCCTGTGGTCAGCAGCTCCTCCCTGTCGCCCGACACTGTGATGTGTATATATATATATATATATATATATATATATATATATATATATATATATATATATATATATATATATATATATATATATACATTGGACCCCGAGTTTCGTAAAAACTTCACTCCTGAAGTCTGCTCAAGTGCCATTACCGAACGAATTTACTCCCTTAAGGAAAAATTTCACGTAGGTTAGTCTATTTCAGACCCCCAAAAATACACTTCCACAAGAACTTACAAAATTATACTTACATAATTGCACGATTTCCGGGGTATTCGTTAACCGAGGGTCCACTGTATACGTATATATAAATTTTGCTAGTGGGAACGACGAAGAATGTCTTTGTAAACATTAATTGCAAGAATTTATCTTTTGGATTATAAATTCATGACAATCTTCAGGAATCATATTCAAGAACATGACATAATGTTGTACAAACATATTACATAATATAAATAACCCATAAGCAAAGCATGATAGAATTAACGAAAATAAAACAGGTAACTAAACCAGTGAGGTGTTGATATGTTCTGTATGAATTATTCAGTTGCTCTCCGAAACAAACTAAAACATTTAACATAAACAGAAAACTGAACTCGCCGATAGAGGGGAAAACTATAATTGTTTGAGAGTAATTACGTTAACTGCATAAACATCGTCATTTAGTTCAGGTGTAGGTAGTTCAACATGCAAGCTTTTTAAAATTCGTCAATCCAGTGTGTTATAAGCTCACATTTTGGTCAACTTAAACCTGGACTAACTGATGATAATCTGCAGTGAATTTATTTACTCTGAAATAATTAAAGTGTTCACTCTTTCGGCGTGTTCAGTTTTCTTTGTATTCTCGATGTTTTTGTTTGTCTTGGAGAGTAAGTTCAGGATCCATATAGGAAATAACATGAACTACCTAAGTCTCTGTAAATTCTTAAAATATTCTTATGTTTTGCAAAAGTGCATTGAAATTTCTCATGTGTAATATGTCTGTACAACATTATGCCATGCTCTAGAATTCAGAGATTCTCAACGTTTCCTCCATCATTAACCCCCTCGGGTTGTATTTTTCCATTTACCCCTTACTTCCATACAAAAAAAAATTATCGCCATCATAAAGGGACAGAAAAACAAGAGGGTCAGAAAACAATAAATTATTCAGGCTTTGCACAAACATAGCACACAAGTATTTACCCCTTGCCATGTAATTTTTTTACCTCCAAGGGGTAAATTTACCACTGGTTGAGAATCACTGCCCGGGTCTAGATCATGATTTCTGAAGAGGGTGATAGATTTATCACCCAAATTTTGAATGTTTGCATTAAATGTTCAACGAAGATATTATTGGTCTTTTACACACACACACACACACACACACACACACACACACACATATATATATATATATATATATATATATATATATATATATTATATATATATATATATATATATATATATATATATATATATATATATATATATATATACATATATATATTTATATTTTATTATTTGTATTAACACATCGGCCGATTCCCACCAAGGCAGGACCTTGGTGGAATCATGTTTAATACAAATAATAAAATAAATATATATATGTATATATATATAAATATATATATATATATAAAATATATATATATATATATATATATATATATATATATATATATATATATATATTTATATATATATATATATATATATATATATATATATATATATATATATATATATATATATATATATATATATATATATGCAAGACAACCACTATGAAAAAATAGAAGAATTCCAAGCGCTTTCGTGACTACTCACATTATCAAGGAACTATAAAAGGAAACATGACAAGAAGGCTTATAAAGGGTAAAACTGGTAAAAGTCTTGAACTAAGATTAAAACAACATAAATATAGCATTAGAACTGGACAAGATTCTAATGCTCTATTTATTCATGTGAGAGACTTTAACCATCCAATTGATTTTCAAAATGCTGAGAAGGTTGTATCAAGCAAGTCCATGGTTGAGAGGAAAATAATAGAATCATGTTTCATTAAAAGCAGTTTTGAAAATAATATGAATATTTCTTTTGGTTTATATAAATTGGATTCATTTATAATTAATAAAATTTGGGAAGAATTTAATGATAAATTGGACTAATCTTAATTCTTGGGAAGAGTTTCAGGTCCTTTCTTATGTTCCTCTTCACAGAGTCGTGCGTTGTTACGCTACTGTGAGGTGTAGTCTTTGTTAGTGTGATGTGACTGTGAGGTGTATTCTGCCCCTTTATAAGCCTTCTTGTCATGTTTCCTTTTATAGTTCCTTGATAATGTGAGTAGTCACGAAAGCGCTTGGAATTCTTCTATTTTTTCATAGTGGTTGTCTTGCATATTTTGATATCACCTGTTTACTGTGATCTTTTTGCATATATATATATACATATATATATTTATATTTTATTATTTGTATTAACACATCGGCCGATTCCCACCAAGGCAGGGTGGCCCGAAAAAGAAAAACTTTCATCATCAATCACTCCATCACTGTCTTACCAGAGGGGTGCTTTACACTACAGTTATAAAACTGCAACATTAACACCCCTCCTTCAGAGTGCAGACACTGTACTTCCCATCTCCAGGACTCAAGTCCGTCCTGCCGGTTTCCCTGAATCCCTTCATAAATGTTACTTTGCTCACACTCCAACAGCACATCAAGTATTAAAAACCATTTGTCTCCATTCACTCCTATCAAATACGCTCACACATGCTTGCTGGAAGTCCAAGCCCCTCGCACACAAAACCTCCTTTACCACCTCCCTCCAACCTTTCCTAGGCCGACCCCTACCCCGTCTTCCCTCCACTACAGATTTATACACTCTCGAAGTCATTCTGTCTCTCTACATGTCCGAACCACCTCAACAACCCCTCCTCAGCTCTCTGGATAATAGTTTTGGTAATCCTGCACCTCCTCCTAATATATATATATATATATATATATATATATATATATATATATATATATATATATATATATATATATATATATATATACACACACACAAGACAACCACTATGAAAAATAGAGGAATTCCAAGCGCTTTCGTGACTACTCACATTATCAAGGAACTATAAAACAAAACATGACAAGAAGGCTTATAAAGGTGCAAGACTACACCTCACAGTCACATCATACTAACAAAGACCACACGTCACAGTAGCGTGACATCGCCCGACTCTGTGAAAAGGACCTTAAACTTCCCAAGCATTAAGATTAGTCCAATTTATCATTAAATTCTTCCCAAATTTTATTAATTATAAATGAATCCAATTTATATAAACCAAAAGATATATATATATATATATATATATATATATATATATATATATATATATATATATATATATATATATATATATATATATATAGGATGGGGTCCACCTCTGGTGTCAATTGTGGGACCCATTGCCTCGGAGAAGTGGATAAAAA
>WNWK01001308.1:0-82500 GCA_009830355.1 Cherax destructor
TACCCTGGAAGGATGGTAAGCAGATTGCTTGGGACTACACCTGTGCTGCCACATTGGCAGACACCTACCTGCCACACTCCTTAGCCGAAGGGGGTGGAGCTGCCAGCCACAGGGAGACCCAGAAGACCCGCAAATATGAAGATCTTCCCTCTTGCTATAACTTCATCCCAATAGGGTCGGAGACCCATGGAGCATGGGGCAAGTGTGCTCTAAAGTTTCTCAAGGAGCTGGGTGGAAAACTCATCATAGAAACCAAGGACCACAGGGCGACCAGCTTCCTGTTTCAGAGACTCAGTGTTGCGATCCAGAGGGAAATGCCTGCAGTATTCTGGGCACGCGGCCCACTGCCGGGGAGTTGGACGAAGTATTTGACATGTAGCTCTGAGTTGTTATCTATGTTGTTTTACTCCCCATTGTATTTTGTATTTTGTCTTGAAATAAAGTTTGTATAAAAAAAAGATGGGGTAGTAGGGAAGTGGAATATTCAAATGGCTTCAGAAAGAAATCTAAATATTCTTCCTTGAAGTCTTTTTATCCACTTCTCCGAGGCAATGGGCCCCACATTGACACTAGAGGTGGACCCCATCTATATATATATATATATATATATATATATATATATATATATATATATATATATATATATATATATATATATATATATATATATATTCGTGAAGCTGTGGTACAACAGTGCTGAGGGTCTGTGTGTTCTCTGTTAATTATCCAGTCTCCTTCATTTGATAAAAACCTGACAGTATTATCTTGTCAATGGTACATACGCCTACCTATTTCAGGTATTAAAGCATTGCTGTTAGTGTACATACGACTTACACCCTTCATAAACCACATGCAGTCTACAGGCTTCAAATTTAACCAACTAAACATGTCCTCTTAGAGTACAAGTAGAACACAGGGCAAGCTGGGCTCCTCAGTACTTAGTACAAAGCTTTTGATAATACGGAAAAGCTTGCAGGATTATCAGGTGAAAATGCATGAATCCAGGGCTCTGTCTCCCACGGTCTGTATTCACTAATTAACCACAAGTCGTTCACCTCTGACCCCTTATACACGACACCACTAAGACGTTACGTCATGATTAGTTCAAGCACGAACCTGCTTCCTGCTTCCTGCTTCCTCCTCCTCCGCCTCTGACCGAACTTCGCGAGTGGCTAATGATGCAGAGACAGAAGCAAGGACAACCGGAATTTAAAACAAGCAAGCACTGACAGACAACCATAATTATAACACGCAAGCACTGACAACCATAATTAAAGCACACAAGCACCAATAGACACACACACAACACACGCAAGCACTGACAGACAAATATGGCCGAACGAGACAGAAAAGACATGCCGACTGAAAACGACTCACATGCGTGAAGAAAGACTGGCTGCTGGAAAAAAATATGTAAACACCATGGAAGACAAGTGAAAACAAGAAACATAAGCAGCCATATATCCGACAACCTATCATCATTCACATGGTAATATACCGCAACTTAACATCCAACCAGCATATTACTTAAAGCTACGAAACACCATACATAACACACCTAAATGTAGTAAACCCCAGCGTAGGACCTTTCCTAGTGCAGTAAACCCCAGCGTGGAACCTTACCTAATGCAGTAAACCCCAGCGTGGAACCTACAATGCAGTAAACCCCAGCGGAACCTTCTAGTGCAGAAACCAGCGTAGACCTTTCTAGTCAGTAAACCCCAGCGTGGAACCTTACCTAATGCAGTAAACCCCAGCGTAGAACCTTTCATAGTGCAGAAGACCCCAGCGTAGGACCTTTCCTAATGCAGTAAACCCCAGCGTAGAACCTTTCATAGTGCAGTAAACCCCAGCGTAGGACCTTTCCTAATGCAGTAAACCCCAGCGTTGAACATTTCATAGTGCAGTAAACCCCAGCGTAGGACCTTTCCTAATGCAGTAAACCCCAGCGTGGAACCTTTCATAGTGCAGTAAACCCCAGCGTAGGACCTTTCCTAATGCAGTAAACCCCAGCGTGGAACCTTACCTAATGCAGTAAACCCCAGCGTGGAACCTTACCTAATGCAGTAAACCCCAGCCTGGAACCTTACCTAATGCAGTAAACCCCAGCCTGGAACCTTACCTAATGCAGTAAACCCCAGCGTGGAACCTTACCTAATGCAGTAAACCCCAGCGTGGAACCTTACCTAATGCAGTAAACCCCAGCGTGGAACCTTACCTAATGCAGTAAACCCCAGCGTGGAACCTTACCTAATGCAGTAAACCCCAGCGTTGAACCTTACCTCACTGATAACATGCATGAGATTGACCCATGTGGGTGACCATACGACCACATTCATTCATGAAATCACACACACAAAACACAAATGCGGATGCTTATACTAACTCGTGTGTTCATGCAAGCACACATGCATTTGCACACACGCATGTGCATACGCAACACAAGAGCGAAAGGGTCAAGACATGTCATTCTGCGGCCAGAGTATGAAAAAACTACCATTTTCAAACAAGATACTCGTTCCGTACATCAATAATACCCTCACCATTAATACTCAATACTAAATCTAACTCCCACGTCAAAAACTATTGTTTTTAAACAAGGATTTTTTTTTTACTATAAATTCTAAAGAATATTTCTCTCAAAGAAAGTAGGAGAACCTTCGGTTAAATGGGCTTCATTACCTCCTATAAACAGTATTCCGGTTACTTTGAGCAACTTCAAGCACTCTTAATTAGTAACGTATATATAGGCTAACCAAAGGTGGTGGAGACATTTCGGTCGTCAGGAGACAGGACACTTGCCTCTTGACACGGGTCGTCAGGAGACAGGTCACTTGTCTCTTGACACGGGTCGTCAGGAGACAGGACACTTGCCTCATGACACGGGTCGTCAGGAGACAGGACACTTGTCTCTTGACACAGGTCGTCACTTGTCTCTTGACACAGGTCGTCAGGAGACAGGACACTTGTCTCTTGACACAGGTCGTCACTTGTCTCTTGACACAGGTCGTCAGGAGACAGGACACTTGTCTCTTGACACGGGTCGTCAGGAAACAAAAGTGAAAGTACACTCGAAAACAGGAATCAAAGTCAACTGAGTATACACTGAGAAACATGGACCTCTCAGTGTATACACTGAGAAACATGGACCTCTCAGTGTATACACTGAGAAACATGGACCTCTCAGTGTATACACTGAGAAACATGGACCTCTCAGTGTATACACTGAGAAACATGACCTCGTGTATACACTGAGAAACATGGACCTCTCAGTGTATACACTGAGAAACATGGACCTCTCAGTGTATACACTGAGAAACATGGACTCTCAGTGTATACACTGAGAAACATGTGCCCTCCTCAGTGTATACACTGAGAAACATGGACCTCTCGGTGTATACACTGAGAAACATGACCTCTCAGTGTATACACTGAGAACATGGCCCTCTCAGTGTATACACTGAGAAACATGGACCTCTCGGTGTATACACTGAGAAACATGGACCTCTCAGTGTATACACTGAGAAACATGGACCTCTCAGTGTATACACTGAGAAACATGGACCTCTCAGTGTATACACTGAAAACATGGACCTCTCGGTATAACACTGAGAACATGCCTCTCAGTGTATACACTGAGAAACATGGCCCTCTCGGTGTATACACTGAGAAACATAGACCTCTCAGTGTATACACTGAGAAACATGGACCTCTCAGTGTATACACTGAGAAACATGGACCTCTCAGTGTATACACTGAGAAACATAGACCTCTCAGTGTATACACTGAGAAACATGAACCTCTCGGTGTATACACTGAGAAACATGGACCTCTCCGTGTATACACTGAGAAACATGGACCTCTCAGTGTATACACTGAGAAACATGGACCTCTCAGTGTATACACTGAGAAACATGGACCTCTCAGTGTATACACTGAGAAACATGGACCTCTCGGTGTATACACTGAGAAACATGGACCTCAGTGTATACACTGAGAAACATGGACCTCTCAGTGTATACACGAGAAACATGGACCTCAGTGTATACACTGAGAAACATGGACTCTCAGTGTATACACTGAGAAACATGACCTCTCAGTGTATACACTGAGAAACATGGACCTCTCGTGTATACACTGAGAAACATGACCTCTCAGTGTATACACTGAGAAACATGGACCTCTAGTGTATACACTGAGAAACATGGACTCTCGTGTATACACTGAGAAACATGGACCTCTCGGTGTATACACTGAGAAACATGGACCTCTCGGTGTATACACTGAGAAACATGGACCTCTCGGTGTATACACTGAGAAACATGGACCTCTCGGTGTATACACTGAGAAACATGGACCTCTCGGTGTATACACTGAGAAACATGGACCTCTCGGTGTATACACTGAGAAACATGGCCCTCTCCGTGTATACACTGAGAAACATGGACCTCTCAGTGTATAAACTGAGAAACATGAACCTCTCGGTGTATACACTGAGAAACATGGACCTCTCAGTGTATACACTGAGAAACATGGACCTCTCAGTGTATACACTGAGAAACATGGACCTCTCGGTGTATACACTGAGAAACATGAACTTCTCAGTGTATACACTGAGAAACATAGACCTCTCAGTGTATACATTAAGAAACATGGACCACTAAGTGTATACACTGAGAAACATGAACCTCTCAGTGTATACTCTGAGAAACATGGCCCTCTCCGTGTATACACTGAGAAACATGGACCTCTCAGTGTATACACTGAGAAACATGGACCTCTCAGTGTATACACTGAGAAACATGGACCTCTCAGTGAATACACTGAGAAACATGGACCTCTCAGTGTATACACTGAGAAACATGGACCTCTCAGTGTATACACTAATAAACATGGACCTCTCAGTGTATACACTGAGAAACATGAACCTCTCAGTGTATACACTGAGAAACATGGACCTCTCAGTGTATACACTGAGAAACATGGACCTCTCAGTGTATACACTGAGAAACATGAACCTCTCGGTGTATACACTGAGAAACATGGACCTCTCAGTGTATACACTGAGAAACATGGACCTCTCAGTGTATACACTGAGAAACATGGACCTCTCAGTGTATACACTAAGAAACATGGACCTCTCAGTGTATACACTGAGAAACATGAACCTCTCAGTGTATACACTGAGAAACATGGACCTCTCAGTGTATACACTGAGAAACATGGACCTCTCAGTGTATACACTGAGAAACATGGACCTCTCAGTGTATACACTGAGAAACTTGAATCTCTCAGTGTATACACTGAGAAACATGGCCTCTCCGTGTATACACTGAGAAACATAGACCTCTCAGTGTATACACTGAGAAACATGGACCTCTCAGTGTATACACTGAGAAACATGGACCTCTCGGTGTATACACTGACAAACATGGACCTTTCGGTGTATACACTGAGAAACATGGACCACTCAGTGTATACACTGAGAAACATGGACCACTCAGTGTATACACTGAGAATCATGAATCTCTCAGTGTATACACTGAGAAACATGGCCTTCTCCGTGTATACACTGAGAAACATGAACCTCTCAGTGTATACACTGAGAAACATGGCCCTCTCCGTGTATACACTGAGAAACATGAAACTCTCAGTGTATACACTGAGAAACATGAACCTCTCAGTGTATACACTGAGAAACATGAACCTCTCAGTGTATACACTGAGAAACATGGACCTCTTGGTGTATACACTGAGAAGCATGGACCTTTCGGTGTATACACTGATAAACATAGACCTCTCAGTGTATACACTGAGAAACATGGACCACTCAGTGTATACACTGAGAAACATGAACCTCTCAGTGTATACACTGAGAAACAACATGGACCTCTCAGTGTATACACTGAGAAACATGAACCTCTCAGTGTATACACTGAGAAACATGAACCTCTCAGTGTATACACTGAGAAACATGGACCACTCAGTGTATACACTGAGAAACATGGACCACTCAGTGTATACACTGAGAAACATGGACCTCTCAGTGTATACACTGAGAAACATGAACCTTTCAGTGTATACACTGAGAAACATGGACCTCTCAGTGTATACACTGAGAAACATGAACCTCTCAGTGTATACACTGAGAAACATGGACCACTCAGTGTATACACTGAGAAACATGAACCTCTCCGTGTATACACAGAGAAACATGAACCTCTCAGTGTATACACTGAGAAACATGAACCTCTCAGTGTATACACTGAGAAACATGAACCTCTCGGTGTATACACTGAGAAACATGGACCTCTCAGTGTATACACTGAGAAACATGGACCTCTCATGGTATACACTGAGAAACATGGACCTCTCGGTGTATACACTGAGAAACAGGGACCTCTCAGTGTATACACTGAGAAACATGGACCTCTCAGTGTATACACTGAGAAACATGGACCTCTCGGTGTATACACTGAGAAACATGGACCTCTCAGTGTATACACTGAGAAACATGGACCTCTCGGTGTATACACTGAGAAACATGGACCTCTCGGTGTATACAGCCATGAAGATACACTGCTTAATCGGGTTTAAATCCTATCGGCTACACAAGCGGTCAATAACGCAGCACGTAAACCGTTCACCACCAATTAATTTTACTTTAAACTCTAAAATAAAGATTATACGCAAATTCTGCGTACATACACTGAAAAATATACACCTCTGTCAACACTGTCTACACTTGTATCGATGTATTTTTGTAATAAAAAATATTCAACACATATTTTGACTATTTAAAAAGTAACACTAGTATACATTTTTTTTATTTACAATTTATTACTGAAATAATATTTTTAGAGCAAAAATACAATCCCATAAAAAATACAACCCAATACAAGTGATATTATTTTATCCCAAATAAAAATTAAAAATCTGAACTACAATAAAAGTTATAATTCCACCTCAATGAAATATTTTGTTCGCAACAAAAGGCACAACAGCAGCTAAGTTAGCATTGTTTGTTGTGGCCAGGCATGAGAGATGTGTCTTAAGAGAGAGGCTGAGGGGAGCCAGGGTCATTGCTCGCTCTTCCCGCCTCAAGAGAGAGGTTGAGGGGAGCCAGGGTCATGCCTCGCTCTTCCCGCCTCAAGAGGGAGGTTGAGGGGAGCCAGGGTCATGCCTCGCTCTTCCCGCCTCAAGAGGGAGGTTGAGGGGAGCCAGGGTCATGCCTCGCTCTTCCCGCCTCAAGAGGGAGGCTGAGGGGAGCCAGGGTCATGGCTCGCTCTTCCCGCCTCAAGAGGGAGGTTGAGGGGAGCCAGCGTCATGCCTCGCTCTTCCCGCCTCAAGAGGGAGGTTGAGGGGAGCCAGGGTCATGCCTCTCTCTTCCCGCCTCAAGAGGGAGGCTGAGGGGAGCCAGGGTCATGCCTCGCTCTTCCCGCCTCAAGAGGGAGGTTGAGGGGAGCCAGGGTCATGCCTCGCTCTTCCCTCCTCAAGAGGGAGGTTGAGGGGAGCCAGGGTCATGCCTCGCTCTTCCCTCCTCAAGAGGGAGGTTGAGGGGAGCCAGGGTCATAGCTCGCTCTTCCCGCCTCAAGAGGTTGAGGGGAGCCAGGGTCATGCCTCGCTCTTCCCGCCTCAAGAGGGAGGTTGAGGGGAGCCAGGGTCATGGCTCGCTCTTCCCGCCTCAAGAGGGAGGCTGAGGGGAGCCAGCGTCATGGCTCGCTCTTCCCGCCTCAAGAGGGAGGTTGAGGGGAGCCAGGGTCATGCCTCGCTCTTCCCGCCTCAAGAGGGAGGTTGAGGGGAGCCAGCGTCATGCCTCGCTCTTCCCGCCTCAAGAGGGAGGTTGAGGGGAGCCAGCGTCATGCCTCGCTCTTCCCGCCTCAAGAGAGAGGTTGAGGGGAGCCAGCGTCATGCCTCGCTCTTCCCGCCTCAAGAGGGAGGTTGAGGGGAGCCAGGGTCATGGCTCGCTCTTCCCGCCTCAAGAGGGAGGCTGAGGGAGCCAGGTCATGCCTCGCTCTTCCGCCTCAAGAGGGAGGTTGAGGGAGCCAGGCATGCTCCTCTTCCCGCCTAAGAGGAGGTTGAGGGAGCCAGGTCATGCCTCGCTCTTCCGCCTCAAGAGGAGGTGAGGGCCAGGTCGCTCTTCCTCGGCTAGAGCAGGCTGCGCTCCCGCCTGGGCTAAGGGAGGGAGCGCGCCAGGTCATGGCTCCTCTCCCGCCTCAAGAGGAGGTTGAGGGCCAGGTCATGCCTCGCTCTTCCCCTCAAGAGGGAGGTTGAGGGAGCCAGGTCATGCTCGCTCTTCCCCCTCAAGAGGAGGTGAGGGAGCCAGGTCATGCTCCTCTTCCCCCTCAAGAGGAGGTTGAGGAGCCAGGTCATGCCTCCTCTTCCCCCTAAGAGGAGGTGAGGAGCCAGGTCATGCCTCCTCTTCCCCCTAAGAGGAGGTTGAGGGAGCCAGGTCATGCCTCCTCTTCCCCCTAAGAGGAGGTTGAGGAGCCAGGTCATGCTCACTCTTCCCCCTAAGAGGAGGTTGAGGGGAGCCAGGTCATGGCTCCTCTTCCCCCTAAGAGGAGGTTGAGGAGCCAGGTCATGGCTCCTCTTCCCCTAAGAGGGAGGCTGAGGGAGCCAGGTCATGGCTCCTCTTCCCCCTAAGAGGAGGTTGAGGGAGCCAGGCATGCTCCTCTTCCCCTAAGAGGAGGTGAGGGAGCCAGGTCATGGCTCGCTCTTCCCGCCTCAAGAGGAGGTGAGGGAGCCAGGTCATGCTCGCTCTTCCGCCTCAAGAGGAGGTGAGGGAGCCAGGTCATGCTCGCTCTTCCCGCCTCAAGAGGAGGTTGAGGAGCCAGGTCATGGCTCGCTCTTCCCGCCTCAAGAGGAGGTTGAGGAGCCAGGTCATGGCTCCTCTTCCCGCCTCAAGAGGAGGTTGAGGGAGCCAGGTCATGGCTCGCTCTTCCCGCCTCAAGAGGAGGTTGAGGGAGCCAGGGTCATGGCTCGCTCTTCCCGCCTCAAGAGGAGGTTGAGGAGCCAGGGTCATGGCTCGCTCTTCCCGCCTCAAGAGGAGGTTGAGGAGCCAGGTCATGCTCGCTCTTCCCGCCTCAAGAGGAGGTTGAGGAGCCAGGTCATGGCTCGCTCTTCCCGCCTCAAGAGAGGTTGAGGGAGCCAGGGTCATGCTGCTCTTCCCGCCTCAAGAGGAGGTTGAGGACCAGCGTCATGCTCGCTCTTCCCGCCTCAAGAGGAGGTTGAGGAGCCAGGTCATGCCTCGCTCTTCCCGCCTCAAGAGAGGTTGAGGGAGCCAGGGTCATGCTCGCTCTTCCCGCCTCAAGAGGAGGTTGAGGAGCCAGGTCATGGCTCGCTCTTCCCGCCTCAGAGGGAGGTTGAGGAGCCAGGGTCATGCCTCGCTCTTCCCGCCTCAAGGGAGGTTGAGGGCCAGCGTCATGCTCGCTCTTCCCGCCTAGAGAGGAGGTTGAGGGAGCCAGGTCATGCCCGCTCTTCCCGCCTCAAAGAGAGTTGAGGGAGCCAGGGTCATGCTCGCTCTTCCCGCCTCAAGAGGGAGGTTGAGGAGCCAGGTCATGCCTCGCTCTTCCGCCTCAAGAGGAGGTTGAGAGCCAGGTCATGCCTCGCTCTTCCCGCCTCAAGAGGAGGTTGAGGGAGCCAGGGTCATGCCTCGCTCTTCCGCCTCAAGAGGAGGTTGAGGAGCAGGGTCATGCCTCGCTCTTCCGCCTCAAGAGGGAGGTTGAGGGAGCCAGGGTCATGCCTCGCTCTTCCCGCCTCAAGAGTGAGGTGAGGGAGCCATGACATGGCTCACTCTTCCCACCTTAAGAGTGAGGCTGAGGGGAGCCATGACCATGGCTCACTCTTCCCACCTTAAGAGTGAGGTTGAAGGGAGCCAGGATCATGGCTCACTCTTCCCACCTTAAGAGTGAGGTTGAAGGGAGCCAGGATCATGGCTCACTCTTCCCACCTTAAGAGTGAGGTTGAAGGGAGCCAGGATCATGGCTCACTCTTCCCACCTTAAGAGTGAGGTTGAAGGGAGCCAGGATCATGGCTCACTCTTCCCACCTTAAGAGTGAGGTTGAAGGGAGCCAGGATCATGGCTCACTCTTCCCACCTTAAGAGTGAGGTTGAAGGGAGCCAGGATCATGGCTCACTCTTCCCACCTTAAGAGTGAGGCTGATGGGAGCCAGGATCATGGCTCACTCTTCCCACCTTAAGAGTGAGGTTGAAGGGAGCCAGGATCATGGCTCACTCTTCCCACCTTAAGAGTGAGGCTGAGGGGAGCCAGGATCATGGCTCACTCTTCCTATCTTAAGAGTGAGGTTGAAGGGAGCCAGGATCATGGCTCACTCTTCCTACCTTAAGAGTGAGGCTGAGGGGAGCCAGGATCATGGCTCACTCTTCCCACCTTAAGAGTGAGGCTGAGGGGAGCCAGGATCATGGCTCACTCTTCCCACCTTAAGAGTGAGGTTGAAGGAGCCATGACCATGGCTCACTCTTCCCACCTTAAGAGTGAGGCTGAGGGGAGCCAGGATCATGGCTCACTCTTCCCACCTTAAGAGTGAGGCTGAGGGGAGCCAGGATCATGGCTCACTCTTCCCACCTTAAGAGTGAGGTTGAAGGGAGCCAGGATCATGGCTCACTCTTCCCACCTTAAGAGTGAGGCTGAGGGGAGCCAGGATCATGGCTCACTCTTCCCACCTTAAGAGTGAGGCTGAGGGGAGCCAGGATCATGGCTCACTCTTCCCACCTTAAGAGTGAGGCTGAGGGGAGCCAGGATCATGGCTCACTTTCCTATGCTTAATTGATCCCTTCTCAAAGAATTTCACTAAACTCATTTATTATGAATTACCGAAGCAGCCCAATGTTACTGCTGCTGCTACTGCTGCTGATGCTGCTGCTACCACTGTTGCTGCTGCTGCTGATGCTACTGCTACCACTGTTGCTGCTGCTGCTGCTGGTGCTGCTACCAGTGATGTTGTTGCTGCTGCTACCACTGTTGCTGCTGCTGTTGCTACCACTGTTGCTGCTGCTACCACTCCTGCTGCTGCACTGTTAGTGCTGCTGCTACCACTGTTGGTGCTGCTGCTACCACTGTTGGTGCTGCTGCTACCACTGTTGGTGCTGCTGCTACCACTGTTGGTGCTGCTGCTACCACTGTTGGTGCTGCTGCTATCACTGTTGGTGCTGCTGCTACCACTGTTGGTGCTGCTGCTACCACTGTTGGTGCTGCTGCTATCACTGTTGGTGCTGCTGCTACCACTGTTGGTGCTGCACTGTTAGTGCTGCTGCTATCACTGTTGGTGCTGCTGCTACCACTGTTGGTGCTGCTGCTACCACTGTTGGTGCTGCTGCTATCACTGTTGGTGCTGCTGCTACCACTCCTGCTGCTGCACTGTTAGTGCTGCTGCTACCACTGTTGGTGCTGCTGCTACCACTGTTGGTGCTGCTGCTACCACTGTTGGTGCTGCTGCTATCACTGTTGGTGCTGCTGCTACCACTGTTGGTGCTGCTGCTACCACTGTTGGTGCTGCTGCTATCACTGTTGGTGCTGCTGCTACCACTGTTGGTGCTGCTACCAATGCCGCTGCTGCTGCTGCTACTACGGCTACCACTGTTGATGCTGCTGCTACCACTGTTGCTGCTGCTACCACTGTTGCTGCTGCTGCTACCACTGCTGCTGCTGCTACCAATGCCGCTGCTGCTGCTACCACTGCTGCTACCACTGCCGCTGCTGCTGCTACTGCTGCTACCAATGCTGCTGCTACTGTTGTTACCACTGCCGCTGCTTCTGCTACCACTGCCGCTGCTGCTGCTCCTACCACTGCCGCTGCTGCTGCTACCAATGCTGCTGCTGCTGCTACCAATGCTGCTGCTGCCTACCAATGCTGCTACCAATGCTGCTGCTACTGCTGTTACCACTGCCGCTCCTGCTGCTACCACTGCCGCTGCTGCTGCTCCTACCACTGCCGCTGCTGCTGCTACCACTGCCGCTGCTGCTGCTCCTACCACTGCCGCTGCTGTTGCCACTTCTGCTATTGCTCCTGTTATTGTTGCTGCTGCTGCCGTGAGAATCCCTACAGGAGGGTAAGGAGGATGAGAAAGAATTGGGAGGAGAAATGCGTGGAAGGAAGACGGAGAAGGAGAAAGGCAGGTAGGAAGGATATAGGCATGAAGAAAAAAAAGTTACGAAGGAGAATTAAGAACAAAAGAAGCTACGAAGAAGGATTAAAGTTACGGAGAAGGAAGAAAGTTACTAAGAATACAGGAACAAAGGACGAGGGGAATTAAGGAAATAAGAACAGGCAACAAGGGTGGGTTGGCCAGCATGTCAAAGAGTCGTTCATTTGCACACAGATACTGAACACCACAAATGATGTAGTTGAAGTTCTGACAATAAATAAATTCCACAGTCACTAAAAACAATGGATATAGCCCCACTCCATAAAGGTGGCAGCAAAGCAACAGCTAAGAATTATACCAATAGCTTTAACGTCCCACATCATAAAAATCTTTGAAAGAGTTCTAAGAACTCTTTAGGGCATCATGATTTCAGAGCAGGTCGCTCCTGCCTCTCGCAACTACTAGACCACTATGATATGGTCTTAAATGCACTGGAAAACAAACAGAATGCAGATGTAGTATACACAGATTTTGCAAAAGCCTTTGACAAGTGCTATCATGGTGTAATAGCACACAAAATGCATGCTAAAGGGATAACTGGCAAAGTAGACAGATGGATCTTCAACTTTCTAACCAATCGAACACAAAGAGTAGTGGTAAACAGAGTTAAATCGGAAGCTGCCATAGTGAAGAGCTCTGTCCCACAAGGCACAGTACTCGCCCCTATCCTGTTCCTCATCCTTTGATATACCTTTGATATACCTTTGAAGAGTTTCGAGAGTATCTACTCATAGACAGAGATGTAAACCATAGCACAGTATCATCCTCTGCAGACGATACTAGGATCTGCATGAGAGTGTCATCCATTGAGGACACGGCAAATCTCCAAGAATATTTAAACCAAGTTTTCCAATGGGCAACGGAAAACAATATGATCAATGAAGACAAATTCCATCTATTCCGTTATGGAAAACTGGAGGAAATAATAGCTAGAACTGAGTATACTACAAACTCTAATCACACAATAGAGCGGAAAAATAATGTGAAGGATCTGGGAGTGGAAATGTCAGAGGATCTCATCTTCAAGGATCACAACAGTGCCACTATCACATCTGCGAGGAAACTAATAGGATGGATAATGAGAACATTCAAGACAAGAGATGCCAAGCCAATGATGATCCTTTTTAAATCACTTGTTCTCTCTAGGCTGGAATACTGCTGTACATTAACATCCCCATTCAAGGCAGGTGAAATTGCAGATCTAGAGAATGTACAGAGAACCTTTACTGCACATAAGTTCCATCAAACACCTTAATTACTAGGAATGCTTGGAAGCACTTGACTTGTACTCACTGGAGTGCAGGCGAGAGAAATACATCATAATCTACACCTGGAAAATCCTAGAGGGACTGGTCCCTAATCTGCACACAGAAATCACTCCCTACGAAAGCAAAAGACTTGGCAGGTGATGCAACATATCCTCAGTGAAAAGTAGGGGCGCCATTGGTACACTAAGAGACAATACAATAAGTGTCCGGGGCCCAAGACTGTTCAATAGCCTCCCACCAGCCATAAGGAGAATTACAAATAGACCTCTGGTTGTCTTCAAGAGGGAGCTGGACAGATACCTAAAGTCAGTGCTGGATCAGCCGGGCTGTGGTTCGTACGTTGGACTATGTGCGACCAGCAGTAACAGCCTAGTTGATCAGGCCCTGATCCACCGGGAGGCCTGGTTATGGACCGGGCCGCGGGGGCGTTGATGCCCGGAATACCCTCCTCATTCTCAGTTTCATCGCACAACTTCTAATTTCCTTCTCTCTTTCTGTATTTCCTCCGGTTAACTGTCCTGCTCAGTCTATGCTCTCTTTCACCCCAACTCCAACTGTTTATATATATATATATATATATATATATATATATATATATATATATATATATATATATATATATATATATATATATATGTCGTGCCGATTAGGTAAAACTTGCGATTTTGGCTTAAATAGCAACGCTCTTCTTGCCATATAAGACAAGTGAAAATTTGTGTATGCAATAATTTCGCCAAAATCATTCTGAACATAACGAAAAATATATTTCATTGTGTTTGTTTATTATTAAATTAATGTTAACGTATCTAAAATATATTTAGTTGGGTTAGGCTAAATTAAATTGAGCTTGTTGTAATAAGGTTAGGTAGGTTTTCAAAGTTTCTCTTGGTACAAAATTATAAATTCTTACATTAACATAAATGAAAAAATATATCTTTAAACGTATAAGAGAAAATTTTAGAAAGGACTTAATTGTAAATGAGTTCTTGCTAATTGACCAGTTTTACCTAATCGGCACGACATATATATATATATATATATATATATATATATATATATATATATATATATATATATATATATATATATATATATATATAATCCTGAAGGAGCATAAATTAGACGAGAGGATTCAAACCTGCATACCTTGACTCTCCACGAGAACAAGGTGTCAAAGTACTAAGTTCTATATCCACTTAGTAGCGTGCAACACAATAGCTATGGTACAAAGGCAGCGTGCAAAACAACAGCTATGGTACAAAGGCAGCGTGCAACACAATAGCTAAGGTACAAAGGGAGCGTGCAATACAACAGCTATGGTACAAAGGCAGCGTGCAATACAAGAGAGCGAGGGTACACAGGAAACGAGCACTAACACACCAGACATGGTACACAGGGTACACAAACAACACAGGATACACAGGTGACGAATACTAATAACTGGGAACAGTTTGACGGGTGGGTCGGGGACCGTCCATCAAAACTGGCCCCTGACAATACTACCAGTCCCACTCCTCGGCCTCAATATTCAAGCACTTGTCATCCACCCAATATAGTTCTCACACTCACCATTACAACAAGCACAAGCGCAACGCAACTACAACAGCTGTGAAAACTACAACACCGGTGCTAATACCAATAATGCAACTACGATACCTCTCCGGGGAACTATACAAACTACACCACCACCACCTCTCCAACCAGCATGTTAAACATACGAAACCAACTTAATCTCGCGATGAAATAAACCCCGAGTAACTCCAACATTTTGTGGTATATACAATTATATAATGATGAGGGTCCCCAGTAACGTTCTACAGGTGGTACCTCCCTATATATATATATATATATATATATATATATATATATATATATATATATATATATATCTTTTAAAGCGAGAGAGAGAGAGAGAGAGAGAGAGAGAGTTCTAAAGTGGGGCCACCTCTAAATGGAAGGCTAACAAAAAGAGAAAGCTGGCATTAGGTAGAGTGGGCTCCAAAACCTGGTGGTCCTTGGTCAAGGACAGACAAAGTTATCTGCCTCATGAACTTATTCTACCTCTAAATCGACAGGATGGGACCACCTCTACTAGTAGTCAGGAAAAGTTGACCTCTTTGCCGAACACTTTGCTGCCAAGATGCAAGTTCCTGATCCAGCAAGGGACCCTCCTTGGCTAGTTGCAAGAACTGTGTCAAAGCTGTCAGTGGTGACAATAAGGCAGGAGGAGGTGAATCTTCTTCATAAATCCCTGGACCAAAACAGGCTGTGGGCCCAGACAAGTTGAGCATAAGATTGCTGAGTAGATGTGCAGACCAGCTAGCAGCACCTCTCTCATCTATCAGCACTGCCTAGCATAGTGTAAATGACCTTCTCTGTAGAAAGAGGCAAATGTAGTCCCTGTTTACCAAGAGAAGAGCAGAGAGGAAATCAGCAACTACTGACCAGTGTCACTCCTGTCAATCACTGGCAAGATCCTTGTGACAATAATCTCACGGCAATTGACAGTTTTTCGACTACCACTCACTTCTTTGTGACCGTCAATATGGCTTCAGAAAAGGTTATTCTGCTGCTGATCTGTTGTTAAACCTCTCCACTAAGTGGCACCAGTCACTGGATGAATCCAAAGTCAGCTGTGTAGTAGCACTGGATATTGCTGGTGCTTTCGACCGAGTACGGCACCGGGGACTCTTTGGCAAAACTGCAAGCACTGGAAATTGCAGGCCCTACACCATGTCTCCTCAGGGATTACCTTCAAGGTATATCTCTAAGTGTAGTTCTTAATCAATGGGACAGAGTTAGCAAGACATCCTACTGGGGCAAGTGTTCCACAAGGAAGGGTACCTGGGCCATTGTTATGGAATGTATACTTCAATAACCTTCTTCATCTTATCCCAGAATTCCATGCATATGCAGACGACCGCATTCTGACATTTACTTATCCAAGAGAGGAAATGCCAGCTGTTCTAAGGTACATCAATCATCAGCTAAGATGTAGGAGTAAGTATGAATGGGAGTGTTGACACCTGGGGACGAAGCTAATATCCTTGGAGTGAAATTTGACTCCAAACTGATCATGAAGAACCACGTTGTAAATCTTGCAAAACAAGGTGGCCAGGAAGCTTACAGAACTTTGGCTTATCTAGCATCTGCTCGACAGTAGAGGTTGCAAGCTGTACGAGGTACAAGTAAGCTCACACCTTGAGAATGCTCCACTTTCTTGGATTGCCTACCCCCATCTCATCTCTCGCCTGGCCCCAGCCTGGATAGATCCGTCATTTCAGCAGAGCCTTCAACACTGGAGGGATGTGTGCGGCCTTATTGTCAAAGTACCACACTTGGCTCCACTCCGAGGACAGCGAGAAGTGAGCTTCTACACAACAAGACGGGCAGCAAGCAGCAACTTCACTCTGACTGTACCCTTCTCCAGAACATCACTACATCTGAGATCATTTATTTCTACGATGACTCGAGTCTGGAACATGTTCGTATAACATAATGATATCAACGAGATAAAGTCAGTTGATCAAATGGAATTGCTGGCCCACAGATGGTTCCAACTTCATCCTGTTCCCTATTTGTATGTCTCATAACAATAAAAAAGCTTTTAAATGAGTTGATGTAGGTAACAGCTCTTAGCTTGTAAGGAATCCTTAACCTAACCTTGTAAAACCCTGTGAAAAGAGAGAGAGAGAGAAGAGAGAGAGAGAGAGAGAGAGAGAGAGAGAGAGAGAGAGAGAGAGAGAGAGAAGAGAAGAGGAGAGCAAAGAGAGGAGGAGGAGACCGCCCTTGGGTTGTCTTAATTAGGTCCAAGCTGCACTTCTACAAGCAAATTTTCCTCTCTCTTTGCGTTGCTTTATCAAGGTCCCAGCTGCAAAATCAAAAAATTCACCTGTGTGCAGCTGGTAACAAGCAGCCAAACATGAATCCATATTTTTGTGTGCGCTAAAATAATTCAGAAAAAAAATTGAGTTTTCCTTTTGAAAAATAAAAATCCTATTCAAAGTTCTATTTTGGCAAGGTAGAGGGAGGAAGAGGGAGGAGAGGGGGAATGGGAGGGGGAGAGGGGAGGGGAAAGGGGTAGAGGGAATACCCGATTCAGATTTTTTTTTATTCATTGGAAAAAAAAACATATACCCCACACAAATTTCCTGCATTTTTTTTTTTAAATTCAGATTAAAAATATTTGTTTTCCCGGACATGAGAGAAAGGAACGGGGAGGGACGGGAGGGGAGAGAGGAGACGAAGATAGAAACCACAAAACATCAACATAATATCGAAGGTGAAGGTAACACTGTCCATCATTTTGGAACACCATCGCGATCAACAAAGATGTGTCACCCAAGATGTGTCACCAAGATGTGTCACCCAAGATGTGTCACCCAAGATGTGTCACCCAAGATGTGTCAACCAAGATGTGTCACTCACCCAAGATGTGTCAACCAAGATGTGTCACCCAAGATGTGTCAACCAAGATGTGTCACTCACCCAAGATGTGTCAACCAAGATGTGTCACCCAAGATGTGTCAACCAAGATGTGTCACCCAAGATGTGTCAACCAAGATGTGTCACCCAAGATGTGTCACAAGATGTTCACTCACCCAAGATGTGTCAACCAAGATGTGTCACCAAGATGTGTCACCAAGATGTGTCACAAGATGTGTCAACAAGATGTGTCACCAAGATGTGTCAACCAAGATGTCACTCACCCAAGATGTTCAACCAAGATTGTCACCAAGATGTGTCACCAGAGTCACAAGATGTGTCAACCAAGATGTGTCACCCAAGATGTGTCAACCAAGATGTGTCACTCACCCAAGATGTGTCAACCAAGATGTGTCACCCAAGATGTGTCACCCAAGATGTGTCAACCAAGATGTGTCAACCAAGATGTGTCACCCAAGATGTGTCAACCAAGATGTGTCACCCAAGATGTGTCAACCAAGATGTGTCACTCACCCAAGATGTGTCAACCAAGATTTGTCACCCAAGATGTGTGAACCTGCTGCAGAATGATGTATGATGCTTCACAGGCACCTGCTGCAGGAGGAACACGCACCTTTGTCATGCAGGGACATACCTGTACATAACATCTGTACACACTACCATCACTACACCTGTGCACACTACCATCACTACACCTGTACACACTACCATCACTACACCTGTACACACAACCATCACTACACCTGTACACACTACCATCACTACACCTGTACACACTACCATCACTACACCTGTGCACACTACCATCACTACACCTGTACACACTACCATCACTACACCTGTACACACTACCATCACTACACCTGTACACACTACCATCACTACACCTGTACACACTACCATCACTACACCTGTACACACTACCATCACTACACCTGTACACACTACCATCACTACACCTGTACACACTACCATCACTACACCTGTACACACTACCATCACTACACCTGTACACACTACCATCACTACACCTGTGCACACTACCATCACTACACCTGTACACACTACCATCACTACACCTGTACACACTACCATCACTACACCTGTACACACTACCATCACTACACCTGTACACACTACCATCACTACACCTGTACACACTACCATCACTACACCTGTACACACTACCATCACTACACCTGTCACACTACCATCACTACACCTGTACACACTACCATCACTACACCTGTCACACTACCATCACTACACCTGTACACACTACCATCACTACACCTGTACACACTACCATCACTACACCTGTACACACTACCATCACTACACCTGTACACCTACCATCACTACACCTGTACACACTACCATCACTACACCTGTACACCTACCATCACTACACCTGTACACCTACCATCACTACACCTGTAACCTACCATCACTCACCTGTACACACTACCATCACTATACCTGTACACACTACCATCACTACACCTGTACACCTACCATCACTACACCTGTACACACTACCATCACTACACCTGTACACACTACCATCACTACACCTGTACACCTACCATCACTACACCTGTATACACTACCATCACTACACCTGTACACACTACCATCACTACACCTGTACACACTACCATCACTACACCTGTACACTCTACCATCACTACACCTGTACACACTACCATCACTACACCTGTACACACTACCATCACTACACCTGTACACACTACCATCACTACACCTGTACACTACCATCACTACACCTGTACACACTACCATCACTACACCTGTACACACTACCATCACTACACCTGTACACACTACCATCACTACACCGTACACACTACCATCACTACACCTGTACACACTACCATCACTACACCTGTACACACTACCATCACTACACCTGTACACACTACCATCACTACACCTGTACACTCTACCATCACTACACCTGTATACACTACCATCACCACCTGTACACACTACCATCACTATACCTGTACACACTACCATCACTACACCTGTACACTCTACCATCACTACACCTGTACACACTACCATCACTACACTGACACACCATCCCACTAACACTACCATCACTACACCTGTACTTACCCACACACTACCATCACTACCTGTCACACTACCATCACTACACCTGTACACTACCATCACACACCTGTACACACTACCATACTACCTGTCACTACCATCACTACACTGTACACACCATCACTACACCTGCATACACACTACACTGTCACTACATCACTACACCTGTACACACTACCATCACTACACCTGTACACACTACCATCACTACACCTGTACACACTACCATCACTACACCTGTACACACTACCATCACTACACCTGTACACACTACCATCACTACACCTGTACACACTACCATCACTACACCTGTACACACTACCATCACTACACCTGTACACACTACCTCCACTAACACCTGTACACACTACCATCACTACACCTGTACACACTACCATCACTACACCTGTACACACACCATCACTAACCTGTACACACTACCATCACTACACCTGTACACATACCATCACTACACCTGTACAACTACCATCACTACACCTGTACACATACAGCCATCACTACACCTGTCACACTACCATCACTACACCTGTACAACACTACCATCACTACACCTGTACACTACCATCACTACACCTGTACACACTACCATCACTACACCTGTACACACTACCATGTCACTACACATGTAACCTTACACACTTACATACCATCACTACACCTGACACACTACCATCACTACACCTGTACACTACCATCACTACACTGTAACACTACCATCACTACACTGTACAACACTACCATCACTACACCTGTACACACTACCATCACTACACCTGTACACACTACCATCACTACACCTGTACACACTACCATCACTACACCTGTACACACTACCATCACTACACCTGTACACACTACCATCACTACACCTGTACACACTACCATCACTACACATGTACACACTACCATCACTACACATGTACACACTACCATCACTACACCTGTACACACTACCATCACTACACCTGTACACACTACCATCACTACACATGTACAAACTACCATCACTACACCTGTACACACTACCATCACTACACCTGTACACACTACCATCACTACACCTGTAACTCACACTCATGTACACTACCATCACTACACCTGTACACACTACCATCACTACACATGTAACACTACCATCACTACACCTGTACACACTACCATCACTACACCTGTACACACTACCATCCTACACCTGTACACACTACCATCACTACACCTGTACACACTACCATCACTACACCTGTACACACTACCATCACTACACCTGTACACACTACCATCACTACACCTGTACACAACAACAACCATCATCAACTACAATAAATTTTAAGGGCTACAAATTTTCCTTCCTGCAAATTTACGCCAACGATCAGCAGCGAGAGTCCCGTAAAATACTTCTGACCCTACGTCTCCTTTCCAACCCCTCCTCCTCCTCCTCCTCTACGATCCTTTCTCCCTACCCCTCCTTCCTTATGTCCATTTCTCCTTATCCGTCCTCAGACCCAAATGGAAATAAGTCACTCTGTCTGACTTTTTTGGGTTATCCTAGGTTCTCTACACATGCTGCTATGTATGATAATCTATGTATCTGTATTTGTGTATACCCGAATAAACTTACTTACTCCTCTTTTCCCCAACGTCCCTCCCTCCAAACCACGTCTCCCTCACGCTCTCCTTTGCAACCATCACGCCCATCCCTCACTGCCCTTCGCCCAACCCTCTTATTCCCCCTCCTCTCCCACAGTTCCGAAGTCACCCTCCCCCACTCCCTCATTCCTGCTCCACACATCACCTGTTAACTGCATAAAGGCTCCTTTACATAGAAAGAATTGGTTTGGAAGTTGCACGTTTAAGCGAAGTGCCTTTTAGTGTCTAGGATAACTTGGTTAATGTGTTTTGAGGTTTAATTCAGTCACCTTGCTACTAGTCTTTTAGATTTACGTCATATCGATTGCCATTTTTCACCTGCATACTACCAAGAATACTTTACTTACTTAAATATATCGGATTAGGCTTATATCTACATAGACATTTGACTTTCTCTGTATGTATACCTTATATGCCCTGAGTCCTGAGACGATATTCACTTGCCTTAATTGTTTTAATCACTTTATGTGTCTGGGAATAACTGGACAGTCAACAGTCCTTCATATTAAAACAGTTGAGTAATACCCAGGTATCTCTTCAGCGCTGGATGAACAGCAGCAGCAGCAGCAGCAGCAGGTATAAATTGACCTGCACATACGTTTAATTTTGCCAGAGGATCGAACCCACACCAAGCACTACCATAGCTTTCAAACCCATATTTTAATTACCACAATAACCAGCCAACATTCCCACCTTCCTTGATCCACCACCAGTATATATAATAACGTCACAGCAAGCCACACGTAAAAACTTGTTCGGTTAAACTCCAGTTGTGGTCACTCATACCTCTGTAATTTTCCTTAGGGGGGAGGGTTGCTTTGGGAAGGGGAGCGGGAAGGGGGAAGGAAGGGGGAATGTACTTAAGGGGAAAGGGACTGTATTTACAAATCGTCTTTCTAAAATCCAAAAACGATGCATAAAGACGTCAATCAAACTTTAGACACTACTTATAACCTCAACCAGGTGTCAGATCAACCAGGCTGTAATGGATATGTGGGGCTGAGGGCTACCAACAGCAACAGCCTGGTTGACCAGGCAAGCACCAGACGAGCTTAACCTATGGCCGGGCTCCGGGAGTAGAAAAACTCTCGGAACTCATCAAAGGTAAAGGTAGCCATCGTAAAGACCGGGGCAAACCAAAATAATAAATATGGAAAACAAATGGCTCACACTACAGAAAAAAAGGCTAACGCGCCAATACTGATCCTATACAAGCAGCAAAATATACAAGTATACTTTCCAGCTGGAATATTTTGCCTAATATTAAGGATACGCTTTTCTTTTTATACCGAATTAACATTTTCCAGGGTAAGGCTACGTTTGTTTATATTTCTCGTAGGGTAAGATCAGATATCTGCGTCTTCTCCCGGAAATTACCTGGCATGACACACCTGTTACGTCTAGTGCCATGGCAGGGAAAACCTGATCTAGCCTGGAATACCATATTCAATTAAAGTCAGGTCCATGTACAGCACAGAGTACACGTGTTTGTATCTAGATCACAAAGGTGTATGTAATCCATCATATCCTCCTTCCCTTAAATAGTTTATGATATAATACTTAATGCAATATACAGATATATAGAGATAAGAAGAGAGACGAGTGACAAGGAGAGAAGACTGCTGGATGCAGTGGTTGAGGCAGCGACAGCTCCCCCGGGCGCTCTCATACCCCCACTGGCTGCTACCAGCCTCTCGCTCGATCCTTTTTTACGGCTCCCGGGAAAATTGGCCAAACTGCCGGGCTGGTGTAGAAGGCAGCAGAGTGACGGGCCCCGCCAACCTGAACTCTCCCAGGCCTCCTCTCCCGTACTCTCCCTGCTCATCAAATACTTTTACTGTCTCCATAAATAAATCGGACCGGCTCTGGCCTTCCTTCCCCCGCCCAATCCCCCTTCCTCACTGTCTCGCAAGATCTGGGTATTGGTGGTCGCTCGCTCACTAGCGAACAAAACGACTTCCTGTATAGAAATTCAAAGGCTTTCACATCTCCCCCGTCCCCCACGTGAGTACTCACTTTACGAGGCCTCCCTTTACTCCTCGCGGTCATTACCACCCCCATCCCTCCCCTCCCGGGTACGCCACGTCAATATCCCTCCAAACGCCCCCACACCACGAATCTGGCCTCCAGCATCTCTTTGTCGGCTCCCAACAGACGCAATCTACGCCTCTCTCCAACGTCCTAACTTGCTTCTACAGGACACACATTGACACTTCCCACAGACCTTACAGGCTTGCGTAAACGCAATCAAAATTTTTGTTCATGTGGAATTCATGAATGGTTTCACCACCATGAACAATAAAACAAGGACACCTTGCGCAATTGTTGTATAAAATAACGACTGTTTTAACAAACAAGCCCAACTTATATATAGTTTTGCTACAACTCGGCGAAAATCGTCTAAAAAAAATAACGAAATATACGTTTAATAGGTTTTTAGAGTTTTCCTACAGCAGCACTGGTGTTTCCCTGGCGAGTAAAACCTGACAACCGGAATAGAAGAGATGAGAAAGAGAGAGGAAAACTTACTAGTTAAGATATTTAGATAATAAAGATAAAAATTAAACGAATTAACAAAAAAATAACACTGTTAAATCAGAAGCAAATATGTGACCGAAAAAATGGATTAAGACAAATAAAAAAGTTTACAAGAGAACTTGAGATAAATTTAGCAAGTGGAATATTAAGAAGGATGACAGGATGTATGTTAATGAATGCCACATAATGAAAATGGGTGAAAGCACTCTCGAAACTCATCAAAGGTAAAGGTATCAATAGACCCCGTGGGAAAAACAAGTTGCGGGGAAAAAACTGCAAACATGCCGACTAATTTAAAAATATATTTCAAATGGAAGGATAAATGTTGAAAATGTGCTGCAAATGGTCCTGGTCCGCCTCACATTAAAAAAGGTAAGTTAAAATAGGAAAGGTTGGAAGGGCGAGACAACAGACTTCAGCAACTGGAGTTACGCAGGTCTAAAAGTCACAGTTAATAGTCACGCTGGAAGGCAGAAGTAGACTAAAACTGATAACTATACATATATATATGTCAACAGTATTACTTATGTAGTAGTATATATATTGTAATACCAGCCTCCCTGCCCAAGCGTAAGTTGTACCCTGCGAAGGAATAGGATACAACTGAGCCTTGGTCAGAGAGTATGCTTATAAATGGTATTAGAATATATATACTACACAAGTAAAACTGTTGACATTTACAGAGGAACGAAATACTGTAGACAAGGAGGATATCCCGAGGTAGCAACAGAGAGCACTGATCATAACCTACACTACGTGAGAAGCAACGTACAAGGATTATATGAAAGTATTTCTCCAAGAATATAATGGAAGATTACTGCAATGAAATAAGAGAGGAAATGATGTGCCTAACTCATTGTAGCGCGGTGGTAGCGCACTCAGCTCACACACTGAAGTCCGTGCTTCGATCCCCGGTACAAGTGGAAGCATCAGGCGTGTTTCCTTAAAGACACCTTATGTCCCTGTTGTTCACCTAGCAGTAAGTAGGTACATGGGTATTATCTGACTGGTGTGGATGGCATCCTGGGGACAAAATTAATGAAAGTTGCCTGAAATGCTCTGCATAACCAGGGATTTTCTATATAGTATATCAATGATGTCAGCTATGGTCTGTATAAGTTGTATAATGTACTTGTAGAAATAAAGATTATTATTAAAATGATGTTAGAAGATAGAATGGCACGAACATGAGCTGCATCCATGGAATTACAAGAGGTAAGCAGATACACAATATATATATATATATATATATATATATATATATATATATATATATATATATATATATATATATATATATATATTTTTTTTTTTTTTTTTTATTAACACATCGGCCGTCTCCCACCAAGGCAGGGTGGCCCGAAAAAGAAAAACTTTCATCATTCACTCCATCACTGTCTTGCCAGAGGCATGCTTACACTACAGTTATAAAACTACAACATTAACACCCCTACTTCAGAGTGCAGACACTGTACTTCCTATCTCCAGGAATCAAGTCCGGCCTGCCGGCTTCCCTGAAACCCTTCATAAATGTTACCTTGCCTACACTCCAACAGCACGTCAAGTCCTAAAAACCATTTGTCTCCATTTGCTCCTATCAAATACGCTCATGAACGCTTGCTGGAAGTCCAAGCTCCTCGCACACAAAACCTCCTTTACCCCCTCCCTCCAACCTTTCGTAGGCCAACCCCTACCCCACCTTCCCTCCACTACAGATATACCTTTGATATACCTCGATATACACTCGATATACACTCTCGAAGTCATTCTATTTTGCTCCACCCTCTCTACATGTCCAAACCATCTCAATAACCCCTACTCAGCCCTCTGCACCTCCTCCTAATCTCCAAACTACGGATTATCTGCCTTATATTCACACCACACATTGCCCTCAGACATGACATCTCCACTGCCTCCAGCCTTCTCCTTGTTGCAACATCCACAACCCATGCCTCACACCCATACAAGAGCGTTGGTATAACTATACTCTCATACATTCCCCTCTTTGCTTTTATGGATAAAGTTCTGTATCCACAGACTCCTCAGTGCACCACTCACCTTTTTCCCCTCGTTAATTCTATGATTCACCTCATCCTTCATAGACCCATCTGCTGACATGTCCACTCCTAAATATCTGAATACATTCACCTCCTCCATACTCTCTTCCTCCAATCTGATATCCAATCTTCCGTTACCTAATTTTGTTATCCTCATCACCTTACTCTTTCCTATATTCACTTTTAATTTCCTTCTTTTACATACCCTACCAAACTCATCTTGCCAAACGATTTAATGACCAATACACGAGAACGGGGGGGGGGGGGGGTCAAAGGGTCAAGTTTGGTGGAGAACGTTAACATCTCTACGAGGTTAGGAGACAAAGGGAGCAGCTCTCCTCGACAAGTGGAAAACCTTTGAGCTGAAGAAAGGGTCGAACTGGGAAGGAAGGGACGTAGGGAGAGAAAGTGGGTATGGGTGAGTAGCTAAAGCTAAGGGGAAGAAATGAGGTGATGGATATATGGTGAGGGTGGGATGGAGGAAGTAAGGAGGGGAAGGAGGAAGGGGAGAGGGTGGAGGGTAATGAGGGGAAAGGAGGAGGATGTAAATAATTCCTGGCAATAAACAAGTATCTATACTCCATACACTAGCTGTTCCATCCTGCTCTCAATAAAGAGGATGACTGGGACGAAGGTAAATACACAGTACACTGACTATATCCTCTACAGCACGCACAAAAATCATTTATCTTTCCATGTAAATCTGAGTTCCTCATTATTATATCATCCATCACTCATCATCACTCATCCATCAATCATCCATCAATCATCCATCACTCATCATCAATCATCCATCAATCATCCATCACTCTCTCAATCAAAAATCACGCAATGCTTGATCTCTAAGTCAGGCAGCTGAGTCTCGCGAAGAACACACAGCATCTGGTCTTAATCAATTATTCCTAGTGCTGAATGAGCCACATGGTTTAGCGCTCCACAAACAACAACAACAATAACAATGATGATGATAATAATAATAATAACTTTTCATCTCGCAATAATACGAAGCAACGATTTCAAATAAAACTGGCGTTACATAACTTTTGTTATGGTTTTCTCGGAGCTGCTGCGTTACGTCAGGCAGAGCTTGGTGTCTATCTCAATGATAATGGTTGGGGAGAAATAAGCAACTGCCTCGCATCATGAGGCCATACCTGTGACAAGTTTCACGGGTTGTACCTAGCAGCCAGCCTGACATGGCGTTGTTAATCCCCCCCCCCAACCCCTTGCCCTCTAGTAACATTTCCAAACTTCGTTACTATGCGTTTTGTAATAGAGCAACCAGACTGTAAGGATTTGTACTAAATATTTTCATTCTCCAATATCTTTTTATATAGTAAATATTTGTATTTGTATTGGTATTGTCTGGTACCGGCCAGGAGGTTCACAATATATTATTATACGATATATTGTGGGTAGGAGTGACACCTTGTATCGCCGATATATCATATACTGGCAGTTCCATTATGTTATCTATTTCTCACACTTATTGTTCACGCGTTGTTCTCACAGCATAAACGTCACGTGAACGATCAATGCGTGTAGACACAATGAACTTAAAATTACTATAAGAGCAGATGACAGTGATGCACAGTGACATGCAGTAAATCTACACCATCTCTGCACTATATGTCTTAGTAACTGCGATGGAAGACCTTCGCTCGTGCCCTGTGTCGCTGCACGGGTGCTAACCCCTGAGACTTACCCCGAGAACACCGCACTCACCACACAAACTCATTTACCTGTGAAAGAAGAACACAAAGATGAGAACGGGTAAATCAGACGTGGATTTTGCAAACACTCGTAAAAAACTAAATTAAACGAACACATGAGCAAAGGAAAATGAAATATACTTGAAAATGATAGACAGGGATACACGGAAAAATAATTGAAAATGGGTTTCGCAAATATTTGTGTTAGCGGGTTTGAGAAAGACGTGCCTAGTACGGGCCA
This sequence comes from Cherax destructor, assembly GCA_009830355.1. Lineage (NCBI taxonomy): Eukaryota > Metazoa > Arthropoda > Malacostraca > Decapoda > Parastacidae > Cherax > Cherax destructor. The sequence goes on from WNWK01001308.1 coordinate 28,238, forward strand.
GTAGGCCTGCTGCAGTGTTCCTCATTTATGTTATGTTCTTCAATAAAAACAAAAGTAAAACAATAAGCAAACTCGGAGGTGGAAAACAACGATAAACATAAATAACAAGACAAGACAAAATAAAACCTAAACACTTGAAGATACAAACAATAATATCAACCTCTTAACTAATTCAATATAGTTCACTAATATTACTAATATAACTAATTCACACTCATTAATGTAAATACAAAAATAACCAAAGAGGAGCCACAATATATTGACCAAATCACAAAACAGTAAGTCGCTAGGAAGAACGGCGGTCCCAGTGACTTAACCATTGAATAATCTGTAAGAACGTACAAGGTGAGACCTAGCAGTGTTCTGTGAGCACGAACACTGTAACAGCGGTGTTCTGTGACCACGAACAATGTAACAGCAGTGTTCTGTGAGCACGAACAATGTAACAGCAGTGTTCTGTGACCACCAACAATGTAACAGCAGTGTTCTGTGAGCACGAACACTGTAACAGCAGTCTTCTGTGACCACCAACAATGTAACAGCAGTGTTCTGTGAGCACGAACACTGTAACAGCAGTGTTCTGTGAGCACGAACACTGTAACAGCAGTGTTCTGTGAGCACGAACAATGTAAGAGCAGTGTCTGTGAGCACGAATACTGTAACAGCAGTCTTCTGTGACCACCAACAATGTAACAGCAGTGTTCTGTGAGCACGAACAATGTAACAGTAGTGTTCTGTGAGCACGAACAATGTAACAGCAGTGTTCTGTGACCACCAACAATGTAACAGCAGTGTTCTGTGACCACCAACAATGTAACAGCGGTGTTCTGTGACCACCAACAATGTAACAGCAGTGTTCTGTGAGCACGAACACTGTAACAGCAGTCTTCTGTGACCACCAACAATGTAACAGCAGTGTTCTGTGAGCACGAACACTGTAACAGCAGTGTTCTGTGAGCACGAACACTGTAACAGCAGTGTTCTGTGAGCACGAACAATGTAAGAGCAGTGTCTGTGAGCACGAACACTGTAACAGCAGTGTTCTGTGAGCACGAACACTGTAACAGCAGTGTTCTGTGAGCACGAACAATGTAACAGCAGTTTCTGTGAGCACGAACAATGTAACAGCAGTGTTCTGTGAGCACGAACAATGTAACAGCAGTGTTCTATGAGCACGAACAATGTAACAGCAGTGTTCTATGAGCACGAACACTGTAACAGCAGTGTTCAGTGAGCACGAACACTGTAACAGCAGTGTTCTGTGAGCACGAACACTGTAACAGCAGTGTTCTGTGAGCACGAACACTGTAACAGCAGTTCTGTGAGCACGAACAATGTAACAGCAGTGTTCTATGAGCACGAACAATGTAACAGCAGTGTTCTGTGAGCACGAACACTGTAACAGCAGTTGTGAGCACGAACAATGTAACAGCAGTGTTCTATGAGCACGAACATTGTAACAGCAGTGTTCTATGAGCACGAACAATGTAACAGCAGTGTTCTGTGAGCACGAACAATGTAACAGCAGTGTTCTATGAGCACGAACACTGTAACAGCAGTGTTCAGTGAGCACGAACACTGTAACAGCAGTGTTCTGTGAGCACGAACACTGTAACAGCAGTGTTTTGTGAGCACGAACACTGTAACAGCAGTTCTGTGAGCACGAACAATGTAACAGCAGTGTTCTGTGAGCACGAACACTGTAACAACAGTGTTATGTGAGCACGAACAATGTAACAGCAGTGTTCTGTGAGCACGAACACTGTAACAGCAGTGTTCTGTGAGCACGAGCACTGTAACAGCAGTGTTCTGTGAGCACGAACACTGTAACAGCAGTTGTGAGCACGAACAATGCAACAGCAGTGTTCTGTGAGCACGAACACTGTAACAGCAGTGTTCTGTGAGCACGAACACTGTAACAGCAGTGTTCTGTGAGCACGAACACTGTAACAGCAGTGTTCTGTGAGCACGAACACTGTAACAGCAGTGTTCTGTGAGCACGAACACTGTAACAGCAGTGTTCTGTGAGCACGAACACTGTAACAGCAGTGTTCTGTGAGCACGAACACTGTAACAGCAGTTCTGTGAGCACGAACAATGTAACAGCAGTGTTCTGTGAGCACGAACACTGTAACAGCAGTGTTCTGTGAGCACGAACACTGTAACAGCAGTGTTCTGTAAGCACGAACAATGTAACAGCAGTGTTCTGTGAACACGAACACTGTAACAGCAGACTTCCGGGAGTACGAACAAGTAATACACCACGGGACACAGGCAACACACCACGGGACACAGGCAACACACCACGGGACACAGGCAACACACCACAGGACACAGGCACAACACTACCCAAGGAGTACCGACCTTCTATCCAATTCCGGACAAGAGAAAAGTGATTTTATCCCTCTAGTGTAGTGTGCGAGGCATCTGACCAGCTTAAGTTCTACAGTAAAGATTCCAGACGGGAATTTGAAGACGAGGTGAAAATGTGTGTCTGGAGTATACGAGGAGAGTAACAAGACAGTATTACCACCCAGAGTAAATTTAGCTGCATTCGTAGAGGTTTGTTTTTTAGTTGGCTTCGGCGAGTTTTCGTTCTCTATTATACTGAGATATTTACGTAGCGTCCTCCACCGAAAGAGTAGACTTACTTTTCCACACTGAAGGACACAGTTCAGCGCAGATCTTGCATTCTGCTGGGGATCAATGAACGCACTTCACACACACACACACTAGTAGAGTATACACCAGGAGCTGTGGATCGACCCCTGTAACCACATATAGGCGAGTACACACACGTATGTTTGATTTCAAAAAACACTCTACACTTGCCATCATTAATCTTTCTCCCTGTGCTGGCCCAGTCAACCCACAAACCACCACACTCATTATTCACGATCATTATACTAACTATGCATATAGTTATACTATTATGATTTAATTATAACAAAAACTAACAATCTTTAGTGCTGACTAGCAAATACTGCTGGAATGTTCATAGCCATTGATTGTAACCCATTACCCATACACTGTAACCCATTATACGATACGCTGTAACGCATTACCCATACACTGTAACCCATTATCTGATACACTGTAACGCATTACCCATACACTGTAACCTATTATCCCATACTGTAACCATTACACCATACATTGTAACCATTATCCCATACATTGTAACCCACTACCCATACTCTAACCTATTACCCATACATTGTAGCCATTATCCCATACATTGTAACCCATTACCCCATACACTGTTACCCATTATCCAATACATTGTAACCATTATCCCATACATTGTAACCCATTATTATTTCCCATACATTGCAATCTACTGCCCCATACGTTGCGACCCATTACCCCATACATTGTATCCCACTACCCCATACACTGTAACCCAGTGCCCCATACATTTTAACCCCATACATTAGTATGCCAAAAATATAAGTACTACCCGGAAGTTCTTGAAGTATATGTCAGTTGATTCACTGAAAATAAAACCTGGCAAGTGAAGTTACAAAATTAGGCCAGCCATTATCCACCATTAAAGTCACCCATTATCCACCATTAGTCACCCATTATCCACCATTAAAGTCACCCATTATCCACCATTAAAGTCATTCATTATCCACCACTAAAACCAACAATTATCCACCATTGAAACCACCCATCATCCACCATTAAGTCACCCATTATCCACAATTAAAGTCACCCATTATCCACCGACAAAGCCTCCCATTATCCACCATTAAAGCCACTCACTATCCACCATTAAAGCCACCCATTATCCACCATTAAAGTCACCCATTATCCACCATTAAAGCCATCCAATATCCACCATTAAAGCCACCCAATATCCACAATTAAAGTCACCCATTATCCACCATTAAAGCCACCCAATATCCACCATTAAAACCACCCAATATCCACCATTAAAACCACCCAATATCCACCATTTAAACCACCCAATATCCACCATTAAAAGAGCAATTAAATGGCATCGTTAGTGCCACAACAATGCCATATCAAATTACAACGAAAAAATAAATCCCGCCCGATTTATTAAAAGCAATTCCTAAACTGCAACAGTATTTGTCGATTACTTTTTTAAGACCTTATGTGTGTATATATATATATATATATATATATATATATATATATATATATATATATATATATATATATATATATATATTGATGGAATGCTTTATTAATAGACAGAATACATCAATGGAAAACATGAACATGAATAAAATGGTACAATATATCAAAGATTATGAATCTCCTCCAGCTCCTCCGAAGCCGGACGCGAGCCAAGTATGCAGCATGCATTTCCCCTCTGGATGGCCACGCTGAGACGCTGGAACATGAACGTGGCTGCCCCTGGGTCCCTGGTGGTGTCGATGAGTCTGGAACCCAGTTCTTTAAGGAAACGTGTTGCATTTTTTCCCCACGCTCCCAAGGTCTCTGATCCCACTGGGACAAATTGATACTGTTGGCTTATGTCCCTGTACTTGCCGATCTTGTACTCCTCTCTGTGGTCAGCAGCTCCTCCCTGTCGCCCGACACTGTGATGGATGTAGGTGTCAGCCAGTGTCGACACACAGGTATAATCCCATGCTAAGAGCTTGCCATTCTTCCAAGGATAGATGGTGATCCCGTCGGGGCGGTTTGCTGGGTTGTGGGCGTTGTTGGCTGCTAGTGATCGAGGCTCTCTCTCGGCTGGGCATCCAGCTGTAGCAAGGGTTCTCTTTATGATGTTGTTGACCTCATTGTGTCTTGCATGCCAACCCTTGGTTTTAGAACAGTTAAGACCATGTAGACCATATTGGTCGGCTTGCGCATCGCTGCAAATACACGTATATTCCGTGTGAATAGGGGGAGCAAGGCGCAGAGCCACTGCAATACGAAGGGTCTTAGGGTCGAGGCGAGTTCCCATGGCCGAAATGGGAACTGTTTGGAGGAAGTCCCCAGAGTGAGGTGCACTCACAGCTAGGAGACGGGCAGTCTCCCTGTCTGATGTTACGGCCCTAAGCATATTGGCAAGTATCTTTTCAGTGATGGGGCCGTCCCAGCTTGACTGTTTGTAGGCCAGTTCTTCACTAGGTTTTGGTGTTGGAGCAGCAAGAGTCTCCCATTCAGTGATGGCACTGGTGTAGCTAGTCCTGTATTCCTGCTGAATCACTGAGGTTGTCTGGAAGAATTTGTTTTATTAGCTCATTTGATGCTATGGAAGAGGATAAGAAAGCTGGTAGGGCAATCTGGGAGGATTTGCGTACTCCCAGCCCCCCAAGTCTGACTGGAAGTGAGGCTTGCAACCACTGTCCATCTTCGAGGGAAAGATTCAATACACTCTCTAGCATGGTATTGAGGAGAGAGTCATATTCCTTGAGTTTCGGGCTGCTGAAGGCTGGGGAGCATCTCAGGAAGTATGTAAGTTTTGGGGTTGACAGGCACCTGGTGAGTAGGTAGAAGGCATCATGTGTATCGATGTCTTTCATCCTACCTTCCATCGTCCTGAGGTCTGAGATTTTTTTTCCAGGACCAGATCGATGGCATTGGGCCCAAGAGGAGCAATAAGGAGAGTGCTGTTGGCTGGATCAATATATATATATATATATATATATATATATATATATATATATATATATATATATATATATATATATATATGAAATTCCTTAACACATTTTCTCGCAATATAAAATCAATAAAGGAGTATCCAATTAGAAGAAGGTCCGATACTGGAGCAGTTCCTTCATGCTGGAAACATACTTCCTGGAATTAAAAAAATAATCCTCACTTCCAAAATGAGTGTAACATGATCGCAGACAAAAATATATTGATGTGTAGAGACACTGACACAGGATAACCAGGTACAAGTGGACACTGATGGAAGCTAAACACACAGATGTTGCTGTGATGTTAGGAAGAACTTTTTTGAACTCTAAGGGTTGCAGGTAGGTAGAATGAACCGTGAGAAGTGGAGGCAGACTCTGTTCAAAGGTTAAGAAGGTATGAGAGAGTCTACTTCCCTGGAGTCTACTTGAGAAGGGGGGTTCCAGGGGGTCAACGCCCCCTCGACCCAGTCCTTGATTAGGACTCCCAGTGGATCAGGGCCTGATCAACCAGGCTGTTACTGCTCCAACGTACGAACCACAGCCCGGCTGATCGGGTACTGACTTTAGGTATCTGTCCAGCTCCCTGTTGAAGGCAGCATGAGTTGTCAGTGGAACTTAGTAAGGTTGTCAGTTGTCAGTGGAACTTAATAAGGTTGTCAGTGGAACTTAGCAGGTGGGTCTAGAAGCCAAGCCACTGCTGGAAGAAGTGTAGAAGTCTTCAAGAGGAAACTGGACAAGTATCTTCACCAGGTGCCAGATCAACCAGGCTGTGATCGATATGTAGGCCAGCGGTCCTCCAGCAACAACAGCCTGGTTGACCAGGCTAGCACCAGACGAGCCTGGCCCATGGCCGGCCTCCGGGAGTACAAAGACTCTCGGAACTCAAACATATAAAGGAATATCGACCTTCCAAACACAAATCGGTGATGACAGTTTACCATGCATTGTCGCGATCTCGTCTTTGTCTATTGTTTTGGTTTTATTCCTCTCTCCCTCCCTCCCTCCCTCGCCCCCTCACTCCCTCTCCTTCCTCCCTCTCTTCGTGTCGCGCATTCCGTCGCTTAAAAACATCACCGCAAATTTAAAAAAAAAAAAGTGTGAAGTATTAGTGTAGGAGTGAGGGGGTGAGAGGGGAGGGGGGTGACTGGAGAGAGGTGTGTGGGGAGGGGGTGAGCGGGGAGGGGGTGAGTGGGGAGGGGGTGAGTGGGGAGGGGTGAGAGGAGAGGGGGTGAGAAGAGAGGGGAAGAGACACCCTCAACATAATCAGTCAACATCCTCGGATGAATGGGAGGAAGCGCCCCCCCCCCTCACATACACTGTTCCTCCCCTCCATAACACCCCTCCCATTCCCCATCCATCATACTCTTGCCAACCCATACTCTCCCCTCATTTCAAATCCTCTCCCCCCCCATCTCTCCTACCCACTTACGAACCTCTGGGCCTCATATCTTCCCCTCCCCGTGCACCTCCCCCACCCCACAAGCTTTCTTATACACAACACAGTTATTCCCAACTCTTACCACACAAAATTACCTTCACATTATTAAACTTCACACTTTTTAATTCTTATTTGTTTATTAAATATATTTGAGGTTTTCAGTCCTATTAATCTTATCTTTGTTATGTGACAGTGATAAATAAGACCGATAACAAATACAAAACTTATTAGTACTTTATTACTTATATAATAAGCACAAAAAAATGCATTACATGGGCGAAACGCTGTTGTTAAATAATGGATAAACGAATTACACTTTATTAATTATCACTGTCCATGCGGGGACGACGTCGGACGCACGAACTAACGGACGAACCAGTGGACGCACGAACTAACGGACGAACCAGTGGACGCACGAACTAACGGACGAACCAGTGGACGCACGAACTAACGGACGAACCAGTGGACGCACGAACTAACGGACGAACCAGTGGACGCACGAACTAACGGACGAGCCAGTGGACGCACGAACTAACGGACGAACCAGTGGACGCACGAACTAACGGACGAACCAGTGGTCCATTAACCTACAACAGTTGACCCCAACCCCCCTCAAAACAAAATCATTTAATCACCGGTTGGTAATGCACTGAGCTCACACACTGAGGTCGGTGGTTCGATTCCCCAGTACGGGTGGGAAACATTAGGAAGTGTTTCCATAAGACACCTGCTGTCCATGTTCGCCCATCAGTAAAATGGGTACCTGGGTGTTAGTCGACTGGTGTGGGTCGCATCCAGGGACGAAACTGATCTAATTTGCCCGAAATGCTCTGCATAACATGGGGTTTTCTATATAATAGTGTCACTGATGTCAACTGGATCTGTATACCTTGTACATGTACTTGTAGAAATAAAGATTATTATTATTTAGTTACCATATATGAATATAAAGCCAATAAGTGGAGGAAAAAAGTCAACGATAGACAGGAATTTTATTGAGATGTTTCGCCCGTGGAAAGCCTTCGGCCAATCCCAAGAAACCAGTCAGTCCACAGGCGAAACGTCTACATAAACTTTCTGCAACTGCGTCTCTTTCACGCTTTTAATTACCACAGCATGGCTAACTGCCCTGTAACAACTGCCCACCACTCAGAGTACCTTAAACTAGCCCTTAACAGCCAAGTTCACCCATCATCTATCGCAATTATACCAATTATACCAATCAAATTCCATAACTGTCTCAAAGCCTCAAACTATCGTCAAACCACCACAAACCAGCACCACCAAGTGCCCAAGTTCATCTTCAACAACAACCACGCAACAACAACCACGCAACAACAACCACGCAACAACAACCACGCAACAACCACGCAACAACAACCACGCAACAACAACCACGCAACAACAACCACGCAACAACAACCACGCAACAACAACCACGCAACAACAACCACGCAACAACAACCACGCAACAACAATCACGCAACAACAACCACGCAACAACAACCACGCAACAACAACCACGCAACAACAACCACGCAACAATCACAAACTACGCTCAAATATTACAAATTAGCCAGTCAACTACTTATAAACAATATACCTCTAACATGAAACTGTAAATACTGGAATATATGACAAGCGTTGAACTACAATGCGTTAGAGAGAGAGAGAGAAGGAGGGGGAGAGAGGAGGAAAGGGGAGGGAGAAGGAGGGAAAGGGGAAGAGAGGCAAAAAAAGGTGGATAGAAAAGATGGTGCAAATGTCTAAGGAAGAGAAAAGATTGGATGAGGTGAGGGGATAGGAGAGGGTAGGGCAGGAGAGAGAGAGAGAGAGAGAGAGAGAGAGAGAGAGAGAGAGAGGGGAAGGAGGCAGGGGATAGCAAGGAAATGAGGCGAAGAGAGAGTAAAGATGGAAAACTTAGAGATGGCAAACTAGGAATAATGAAAGGGGAATGCATAGAATGGGCACGAAGAGAGACGGTAAAGGTATATGGCGAAGACACGATTAAGAGACAAAAGGATGAGAAAGATAGGTAGGAAAAATTGGTCGGATGAAGAAAAACGAGGAGGAGAGGTAAAGAAAAGAACAAAGAAAATGTACTTTTCTGGTTACCTGTTTAATAAAAGCCGAGACAGGTGGTAGTGAAGGGGGAGGGAGGAGAAGGGGGATGAGGGAGAAGAGAGGAATGGGGGAAGGAAGACGAGGAAGCAGAGGGGAATATGAGAAGCAGGAAGATGCGAGAGGAGAGGGAATAGGAAAAGCAGGATGACAGGAAATAGGGGAAGCAGAAGGTAAGGGCGGTGATAAAAGTAGCGTCAGCAGGAAGGCGAGAGAAGACGGAAAATGAAGGAAGGGAGAGGTAAGGGAACAGGAAATTAAGGAAGAAGAGGAAGGGAAGAGAGTAAAGGGAAACAGCACAGCACAGGACACGTGCAAAAAAAAAAATACAACGGCTGATGGGGACATAGTAAATGATACCATGAAAGGGAGAAGAAAAATGGCAAGAGGGGAAAAGTGAAGAATGTCTGCAAAAGACGAGATTTAAGGGGAAGAGAGAGACAAAGAGAAGAGGGGGAGGATTAAACACGAATGTGTGTGTGCGCGCGCGCGCGCGCGTGTGTGTGTGTGTGTGTGTGTTTGTTTGGTGATAAAACAGAGAGAGAGAGAGAGAGAGAGAGAGAGAGAGATTATAATGAAGTAACTGTTACACTTAGAGTACAAGTGTGGTGTACATGGGTGTCACAGAGTCCCTCGGGGTATTATTCTCTGAAGAACAACGAGGACACAGTCTTCAAGACACACCAGGCAAAATTCCAGCCAACGGAGTCATCTACACCGCGAGAACTTCTCACCACTCCTTCCCAACGTCCTACCATTTCTAAACACTCGCATAACGCAGGTGGCTCACAAGCGAAAGCTCCTGCGTTCGACTTCTGGGCGGCACAACACGTAACAGTAAACAGAATACTGCGTCTCACTCGACAGTTGTAGATCCCATCCCGAGAGGAAATAATATACAAAATAATTATAATGAAGACGGGACACCACCAGTTGTGTGGTTGTCACTCAGGCTAGAGTACAGGACCGTGGAAAAAACACAGCACAGGTCCGTGAAAAATCCCACCACAGGTCCGTGAAAAAGATGAAGCGACAAAAGATACAACAACTCAGACCTCGCAGGATCATCAGCAAGTGTGTAAAGTGTCGTGGCTACTTAACCAGAAGAAACACATGTACTTCCGTCACCACACGAGCCGAGAAAGGAGTCCCCCGTAGTCCTGTGTCTCATAGCTCGATTGCTAGCACACGCAGCTCACACACTGAGGTCCGGAGGTCGATCCCCGGTACGGCTGGAAACATCAAGACTTGTTTCTATAAGACACCTGCTGTCCCTCTTCACCCACCAACAAAATGGGTACCTGAGTGTTATTCGACTGGTGTGGGTTGCATCCTGGGACAAAAACTGACCTAATTTGCCCGAAATGTTTTGCATAACAAGCGGCTTTCTATATAGTAGTGTGTTACTGATGTCAGCTAGGCTTGTATACCTTGTACTTGTGGAAACAACGATATATGATGTGACGGCATAACTTCAGCTCCCCTACCATACCACGGGTGGGGTTCGAACCCACGGTCAAAGAGTCTCAAAACTCCAGACCGTCAGCTCCCCTAGTGTTAAGAAGAACTGCTAGACAGGGGTAATGGATCAACCCAGACTGTTGTGTGCAGCAGCCTGCCTGTCAGACGACGTCAGCCAGCGCGAGGCTCGTCTCAGCGGGTCTTCAAACTAAAAAAAAAATTGGGGTTAGTTGCCTTTACCCAAGACATACCTTTGTTTACACATTAATAAATCTGACTAATAAAATTGCTACCATATGCATATAAATAAAATTTTGATCCCAAATACATGTATGCATACGCTTAGATGCATCAATTATTTAAAGGATGAATGTTGCCACTTTAGATGTGTATTACACAAGCAGATGTATAAATTCTAAACCATATATATATATATATATATATATATATATATATATATATATATATATATATATATATATATATAATATGATGGGGTCCACCTCTAGTGCAAATTGTGGGACCCATAGCCTCGGAGAAGTGGATAAAAAGGCATCAAGGAAGAATATTTGGATTTCTTCCTGAAGCCGTTTGAATATTCCACTTCTCCTATATATATTGAAAGAGAGAGAGAGAGAGAGAGAGCGTTTATGTATGCTTCTGCGTATGAACTTCTGTACATATGTATACATGTGTATGCATTTATGCGCGAATTTATGCTTATGTGTATTTGTGCATTTACATAGGTAATTTTTTTTGTATGTATGCTGATTTAGATGTATACTTATGCATATGTATTTGTATATAAGTACGTCTACATAAGTATACATGTGTAAGTACATGTGTAGATGTACACGAAGCTACGTTAACTAGAGATTTGAAAGTTATCGGAGCCATTTATGGATACTGGGAATGGGTCCTACAATTCTGTTCATAGGACACCTGCACATGCCAAGTTTTTATAGAATCTAGTCCTCCTTAATGTGCATAAGTGTGCAAAATTCGAATCCGATCAGATGAAGAATTCTCGAGTTATGAGTGAATTAAAATTCTAAAGTTGAAGGAAGAATTTTGGAAGTAAACAAAAATAATACAGGAGCACTTAATGCTCGCCCTTCAGGGACACCTACTGTATGTCCAACCCACAAAATATAAATCTCTACACATCAGTCGGCGAACATAAACACGCACATAAGCACACACACACTCCTACATGGTGTTTACCAACACATCACCCGGGCATACCCCTACTGCGCGCGCGCACACGCACACACGCACACGCACACACACACACACACACACCTCATCACATTCACCTGTCAATCACCGACATTCATCAAATATCCTCTCCCGCTCACACCAACCATCAACCTTCCACAACCACTCCCTCTCTGTTACCTGTCACCCATTACACACACACACACAAATAAGAAATATTTCATGTGCCACACTCTTTGGTATACCTTTGAAGAGTTTCGAGAGTTTCTCTACTCTCTGAGCCCGGCCATGGGCCAGGCACGTCTGGTGCTTGCCTGGTCAACCAGGCTGTTACTGCTGAAGGCCCGCTGCCCCACATATCCATTACAGTCTGGTTGATCTGGCACCTGGTGAAGATACTTGTCCAGTTTCCTCTTGATATCGGATATCTTCTGGTAAGATGTTGAATAGTCTGGGACCCCGGATGTTGATACACTGTTCCATTATTGTCCCCACCGCACCCCTGTTCCTCACTGGGTTTATTTTACACTTCCTCCCATATCTCTCACTCCAGTATGTTGTTATGGCAGTGTGCAGATTTGGTACCAGGCCCTCAAGTACTTTCCAAGTATATATTATCATGTATCTCTCTCTCCTCTGCTCCAGTGAGTACATATTCAAGACTTGAAGGCGTTCCCAATAATTTAGATGTTTCACTGGCTCAATGTGAGTCGTAAACGATCTCTGTATTTGTTCCAGCTCTGATATTTCTCCTGCCCTGAACGGGGCCGTCAGCACAGAGCAGTATTCTAAGTGAGGGAGCACTAGCGAATTGAAGAGTGTCACCATCGGCATTATTTCCCTTGTTTTGAAAGTTCTCAATACCCACCCCGTCATCTTCATGGCTGTCGTGATCTTTGTCTTGTTATGGTCTTTAAAAGAAAGGTCAGCTGACATAATTATTCCCAGGTCTTTTACGTGTTCCTTTCGTTCTATTTGGTGACCCTCTTGAGTTTTGTATATAGTGTTCCTTTTGAGTTCTTCATTTTTTCCATACCTAAGCAGCTGAAACTTATCACCATTAAACATCATGTTGTTCTCCACTGCCCACTGGAAGACCCTGCTTATGTCTTCCTGTAATTTTTCAGTGTCCTCTACCGTAGTGACTTTCATGCTTATTTTAATGTCATCTGCAAATGATACAAAAGTGTGCCGGGTGTTTTTATCTATGTCTGCTATGAGGATGAGAAACAGCAGAGGTGCCAGGACAGTGCCTTGGGGCACTGAGCTTTTGACCTCGCTGATGCTGGATCTTACCCTGTTCACTACTACTTTTTGTGTTCTGTGTTAGGAACTCGAAAATCAATCTGCCTACCTTCCCCGTAATGCCCATTTTGTGCTCTATCATTCCTTGATCGCGTTTGTCAAACCCGAAGCTAAACCAGAAATTAGAAGATATTGGAATGGAAGCCAGAGTGTCCCACATGACCGGGGAGTACCTAAAGACTAAAATAAAATAACATTAAAGAATAAGATATCACAAACGGACCCAACAAGGATCAATATTTGGACCACGTCTGTTCTTAATATATGTAAATGATCTACTAGGAAAGACTGAGTCTTAAGGGTGTTTGTTGACGATGTACAGCTAATGAGAAAGATAAGAACAGAAGAGGACACTGACAGACTCCTGGGAGACCTCGACATGTGGCAGATGTGGTCCAATAAGTGGCTGCAAGATTTCAATTCGAAGTATTATGAACTGGATAAGATGAAAAACAGCCTATGTGGCGAGAAGCTACAAATATTAATTAATAAAAGGAGGTACACAAGTGCCAGAAATACACAAACCAAGCAACGTCAGCAGCACATGCAAGATATTTCAAGCTTTGGAATAGCATTCAGGAAGAATCCTTCAGAACCTTATATATGGCATATATTGGGCCAATCATTCAGTATGAGGCCCCAGAATGGAGCTCAAACATAATCAAGAAAGTGAAACTCGAAAAGGTCGGAACCAAGTTAGTACCAGAACCGAGACGGATGCATTGTGAGGAGAGGCTGAAGGAAAAGAGCCTAACGATCTTGGTGAAGGACAAGAGAGAAATGACTACGACATACAAAATCTTACTTAAGAGAAACTTATAAGGCAGATAGGGACAGACTGAATTAAGAAAACCACGACCAAATTAACACAGTTAGAAATTTAAGAAGCACGTAAGGTCTTCTAATAACATGTTCATTTTTCCACTATCATCTACCTTGTCCATAATTACTATCGCATTTGCTTTGTCTGTTGCAGACAAATCCTCAAAGATTTGTTAAGTTATACCATGAATTAAGGAAAGAGCCCAGTAATTATGGACAAGGTAGATTATAGTGGAAAATAAACATGTTATTAGAAATCGAGAGAACTTACGTTCCTCTTAAGGCGCAAATGAGTTACAGGGATATAAGGAAGCATTTCTTTAGTTTCGCGGAGATGGGGGGGGGGGTTGAAAAGTGGAAAGACTTGGATGAGACAGTGGTGGAGACAAACTGTACCCAGCAGCTTCAAGTGCAGATATGATAAGATCCAAGCAGCCAGAAATCAGTAATGCCGGTCAAAGAATCTAGGAGGCGAGGCCAGAGGCTGAGTACTGACCCCCGCTAACAGATAGGTGAGTAGACACCAGCGAAAAGGCAGGACCAGAACTATGACCTGACCCCTGCAACCACAGCTAGGTGAATACAAACATGTGAGTACACACACACACACACACACACTCAAGGAAAAGGATCTTGGGGTGCGTATAACACCGGGCACATCTCCTGAGGCGCACATCAACCAAATAACTGCTGCAGCATACGGGCGCCTAGCAAACCTAAGAACAGCATTCAGACATCTTAATAAGGAATCGTTCAGGACCCTGTACACTGTGTACGTTAGACCCATATTGGAGTACGCAGCACCAGTTTGGAACCCACACCTAGCCAAGCATGTAAGGAAACTAGAGAAAGTGCAAAGGTTTGCAACAAGACTAGTCCCGGAGGATGTTAAGGGAAATCGACCTGACGACACTGGAAGACAGGAGAGATAGAGGGGATATGATAACGAAGAATTGACAAGGTCGACAGACAGGATGTTCCAGAGATGGGACACAGTTAGAAGTTGAAGACTTAGATGAATCACAGGGATGTTAGGAAGTATTTCTTCAGTCACAGAGTTGTCAGGAAGTGGAATAGTCTGGGAAGCGATGTAGTGGAGGCGGGATCCATACATAGCTTTAAGAAGAGGTATGATTAAGCTCATGGAGCAGGAAGAGTGACTTAGTAGCGGCCAGTGAATAGGCGGGGCCAGGAGCTGTGAATCGACCCCTGCAACCACAACTAGGTGAGTACACACACACACACACACACAAACACAAACAACACACACTCACACGCACATACACACACTGACACACACACACACGCACATACACAAACAACACACACTCACACACACACACACACTGACACACACACACACACACACACACGCACACACACACACACACACACAAGCCTCACTAAGAAACAGCAACATCAAGAACAGCCTCACTTGACGACTGTGGCAAGAAGCTGTAGTTACACCCATTAAAACTTTGGACATTGCTGCAGCGGTGAGGACAATTATAGAAGCCGGAGGTTTTATTAACAATTCATTTAAAGCGGCTGGTTCGACGCTAAACGCAAAACTTTTATAATTGACGACTATTACGCAGAATGGATGACGGGGGAGGAGAGGGAAGGAGAGGATGGGAAAGGGGAAGAATATACCAGAGGAACGAGGTGGGGGACAGGGAGGGGAATGGAGAATTATAAACCAGTGAAATGAGAAGGTGGGGGATACGGAAGGAGGGGCAGGGAATTGAGAGAAGGGTGGGGGTGGGAGAGGGGCGGGAGGGAGGGAGCGGGGTGGAGGAGAGGGGAAGGGGTGGGGGAGAGAGGCGGGGGTGGGAGAGAGGGGCGGGGTTGGAGAAGTGGTGCTTGGGTGGGAGAGAGAGGCGGGGTCGAGAAGAGGGGCCGGGGAATGATAGAGGGGCGGGAGAGGGAGAGAGGGGGAGGGAACAGATGGGAAGGGGTTACTGATGGTCTTAATCTGTGAGAAAATGTTAACCCATAGGGAGAGAGAGAGAGAGAGAGAGAGAGAGAGAGAGAGAGAGAGAGAGAGAGAGAGAGATTCATATCAAGTGATATTAAGAGGCAGTCTCCGGGAGCTGGAGTTTAACACCCAATTTTCTTTGTAATGAATGACAATCATATTTCCTTAATTCAATATATAAGGTCTGCATGACTCCGACGGATTTAGCGCTTTTTCTTTAATGAAAATCTCTTCACCAACAGCGAAAGACACATAAAACAATTACTGATACTACTAGTAGTAGTAATACTTGTACTAGTAGTAGTGCTAGTACTACTACTGCACACACGGTGGACAGAGACAGGATGTTCCAGGGATGGGACACACCAACAAGGGGTCACAATTGGAAGTTGAAGACTCAGATGAGTCACAAGGATGTTAGGAAGTATTTCTTCAGTCACAGAGTTGTCAGGAAGTGGAACAGTCTGGAGAGTGATGTAGTGGAGGCAGGATCCATACATAGTTTTAAGAAGAGGAATGATAAAGTTCACGGAGCAGCGAGTGTGTGGACCTAGTAGCGACAGTGAAGAGGCGGGGCCAGGAGCTATGAATCGACCCCTGCAACCACAATTAAGTGAGTACACACGTGCGCGTGCGAAGACAAAAATATCTTTGCCAGGCGATGGGTAAATTAAGAAAATAATTAAAACGTAAAAATACGAAGGGTGAGAGGAGAAAAAAATGAAATCCAATACCCAGGGTAGCAGGGAGGCTATAAAAGAAATTACAGGGCAAGGTACACATTATGAAGATTGTCAACCTCCCAACCTGAAGCTTCAGCTCCCCCACCTCCATATACCTTTGATGAGTTTCGAGAGTCTTTCTACTCCCGGAGCCCGGCCATGGGCCAGGTTCGTCTGGTGAATTTGTCGGGAACTGGATCAATGAGACGTCCGAGGGCGTAAAACACCTGCACGCAGACAACCCTCAATGATCTCAACACTTCTTGCTCAGCCTCATTAACATTATTATTATTATTATTAATGTTCGTGTGTGCCTTTCTCCATTATACAGCGTATAAGAGGAGACTAACACCCCAGTACCTACTTAATGTTAAGTGAACTGGGACAGCAAGTGTAAAGAAACTGTAAGCACTTTCATCATTATCCCCAACAGTAGTTAAACCTTCTTTATCATCCCTTCATTAATCCCACTGCAATTAAAATTACATACAACACACAATAAAAACAACGATTATGGAAATCTTCAAATCTCTTGTACCTTTGACGAGTTCCTAGAGCCTTTCTACTTCCGGAGAGCCCGGCCATGGGCCAGGCTCGTCTGGTGCTTGCCTGGTCAACCATGGAAGAAGAAAAATCACAGCTAGAAATATACGGAGGTCGTTTACTCCCAGCACATTATAAAACATGCACACCAGGGGAAATTCCCCTCAAAGCACTTGGAATGTATTCCCTGGAACGGAAGCGAGAGAGAGAGAGAGAGAGAGAGAGAGATCTGATAATACATACATGGAAATTACACGAGAGTTAGGTCATCAATCTACACACTACCATAAAGGAAGAAGTATGGGACAAGACCAATAAAGAGAAGAGTTGCTGTGGGCATATTTAGAGAACACTTGACATTCGTGGGTCACGACTCCACAACCTTCAAATGTGGAAAACGTTGCAGGGGAGAAAAAAATACCAGATCAGCACCACTACTCTTCGTCGTCCTCTACTTTATAATTTATATTTACATCCTTCACTTCCACTTTAACATAATCACACTTTCAATACAACAACTTCCTATATTTTACCCATCAACCCCACTTCAACCTCTCCTCCTAGTTTCCCATCAACCCCACTACAACCCACCACCATCTTCCCCACCTCACTCCTTCCTTCAGCTCCACTCCTCAGAAGCACACACCAATACATCCAAAAAATACACTTATTATTCGAGATGGCGTCTTTTTTCTTATTAGTAGTTTTCTTTTTTTTTCGAGTTGCGATACATCATTAAAAGATCCCTGATGATGAGGACACAAGTTGTGATTCATGACATTCATGTAGTATATAATAGTCTCTCTTTTCCTCCCTCTTCTTTCCTTTCTTTCTGCCTTCCTTTTCACCCCTTCCATACCCTCTACTTCTCATCTCCTGTCACCACACTTCCTTAAACTGCTACGTCTCTTCCCCGCCAGTTCTCCCTCACCTCCCTCTTCGTCACATATTCCTCGACCCTTTACCTGTTTTATTGGCTTGCATTTGTTATCTTTTATAATTTCTTGCAGCAACTCCTCCGCCTGTCTCACACCAACACTTATAATAATACTAGTATTCAGTGCATCATCAAGTGAGTCCTGTAACATGCCTCAGACCGGCTTCGAGGGTTCTTCTGCCCTCTCAGGCTGGGCAAGGCTAGACTTCCCCGTTGACTGCCTCAGACCGCAGGCCTACTGGGAAATCAATTGTCCACTGAAAGACTTTTTCTATATCTATTTGTAATTTCGTTGCGTCTTCTACTGAAACAAATTTCAAGATTATTTGGGTACGTGTAAACGATGGTACGAAGCTGTTTCCTGGCCACATCACCACCACCGTCTGTTATGAGGATGAGAAATAGCAAAGGTGCCAGGATCGTGCCTTATAGCAGTGAACTTTTTAATTTAGTATTAGTGATCAGCATGTTATATAACTGCACATCCATTTCCATACTTATCCTTATATTCCTATTGACCTCATTTTATACGCGATCACTTCAGGGTCGCACTTGTCAAATGCCTTGGTAAGACGAGTGTAAGCTACACATGCGGTTTATTATCCTCGCAGTGACTCAGCTCCTACAATTCTGTCTCGTGTCAACACTCATAATTACTTCCATTCATCAACACCAGTGATTTATTTGGTCACTTCTCCCCTGCCTTATGACTCTTCCAACTCTCATACTCCTTCCCGTGAACCACCTTCCCTTCCTCTGTTAAATAAAATAAATCTTTCTCTATTTCTCTATATTTATTTCTACCTCCCTCCTTCTCTCTCTTTCTCTCATGAATGTTGACAGTGATGGTGGTTGTGGTATTTTATTCGTCAGGAAAAAGGACAGGAGCTTCCTGCAGTCGTAGCTTCATGCCATAAAGCATGACATTTGTTTCAGCACAAGACACAACATATAATAATTACAAATAGATATCAACAAAGTCTTTCAGTGTGCGAAGTAAAATAATAGGATGTCCAATAGGTTGCTTTGCCCATGTAGGCCAGCGGTCAGATGACAGCAACAGACTAGTTGATCACACATTCCCACTCAGTTTCCTACTACTGTACTACATTCCCTCTCCTCCACTTTTCTTCCCTCTAAAAAATATAGGCTTTTTCACATCCCTCTCACCAACTTCTGCCCTCTCTCTCCCTCTCCCTCTCTTCACTTCCATTTTCCTTCCTCAAATAAAGAGAATCTGATTTAGCCGACGAAGATCTAGTTTATTATGCACCCCATATGCATCCCGCTGGACCAGCGCAACAACATAAGGATACAACAACAGGAACTAGGCTAAAAAAAAAAAAGGCACCAATACAACTGTTTCTACACTATTTACTTAATTTTGCTACTTGTACAATATATTTGTATCTATTACAGGCTAATTTAAGTTATTTGATCAATATATGCTATTATATTTCCATGAACCAAATACCTTGATATATCTTACTGGTTTATGCACTATCTATAATTATTAATAAGTGTACACAGAAGCACATAATGTTCAAGTGACCAGGTGATCATCGTCTATGTTTATGTCAGACTGTCAGATGTATATTAAACCAGGCCTAAGCCTGGCCACTAAACCATCCCTCAGTCTCATATACACTTACAGTGTAGCGGGTTATAGATGTAGTCAGGATTCTAACTTCGATAAGATTCAAATTTGTAGTGGGTTATAGATCTAGTCAGGATTCTAACTTCCATGACATTCAATTTTATTTTCATTGTTGATAGTTTTTGTCTCGTCTATTCTAGCTTTAAAAAAAAAAAATTCTTTCCTCTCGCCTCCAGCTTCTTGCCCTTCAGGTATCCTCCTTCAACTCTCCAGTTTTACTGGAAGGAAACCTCTGAAGCTACTGTATCTACTGAACCTACGTATCTACGTATGTAACCCATCACGTGTGATGGAATATGACAGGGAAACATAGCTAGCTTTTGCTCCACAGTATAACGTACATAAGATAGCTACACACTGCGGGTGTGATAGAAGGGGTGGGGAAAGACAGCTGGTGGTGGGAGGGGTGGGGAAAGACAGCTGGTGGTGGGAGGGGTGGGGAAAGACAGCTGGTGAAGGAAGATGGTGGTAGGAGGGGCCTGATAGACACAAGACCAGTCCGGCCCAAAGCCGGGCTTTGAGAGTAGAAAAACTCTGGAAACTCAAAGGTCTTATGGGTGACTCACGAAATCGTAATGACACGATTGCAAACAAACCATACCACGGGTGGGGTTCGAACCCGCGGTCAGAGAGTCCCACCCGTGGTATGGTCTTATGGGTGTACGTGTGACAAGTTTCGAGGATCCTTCTATCCTAGCAGCCCGGCCTGAGGCCAGGTTTTCATGAGTTTCATTAACTAGACTGTTGCTGCTAGCGGCCCGTAGGTCTACATAGCCAGAGTCTTTTTGATCAGACACTTGGACGACACAGTGACGCAGTTTCTTCATGATAACTTCTACTTTTGTAACAACGTTTCTGGTATCTGCTGGTAGCAGGTTGAAGAGTGTTTATTAAAAATATATTTTCTCCCCAACTCTCCTTCCCTACCTCTTTACCACCATCTTACCTCCCCAGTTCTCCTTCCCCACCCCTACCACCATGATCCGTCCCAGCTCTCCTTCCCCCCCCTACCACCTTCTTCCCTCACCAGCTCTCCTTTCCAAACTCTCCTACTTCCACCTTTCTTCCCCCAGCCTCCTCTACCTCCACCTTTCTTCCCCCAGCCTCCTCTACCTCCACCTACCTTCCCCAAGTCCCCTACTTCCACCGACCCTCCCCAACCCCCACCTCCACCTTCCCCTACTCACATAGGAACATTTTCAGAACAGCCATTTTCTCTAATTAAAGTAAATTCTATTTTTCCCTGGGGTGGTTGTTTACGCTGACACCCTCACTTACCTTTCTCTCTCCCTCTAATGAAGTCATTTTATTACTTTTAGTAAAGCTGATGCTTGTAATAACTGCAACAGTAAAATAAATAAAATTTAATTATTTTGTAATAAAATTTAACAATGATATTAATTTTATTATTCATTTTTGTGACTTATATTACACAGTAAAACCAGAAAATGTTTTTCAAGTCAATATTCTCATTATCACAATGTCTTCTAATCGTAATTAACATCTCTACCGCTTATTCTGATTATCAACATTCATCCTTGCTGGCTGCACGTAATCCAACGTATAATAATCATTTCTCTTTATTTTGAATTATCATCACTCCTCCAAATCATTATCAGTATCTACCACATCATAATTTGTTTACACCTCGTGGTAAAACTGTGTTGCGATAACATTTACATATCAACACATGTTTACAGGATCGATTTACGCCGTAGCATACCTGTTTACACCTGTTCACGTCACGGCATGTAAATACCCAAGTTAACACCAGCCAACTTTTCTAAATAACAATGCTACAGGTGGTACCCACTTAGTTTTCTGCGCCACTGCATTCAAAATGCTACTTTCCTGGTGACTGACAGCTGGTTCAACACACTGCTCCTTCACATTACAATCTTCCTTGGCCACCTGGTTCTTCTACCTTGCCTACTCATTATAACCAACTGTCTGGTCCAGCTGGTTCTTCTACCTTGCCTACTCATCATAACCAACTGTCTGGTCCAGCTGGTTCTTCTACCTTGCCTACTCATCATAACCAACTGTCTGGTCCAGCTGGTTCTTCTACCTTGCCTACTCAATATAACCAACTGTCTGGTCCAGCTGGTTCTTCTACCTTGCCTACTCATCATAACCAACTGTCTGGTCCAGCTGGTTCTTCTACCTTGCCTGCTCATTATAACCAACTGTCTGGTCCAGCTGGTTCTTCTACCATGCCTACTCATTATAACCAACTGTCTGGTCCAGCTGGTTCTTCTACCTTGCCTACTCATTATAACCAACTGTCTGGTCCAGCTGGTTCTTCTACCATGCCTACTCATTATAACCAACTGTCTGGTCCAGCTGTTTATTTTATCTAAGTAATCAATAATTTCAGGTGGTCTCAAGGCAGGCTGTTCCTCTCCTCTAGCTGGTCGTTATAACCAGCTGTCTCGTCCAGATGGTCAGTGAAAGAAGACAGGTTTTTCAGGATAAAGCTGGTGTGTTTTATTTTATAGATGCCTGTGATATTCCTGTGACCTATTTCGGGCGTTGAGGGCCAGGCTTTTCTGATGATAGCCTGTTCAACGGGGCTGTTGCTGTTGGCAATCCACTGGCCCACGCAGTCATCACAGCCTGGTTGATCTGGCACTTGGAGGTAGTGGTTCAGCTTCCTCTCGCAAGACTCTACACGTCTTCAGACAATACTTATATCTGCTAGTAACACCATGAAGAGTCTTGGCCCACGGATGTTGACGCGTCCTACCACGGATGTTGACGCATTCTACCACGGAAGTTGACGCATCTTACTACGGAGGTTGACGCGTCCTACCACGGATGTTGACGCGTCCTACCACGGAGGTTGACGCGTCCTACCACGGATGTTGACGCATCCTACCCCAGAGGTTGACGCGTCCTACCACGGAGGTTGACGCGTCCTACCACGGAGGTTGACGCGTCCTACCACGGAGGTTGACGCGTCCTACCACGGATGTTGACGCGTCCTACCACGGAGGTTGACGCGTCCTACCACTATTGTTGACGCGTCCTACCACGGAGGTTGACGCATCGTACCACGGATGTTGACGCATCCTACCACGGAAGTTGACGCATCCTACTACGGATGTTGACGCATCCTACCACGGATGTTGACGCATCCTACCACGGAAGTTGACGCATCTTACTACGGAGGTTGACGCGTCCTACCACGGAGGTTGACGCATTCTACCACGGAAGTTGACGCATCTTACTACGGAGGTTGACCCGTCCTACCACGGATGTTGACGCGTCCTACCACAGAGGTTGACGCATCCTACCACGGAGGTTGACGCGTCCTACCACGGATGTTGACGCATCCTACCACGGAGGTTGACGCGTCCTACCACGGATGTTGACGCGTCCTACCACGGATGTTGACGCGTCCTACCACGGAGGTTGACGCGTCCTACCACGGATGTTGACGCGTCCTACCACGGAGGTTGACGCGTCCTACCACTATTGTTGACGCGTCCTACCACGGAGGTTGACGCATCGTACCACGGATGTTGACGCATCCTACCACGGAAGTTGACGCATCCTACTACGGAGGTTGACGCATCCTACCACGGATGTTGACGCATCCTACCACGGAAGTTGACGCATCCTACTACGGAGGTTGACGCGTCCTACCATGGATGTTGACGCATCCTACCACGGAAGTTGACGCATCCTACTACGGAGGTTGACGCGTCCTACCACGGATGTTGACGCATCCTACCACGGAAGTTGACGCATCCTACTACGGAGGTTGACGCGTCCTACCACGGAGGTTGACGTGTCCTACCACGGATATTGACGCGTCCTACCACCATATTTTAGGTCAACGAACACACATCAACGGTATAATCATACTGTACCACATCTCAGATGTGAACTTTAATCTACGACGGGGTAGAGTGGAAAGCCAGCGGAAGACCTCGGTCAGACGACCAAAACACTGAATGAGTCACCTTAGGGCAAAGACCTTAGAGATATTCATATTTTTTTTGACAAACAGAATGCCACCGCTACACGCCAGCTGGTCGCTACAGTCTACCATCTGGCCCAGCCGGTTACAAGACAGAGCTAAACAAACTGAAACAATTTCTCTTGTTGTTTTTCGTATCACAAGAGCGAGTCCTTAATGTTATGGCGATAATAATGAGAGAGAGAGAGAGAGAGACTCTCTCTCTCTCTCTCTCTCTCTCTCTCTCTCTCTCTCCTTGAAGAGACTTAACAGTCCCATAAACACTTTCCGCAGTAAAATTCCTTTACAAAACGGCCAGGTAATTTTTAAGTTTTCTTCCCCGACATAAAAGGCCTCTGGCTCTAGTCCTCTCTCCTGGTGTTACCTTTTAACGTGTCATTCCTAAGACTTATATTATTACACAAATGTTATTTATTAAGGTGTTATTCATAAGACTTTTATTACTTACAGAAACGTTACCTCTCATATGAGACGTCTGACCAAGCCAGGCCAGGTGGCCTCGTATGATAATCATACCTATAGGTATGATAATCACACTTTATGTATGATTATCATTATAACTTTAATCCTCAGGATCATCATCATTTTTGTCGCTTCGTCTCTGTTACCATCGAGATCACCATCAAAGTCACTATATCGCCGTCAGTATTACGTATTACAGTCACCCTCACCATCACCATGATAGTGACCATCATCGTGGTCACCATCATTATGGTTTATCTTGGTCACCATGGTAACCACTGTGATCACCATCATGGTGCTGGGCAGCATCATGGGAGCACCTCCCATGATGCACACCATGGAGGTGTGCCTCACTATCACCTCGGTGAGGCTGGTGGGGCTATGATGAACAATAAGTCTAATCACCACCATTATCACCATCAAAGATCCCCCACACTCTATAATGACTCCCATGTCCCTCCACCACTCCTCCCTCCTACCTCCTTCTTCTCCTCCTCTTCTTCTTCTTTCTTGCTTTTGTTCTTCCTGTTGCTTTTGTTTCTCATATCTGTCTCTCTCGGTTCCGCTCCTCCTACTACTTCTCGGCCTCTCGCTTCTACTCCGTCTCCTCCTCGTCCTCCTTTTCCTTTTAAGTTTTTCTTCCACCTTCCATTCCTCCTGTTTCTGTTGCTCCTACGCTTTCTGCAACCCCCCTTCCCCCGTTTATTCTCCCTTCGCTTCCTACTTATGCTCATTCCACTCCTGCAGTTTCTCCTCTTCCTTCTGGTCCGCGTCTCTTCAGCGTTTGCCTCCTGATTCTTGCGCAGCCTCCTGCTGCAGCGTCTCCTGCTTCTCCGCCTCCTGCTGCACCGCCCCCTCTTCCACAATCACCCCTCATTATCACTAAGTATAATGGAAAGACTCGGTCCACGCAGAGTCACTCCCTGCCCCCCTCCTGCCTCCCTGCCCCCTCCTCCCTTTCATTGTTGAGACATCTCAGGAGGTTGGACAACAAGTGGCAGTTTTTGCGCTTCAACTCACTAAACTCATCAATTAGATGAGCGCCGCCGCCGCCATCATCAACCTCCGTGGGCTTGCACAGCTTCAAAAAGTTAACCCAAGCTCTATGGAGTCCAAGATCACACGGGGAGCTCTGCAGCTGGTGGGGCTGGGAAACTGCTAGGCTTTTTTTTCTTTGTTTCGGAGGAAGGAAGTCGATGGGTGTTCGGGATTGGGACGGGGTGGGTGGTTAGGTGGGATGAAGGGGGGATAGAGATGGTTGGCACCTGATTAATGCCATCTGCTGTGTGCTTTCGACACTATTTTTGTGAGATTAAGGTGGGGCGGGAGGTGTGGCGTTGGGGATGACGTTGGGGAGGTGTGGCGTTGGGGAAGGAGAGGTGGAAGATTTTATTTATTCAGCAAATGAAATATATATAGAGATCATTTCCGGCTGGTATAGAACCAATAAAGCATTTAAAATTACCAGGAACGCCTTGAAGTCCTATTTTTTCTCTCACCAGAGAGGGTGAGAGAGTAACATGATAATATATACCTGGAACATAATTGTATATACCTGGAAAGTACGTGAGGGTCTGGTTCCAAACTTGCACACTGCCATAACAGCATACAGGAACGACAGATATGGGAGGAAAACAGAAACACTGCTAGGACAAGTATAGAAGTCTTCAAGAGGAATCTGGACAAGTATCTTTACCAGGTGCCAGATCAACCAGCTGTGATAGATATGTGGGCCAGCGAGCTGCCAGCAGCAACAGCCTGGTTGTTCACGCAAGCACCAGACGAGCCTGCCACATGGCCGGGCTCTGGGACTAGCAAAACTCTCATTAATGGTATATCAAAGGTATGAATACAAGATCAATGTACTGCTACCCTATATTGTGATAGTTAAATAGTGGGAACAATAGCAACGTTCCCTGTCCTGTTCCATCACACAGCACCCGCCAGTGTTGAAACCTGTCAGCCTGAACTGAGAGATTTCAGAAAAGCAACGAGGATGCTGTCGAAGGGAGAGAGAAGATTGGGGGAGTGGGTAAGTTGAGGGTGGGGTGGAAGCTGGGGGAGGGGGTGAGGGTGAGGTTATGGAGGTGGGGGAAGGAATGTGATTAATTCTCGGGTTAAATTTCCTCAGCGTTCGTTTGAGCACGCGACACACGAAGCTTTTGTCCTCATCTGCCCAGTGATTAATGGACTCTAGTCTTCAGTTTTTTTTTCAACTGTTCTGGCCTTGCTACCCACGAAATTTTGTCTTCCATTGACGGATGATTAATGAACTCCACGTTTTTTTTTTAAGGGTGTTTACGATGACTTGAACCTGGAGCACGCCAGGGATACCAGCGTTTTCTGCCTCCTTGATTAATACGCTAACTTTATAGCATGGAGGTGAAAAGTGTCAACATATGTATCATAAATCTGCACCGATGCGAACAATCAGTAAGACGGACATTACAACTTGAATCATTACACCGAGAGCAACATCTACATAAACGAAAACGTGAAAAGATGATGATACTCTAATGATGATTTTGATAATGATCCCAATGATTATAATGAAGGCTCGGATACTGATGTTATTAGTCATTATGATGATAATTATGGCAACGATGATATTAAATTTTGACCTGTGTGTTCAAGAGGCTTGATAATGGTCCAGGACCAACCGAAACCTCGTGTCACCATATATCTCTAATTTGTAAGGTGTGAGTTGGATAGGATGTGTGCAAAGGCGCACCACTGCTTGGTTCAGGCCCTATATTATAGGTCGTTGAATAGGTTGTGTGTGGAGAGGGCGAAGTACTGGCTGGTCCTCTGACTGTGTTGCTGTAGGTACCGCAGGTGTTTACCTGGAGAGGGTTTCGGGGGTCGCTATGGTCTTCTGCAAGTCTCTCTACAATACTCAGGTATGGCTGGAATACTCACATTAAAGTAGAAGGATTAGCTGGTGGCAAAGTATTGCATAGTGTTCTGTTCATAACACGCTGAAGCTTCTTTAGATTGGATTTTGGTGCGAGGGAAAGTGCCAGGGGTGCATATATTAAAGTGTGAGGACGAAGGTTATGTATAGGTGTAGGTTAGTCTTTTGTTCCCCCACCTTCCCCTTCCTCGCTCAGCACACGCGGCTTGGGAAAATGAAGAGTCAGTAAGGCACTTAATGGAGGCCAGCCTGCTACAAAGGAATGTGATTTGCTCTTGCTATGAAATACCAACTTCAAGGATCTGCGTTGCCTCATCCCTGAATCTCATTCCCGCTCGGATTACTTCTCTAAACATTGAATTACAGAAGAGAAATGGCCGCTGTCCTCAAGTACATTATTCAACTTGCAACTATATTTCTATAGCACATACAATGACAAGTTACACCTCATACTTATAAAACCCAGATAATGATGAACTAAAATCATCATGACATTACAGGATCTACATGGAGAATGAATGAGACTTTACATTCATGAAATCTGACTCTACAGTGAATATAGTCTATGGTGCAGAACAAGACACATGGGGACGGAAATTTTTAGATCTAAATCTTTCGCATTCTCGTGCGTCGTCAGGAGCTATGCAATGTTGCAAGATAGCAACAGATAGGAGGGGAAATTCTCTGAGGCAAAGCAGAAGGTCTCAATGGCAGCCCATGACACAGAGTATCATGGGTTACCACTGATATCTCCTGCCTTGCCTGATACCTCATGCCTGTTCTGCAGTGTTAAAATCGCCTGTTTGCGACTGTATTGCATAGTCTATGATTTATCTGTGACCACTTTCGAGAGTTTTCCCAACTCTCGCAGCCCGGCCTGGGATCTAGTTTCCCTGTTGACTGCCTGGTAAAGAACCATACCTGAAGGATGCTTACAGGGGTCAGCGACCCGGTCCCAGACCAAGGCTCTGATCAACCAGGCTGTTAATGCTGTTAACGTTGATGACCACTTGTTATGTTGTAGTCAATGCCATGTTTCAGAATGTGCAGACGCATCAAGCTAGTCTTGTTGCGTCAAACTTCACAAAAATCAAGCAAGACAGGAAGACAAATGGTAGAAAGCTGTAGAAAGATAAAAGAAAAGTAAAAAACGTTGGTGACACGAGGAAGTATGGAATCAGGGAGAAAGAGGGTAGATAGGAAAGAAGATAAAATGTAGTGATTGTGTGGAGGGTTGAGGGTACAAGTCTGCTCCAGACAGCAGCACTGAAATCTGAGAGGGATAGTGGGGTAGGAGGGGGAGGGGAAGAGTGACGGGGAGGGGTGAGAGGGGGCGGGGGACCACACGCTTGCAGGAGAAGGGGACCACAACTGCGAAACCGCAGATTACAGGTAAGCCAGGTAAGATGCGGGTGGTCCTCTGCCCACCTGGTGCCATGAGAAGACCAGGCAAGACACAGCGGAGTGAAGCAGAGAGGAGGAGGAGGAAGAGGAAACAAGTGGAAGAAATGAAACAGAGGAGGAAAGAAGGCAGAAGAGGAAAGCAAGGCACGGTACTTGCCACTGTTCTCTTTCTCATATCAAACAAGGAGGCATAAATCACAGCACAGTATCATGTTTTGCAGACGATATTAGAATCTGTACGAGTGACAGTCACTGAGAACACTGAAAACCTCCAAGGTGACGAAGTCTTCCAGTGGGTCACCGACAACAATATCATGTTTAATGAGCACAAGTTTCAGTTACTCCGTTTGGAAAATATTGAGAAAATAAAGACTGAAACGGAGTATAAAACAAATTTCTCAATAGAGCATAAGACATATGAGAGACATGGGAGTTATTATGTCGGAAGATCTCACCTCCAAGGATCACAACAATTTCACTATCACAACCGCTAGGACAATGGTAGGCTGGACATCTAGAACCTTCAAAACAAGGGATGCCAAACCAATGACTGTATTCTTTAAGTCACTTGTTCTCAGTTTCTTGGAGTGCTGCTCTAACACATCCGCTCAGGGCAGGCCAAATTGTTGACCCAGAGAATGAATAGAGAACCTTCCTTGCTCGTATTGATTCAGAGGAGCACCTAAATTATTGGAAACGTTTGAAGTCCCTCGATCTCTACTCTTTGGAATATAGGCGAAAGAGTACATTATAACCTAAACCCCAAATTTACTCACATAAATCGTTCCCAGTGAAAGTAAGAGGCCTGGCAGACTTTGCGAAATACCCCCAATGAAAAGCAGGAGTGCAATGAAGGAAAACTAAGTGTGAAGAGACCAAGACTTATCAATGTCCACCATTCTTATAAGGGGTTATTAATGAAGTTATTACTGGGTCATTAATAAGGTTCTTACTGGGTTGTTAATGAGGTTATTACTGGATTATTAATGAGGTTCTTACTGGGTTATTAATGAGGTTATTACCGGGTTATTAACAAAGTTATTGCTGGGTTATTAATGAGGTTATTACTGGGTTATTATCAGAACTCTGACTGTCTTCAAGAACGATTTGGACAAGTTTCTAAAGTCACAACCGGATCAGCTGGACTGTGGCGTTTACATTGGACTTCACGTAGCTAACACCAGCAGCTTGGTTGATCAAGCCATCCACCGGGAGTCTTGGTCTGGAATCGGTCCGCGGGGGCGTTGATTCTCTGAACTCTTGAGATTGACTCCTGGTAAGGTAGAGGGAAGGCCGAAGCGAAGAAGTCACTGGCGGGCGAAACGTTTCCAGAATAAAGATACCGAAATGTTGCACAAGTGTCTCATCATCAGGGAAGGGGAGGGAAGGAGGCAGCAGAGGGAAAGAGGCAGCAGAGGGAAAGAGGCAGCAGAGGGAAAGAGGCAGCAGAGGGAAAGAGGCAGCAGAGGGAAGGAGGCAGCAGAGGGAAAGAGGCAGCAGAGGGAAGGAGGCAGCAGAGGGAAAGAGGCAGCAGAGGGAAGGAGGCAGCAGAGGGAAAGAGGCAGCAGAGGGAAGGAGGCAGCAGAGGGAAAGAGGCAGCAGAGGGAAAGAGGCAGCAGAGGGAAGGAGGCAGCAGAGGGAAGGAGGCAGCAGAGGGAAGGAGGCAGCAGAGGGAAGGAGGCAGCAGAGGGAAGGAGGTAGCAGAGGGAAAGAGACAGAAGAGGGAAGGAGGTAGCAGAGGGAAGGAGGCAGCAGAGGGAAGGATGCAGCAGAGAGAAAGAGACAGAAGAGGGAAGGAGGCAGCAGAGGGAAAGAGACAGAAGAGGGAAGGAGGTAGCAGAGGGAAGGAGGCAGCATAGGGAAGGAGGTAGCAGAGGGAAGGCGGCAGCAGAGGGAAGGAGGTAAATGAGGGAAGGAGGTAGCAGAGGGAAGGAGGTAGCAGAGGGAAGGAGGTAGCAGAGGGAATGAGGTAGCAGAGGGAAGGAGGCAGCAGAGGGAAAGAGGCAGCAGAGGGAAGGAGGCAGCAGAGGGAAGGAGGCAGCAGAGGGAAGGAGGCAGCAGAGGGAAGGAGGCAGCAGAGGGAAGGAGGTAAATGAGGGAAGGAGGTAAATGAGGGAAGGAGGTAGCAGAGGGAAGGAGGTAGCAGAGGGAATGAGGTAGCAGAGGGAAGGAGGCAGCAGAGGGAAAGAGGCAGCAGAGGGAAGGAGGCAGCAGAGGGAAGGAGGCAGCAGAGGGAAGGAGGCAGCAGAGGGAAGGAGGCAGCAGAGGGAAGGAGGCAGCAGAGGGAAGGAGGTAAATGAGGGGAGGCGATGAAAGTGGAGGGAGCCAGGAACAGATTTTATTTTATTTTAAACACAATTACGTAGAGCTGCAGTGTGCTGCTACTCTACTTAAAGAGATTAGAGTAGACGTAATGTGATGGTACTGGAGAGGTGCAGTCAGGAGGGTGTGGGAGCAGGACAATAGTAGTAAACAGAGTGAAGTCGGAGGCTGCCACGGAGAAAAGCTCTGTTCCTCAAGACACGGTACTCGCCCCAGAAGCTCTATGTGAGTGGCGTCTGTCGAAGCACAGCGAAACTTTATGCGGATATAAATCAAGTTTTCCAGTAGGGAGTCAGGCAACAATATGATGCTTAACGAGAACAAGTTTCAGTTGCTCCGCTATGGAAGAATGGAGGAAATATAGACTGAGCAAAGGACAAACTCAAATCATCAATAGAGCGAAGGTACCCTGCGGGAGCCTTATTGCATGAGTAATGATGCTGAAAGATCTCACATTCAAAGATCACAACAATACTGCTACCACTAGGAAAGTGAAAGGCAGGATAACTAGAACTTTCAAGGCAAGACATACTGAGTCAATGATGATACGCTTAAGTAACTTGTTCTCAGCAGACTGGAATACTGCTATATATTGATGGTCCCCTTCAAGGCAGGCAAGGTCGCTCAGCTGATAAACGTACAGAGAACTTTCACTGCTCGTTTACACTCAATCAAGCATCTGAACTACTGGGAATGCTTGAAGTCAGTCAACTGTATTCCTTGGAACGTAGGCGAGAAAGTTATAAAAAAAATTACACTTGGAAAACCTTGGAGGGACTGGTCCTAAACCTGGACAACAAACTTGGCAGACAATGCAAAATACCTCCACTTAAAAGCAGAGGCGTGACGAAAACACTACGAGTGTCAGAAGTCCCCGACTCTTCAACGCTCCCCCCTCCATGCACGGAAAATTACCAAAAAAAAAAACTTTGGCCGTCTTCAAGAGGGAACTGGACAAGTTCCTCAAATCAGTTCCTGACCAGCCGGGTTGTGGTTGGTACGATGGATTACGAGCGGCCAGCAGTAACAGCCTGGTTGATGATTCCTTGATCCTCCAGGAGGCCTGGTCTGAAACCTGGCCGCGGGGGCGTTGACCCCCGGAAACGTCCTTCAGGTAACACATGGGAAATGCGCATAAAAAAAAATTTCCCGTACTGTAGGAGTCTACGTACATGTGCACCAATAGCAGTTTGCTTACATGTGCACCAACGCTGGTCAAAACACACTGCTGCTACAACTCTGGCCAGGTCTCGTGCTCGCAACTCAACCTCACCAAAAAATGCATCACAAAATTCTGAAATGTAAATACAACAGAATTTGTAGATGTAAGCGAACATTTTTCCTCGCAACAGCAATGGTTGCAACATAATAATTTTCTGGAAACCTGACGACTCTGGAAATCTATGGAGCATAACTCTACTTAGTTAATACCAAACCTTTGAGGTACCTTTATACCTTCCAGCTGTCTAGAGACTTTACACTGATATTCCAGCGAGTGCCACTGTCACCTTCATGGAATGTGACACATCCAGATGGTTACTGAAGTGAACACCGCTCATTCACGATCACTAAAAGACATATACAGTGGATCAAGATGAATATTCAATACTTTAATCAGGTTTATTTTTTTTTTGTAAAGGAAATTGCCTCTGTCACTTAAAATAAAAACATATAAAATATAACCTAATTCCCCTCTACCTTGACCAGTAAAGTCACTCCTCCATCCATCCATCCATTCCTCCCTCTATTCATTCATTCATTCATTTCTCCCTCATTCTGTCCCTCTCTCCTGCCCTCTAGGTTGCTTCAGGTGTCTCGGCTGTCACCATAACTGGGCTGTAAGCGTCATCTACAAACACTTACACGCGCCTGGGTGACTGTGCACACTGCCTCCCGTTCATATGTACACAGTCTGCTTTGTGTGCACTGCTGCCACCCGCCTACCCAAAGTTCGTATGTGTACAGAGAGAGAGAGAGAGAGAGAGAGAGAGGGAGAGAGAGAGAGAGAGAGAGAGAGAGAGAGAGAGAGAGAGAGAGAGAGAGAGAGAGAGAGAATGAACACACACACACAAGGCACTTACTGGGAACCGGACAGAAGAATTGGAGGAGAGACAGGCTTAATAGACATACCGTGAGACAGAGAGACTAGAAGAACAAAATGCCAGAAACGGATTTTTAAACTGCATGGGAAGAGCGGCGGACAGGTAGGCAGACAGACCAGCAGATATACTGACAGGCAGGCAGTCAACCAGGTAAGCATTCTGACAGGCAGGCAGTCTAGATGTCAGCCAAATAGGTAGACAGGCAAGCAAACAGTAAGGCAAATAGACAAGATAGGCAGTTGGAAAGTAGGCAGGCAGATAAACAAGAATGAAGGCAGGCCAAGTAAAAGTGAATATACAAGTCTACAAAAAATTCACGTAGGTAATAGGAAGCAAAATATCACTAACATAGACAACAAACAAGACAAAAAAAATAGATAAAATAACAGTGACACGAGAGCAACACACACACACACACACACACACATCTGTCTTCTTTCAACAAACCGGCCGTTTCCCACCGAGGCAAGGTGGCCCAAAAAGAAATACAAAAGTTTCTCTTTTTAACTTTAGTAATGTATACAGGAGAAGGGGTTACTAGCCCCTTGCTCCCGGCATTTTAGTCGCCTCTTACGAGACACGTTTGGCTTACGGAGGAAGAATTCTGTTCCACTTCCTTATGGAGATAAGAGGAAATAAACAAGAACTAGTAAGAAAATAGAAGAAAACTCAGAGGGGTATATATATATATATATATATATATATAAATAACACTATGAAAAATAATATTAGCATGTTTCAGGACTACTCACATTATCAAGTTTATAGTTCCTTGATAATGTGAGTAGTCACGAAGCGCTTGGAATTCCTCTATTTTTTCATAGTGGTTGTCTTGCATATTTTGATATCACCTGATTACTGTGATCTTTTTGCATATATATATATATATATATATATATATATATATATATATATATATATATAATAATAACACTGCGCTAGCCAGGTTCGAACCCATGTTGCACTGGCCCATCATTGTGAGCGAGAACCACATGACGCCTTAAACCACAGGACTACCCAATCCTACAAAAACCAAGCACCCCGCGACGTTTAAGGCGTCATGTGGTTCTCGCTCACAATGACGGGCCAGTACAACATGGGTTCGAACCCTGGCTAGCGCAGTGTTGTTATTGATCAATACCACTCGTTCGTGGTTACAATAATATATATATATATATATTTTTTTTTTATTAACACATCGGCCGATTCCCACCAAGGCAGGGTGGCCCGAAAAGAAAAACTTTCATCATCATTCACTCCATCACTGTCTTGCCAGAAGGGTGCTTTACACTACAGTTATAAAACTGCAACATTAACACCCTCCTTCAGAGTGCCGGCACTGTACTTCCCATCTCCAGAACTCAAGTCCGGCCTGCCGGTTTCCCTGAATCCCTTCATAAATGTTACTTTGCTCACACTCCAACAGCACGTCAAGTATTAAAAACCATATGCCTCCATTCACTCCTATCAAATACGCTCACACATGCTTGCTGGAAGTCCAAGCCCCTCGCACACAAAACTTCCTTTACCCCCTCCCTCCAACCTTTCCTAGGCCGACCCCTACCCCGCCTTCCCTCCACTACAGATTTATACACTCTCGAAGTCACTCTGTCTCGTTCCATTCTCTCTACATGTCCAAACCACCTCAACAACCCCTCCTCAGCTCTCTGGACAATCGTTTTGGTAATCCCGCACCTCCTCCTAATTTCCAACATCTTATTGCTAACGAAAAATAGTTTAACGGAGCTACAGAGAGAGCGAGCGAGAGAGAGAGAAAGAGAGCGAGAGAGAGAGAGAGAATATGAATGCAAATTAGGCCAAGCTTTGAGATAAATTCACAGGGTTATTAGCTAGTAAATCAGTAAGTATTGAGGCTGGGATGAGAATATACACACCAGCCTCCGCCCCATCACCTCATTTACCGTTTTTAATGCCGGAGTTTGCGGGAGGTGAGGCTGGAGGCTGCGGGAGATGATGAAGCATTTCCTCGCTGCAATGAGGAAGATGCTGGAAATGGTGGGGGTGGGGGAGAAGGGCTGGAAGTGGTGGGGGGGGGGAGAAGGGCTGGAAGTGGTGGAAGGTGAAGAGTGATGGTGGAAGTGAGGAGGACAGTATTAAAACGATTAGGAGGTTGGAAATACTGGAGAACCACGCTACCGGGGACATGAACCACGCTACCGGCGACATGAACCATGCTACCGGTGACATGAAAAACGCTACCGGCGACATGAACCACCCTACCGGTGACATTAACCACGCTACCGGTGACAAGAGCCACGCTACAGGTGACATGAACCACGCTACCGGTGACAAGAGCCACGCTACCGGTGACATTAACCACGCTACCGGCGACATGAACCACGCTACCGGTGACAAGAGCCACGCTACCGGTGACATTAACCACGCTACCGGCGACATGAACCACGCTACCGGCGACATGAACCACGCTACCGGTGACAAGAGCCACGCTACCGGCGACATGAACTACGCTACCGGCGACATGAACCACGCTACCGATGACATGAACCACGCTACCGGCGATATGAACCACGTTACCGGCGACATGAACCATGCTACCGGCGACATGAACCACGCTACCGACGACATGAACCATGCTACTGGTAACAAGAACCAAGCTACCGGTAACAAGAACCACGCTACCGGTGACAAGAACCACGCTACCGGTGACAAAAGTCACGCTACCGGTGACAAGAACCATGCTACTGGTGACAAGAACCACGATACCGGTGACAAAAATCACGCTACCGGTAACAAGAACCACGCTACCGGTGACAAGAACCACGCTACAGGTAACAAGAACCACGCTACCAGTAATAGGAACCACGCTACCGGTGACAAGAACCATGCTACCGGTGACAAGAACCACGCTACCGGTGACAAGAACCATGCTACCGGCGACAAGAACCATGCTACTGGTAACAAGAACCACGCTACCGGTAACAAGAACCACGCTACCGGTGACAAGAACCACGCTACCGGTGACAAGAACCACGCTACCGGTGACAAAAATCACGCTACCGGTGACAAGAACCACGCTACCGGTGACAAGAACCATGCTACTGGTGACAAGAACCACGATACCGGTGACAAAAATCACGCTACCGGTAACAAGAACCACGCTACCGGTGACAAGAACCACGCTACCGGTAACAAGAACCACGCTACCGGTGACAAGAACCACGCTACCGGTGACAAGAACCATGCTACCGGCGACAAGAACCATGCTACTGGTAACAAGAACCACGCTACCGGTAACAAGAACCACGCTACCGGTGACAAGAACCACGCTACCGGTGACAAGAACCACGCTACCGGTGACAAAAATCACGCTACCGGTGACAAGAACCACGCTACCGGTGACAAGAACCATGCTACCGGCGACAAGAACCATGCTACTGGTAACAAGAACCACGCTACCGGTAACAAGAACCACGCTACCGGTGACAAGAACCACGCTACCGGTGACAAGAACCACGCTACCGGTGACAAAAATCACGCTACCGGTGACAAGAACCACGCTACCGGTGACAAGAACCATGCTACGGGTGACAAGAACCACGATACCGGTGACAAAAATCACGCTACCGGTAACAAGAACCACGCTACCGGTGACAAGAACCACGCTACCGGTAACAAGAACCACGCTACCGGTGACAAGAACCAAGCTACCGGTAACAAGAACCACGCTACCGGTGACAAGAACCACGCTACCGGTGACAAGAACCACGCTACCGGTAACAAGAACCACGCTACCGGTGACAAGAACCACGCTACCGGTAACAAGAACCACGCTACCGGTAACAAGAACCACGCTACCGGTAACAAGAACCACGCTACCGGTGACAAGAACCACGATACCGGTGACAAAAATCACGCTACCGGTAACAAGAACGACGCTACCGGTAACAAGAACCACGCTACCGGTAACAAGAACCACGCTACCGGTGACAAGAACCACGCTACCGGTAACAAGAACCACGCTACCGGTGACAAGAACCACGCTACCGGTAACAAGAACCACGCTACCGGTGACAAGAACCACGCTACCGGTGACAAGAACCACGCTACCGGTGACAAGAACCACGCTACCGGTAACAAGAACCACGCTACCGGTGACAAGAACCACGCTACCGGTGACAAGAACCACGCTACCGGTAACAAGAACCACGCTACCGGTGACAAGAACCACGCTACCGGTGACAAGAACCACGCTACCGGTAACAAGAACGTTACCGCGAATCGGAGATAAAATTTAATTGGGTTAAAAATGTATGTGATGTGAGAGAGAGAGAGAGAGAGAGAGAGAGAGAGAGAGAGAGAGAGAGAGAGAGAGAGAGAGAGAGAGAGAGAGAGAGAGAGAGAGAGAGA
Organism: Cherax destructor; assembly: GCA_009830355.1. Classification (NCBI taxonomy): domain Eukaryota; kingdom Metazoa; phylum Arthropoda; class Malacostraca; order Decapoda; family Parastacidae; genus Cherax; species Cherax destructor. The sequence goes on from WNWK01001308.1 coordinate 65,645, forward strand.
GAGAGAGAGAGAGAGAGAGAGAGAGAGAGAGAGAGAGAGAGAGAGAACAAAAATGATAGAGGAGATGGTGGCGATGATGGAGGCGAATGATGGTGATGAACGGATGGCGATGAAGATGAATAGTAGTGATAATGGTGATGAATAGCGGCCATGATAGAGAGGGTGATGTAGATGGAGATGAATGATGATTACGATAATAAATAGTGGGAGGAGAGGGAGGAGGAGGAAGAGGAGGAGGCTGATAACTCTGGAAGATGAGTGGATGAATTGTGTTAAATTATGCTGGTGAAGATTCACGATGAATGATAAAGAGATGGATGAATAATAATACTGATATGATGAGTAATGCTAATAAGATAATGATGAATAATGGTGATAAAGATGGATGATGAATTGTTGAGGGAGAGAGTTATGATGAGAGGGCAAGACAGGGTAGACCAGGGGCACCACACCGTGTCTTCAAATACCTGTGCCAGGTTTCCAGGGATTTCCTAGCCCCTCCCACTCACAGCACGAGCCGAGTCAAGGCGTGTATCCTGGTCGTCTGATCCACCACACTGTTGCTGTCCGCGGCTCGGTATGCCTCTACGACCGCAACAACCTGGCTGATCCCCGGTACATCCTGCGGCTCAGGTTCCTACTGAAGCCTAGTACCGCTGTAGGTTACCTGTGCCTTTGACATACCTTTGATGAGTTCCGAGAGTTTTTTTTAGTCCCGGAGCCCGGCCATGGACCAGGTTCGTCTGTAGTCGCTTATACTGTCAAACGTTGATGGTCCTCCTGGATGGAGGTGTCTGGCGGCAGACTACTCCGGAAGGTGATGGTGATGATCGGTGGTAGGAGGTTAGTGGTGATGGTGGTGGTGGTAGGTGATGGTAAATAGTAGTGGTGGGTGTAGATGGTGGTGGTGGGGAGGTGATGTTGGGGTAGGGATGGGGAAAGCATCAAGTTAAGGTAAGACTGGGGGGGGGGTAAGGAAGGATAAAGTGTGGGAATTACATGGGTGAGGGAGGAAATATTGGGAGAGATGGGTTAGTGAGGGGAAACGAAGGGGAAAGAGGCATGATTAGTGAAGCGAGGCACGAAAGAACAGAGGGAACATGGTCACGACGTATAAGGGGGATGTTAACAGAATGAAATGAGTGTCAAAAGGAAAAGAATACAGATAAGAGCTAAAAACTGAAGGTAGTCATAGAATAAATGCGGGGCCTGGAGCTGTGACTCGAATCCAAGCCATCACAAACAGGAAGGCACTCACAGCTTTCAGCACACTTCAACTACAACATCAAAAAAAAAAAAGTATAATTTTAAAATCTTTACCAAGGTAATTTGACAATTTTTGCCTCTATACCTCCCATTTATCACTTTTTCTTATCCTCTGCATCCCCCTTCACTTCCTTTCACTCGACTTCACTCTTAATTTTCTAAGCTTCTCATCTCGTATTTTCTCTGCATTTTAAATAATTCTTAGTTAAAAATCCGTAAGCTATTTTCGGAAAAAAATATGTGTGTGTGTATATATATGTATATATATATATATATATATATATATATATATATATATATATATATATATATATATATATATATATATATATATAATAGTATGTGCAATCAATTTAATGATCAGCTCAGCCGAGAACTACCACATGAAAATACTCAGACGTAAACAATAATCTGGGCAAGTACAGAGTGAAAAACGGAAGTATTTCAGCTATAAGACTCTACATACATCAAATGAAAAACAATAAATAACTCTACATACATCGGAAAAGTGCTGAGAAAAGTTCAAATTCCCTCTGCACTTCCGGATTAGCCTCCTGCGTCCCTCACTCCACTTCCTCGGTAATAACCTCCTGCGTCCCTCACTCCACTTCCTCAGTAATAACCTCCTGCTTCCCTCACTCCACTTCCTCAGTAATAACCTCCGGCTTCCCTCACTCCACTTCCTCAGTAATAACCTCCGGCTTCCCTCACTCCACTTCTTCGGTAATAACCTCCTGCGTCCCTCACTCCACTTCCTCGGTAATAACCTCCTGCGTCCCTCACTCCACTTCCTCGGTAATAACCTCCTGCGTCCCTCACTCCACTTCCTCGGTAATAACCTCCTGCTTCCCTCACTCCACTTCCTCAGTAATAACCTTCTGCTTCCCTCACTCCACTTCCTCGGTAATAACCTCCTGCTTCCCTCACTCCACTTCCTCGGTAATAACCTCCTGCGTCCCTCACTCCACTTCCTCGGTAATAACCTCCTGCGTCCCTCACTCCACTTCCTCGGTAATAACCTCCTGCGTCACTCACTCCACTTCCTCGGTAATAACCTCCTGCGTCCCTCACTCCACTTCCTTTGTAATTACCTCCTGCGTCCCTCACTCCACTTCCTCGGTAATTACCTCCTGCGTCCCTCACTCTACTTCCTCGGTAATTACCTCAGCAGTCTGTAATATTTCATGACTAACATTCTATTAAGAAAAAAAAACTGGAAATAAACATAAAGAAGGAAGAAGCGGAAGATTAAAAGAAGGGAATGAGAATGCTAAAAAAAGAAGCGAAGGAAGAATAAAATGAAGAAGGAATAGGAAGATAAGGAAGAAAAAAGTTACAAAACAGCCTAAAATATAATATCAACTCACTCCCTACCTTTCTATTTCTCTCATTATCTCTCTCTCTCTCTCTCACATAACAGTAGTGTGGGAAAATTGATCACATGTATAACCCAGGTGTCTAGAGAGACAGGGGTCGCCGGTACAGATATTCTTATATTAACACCATTAAACCTGATAACATTCTAATGTAACACCATTCAACCTGATAACATTCTTATATAACACTATTCAACCTGATAACATTCTTATATAACACCATTCAACCTGATAACATTCTTATATAACACCATTCAACCTGATAACATTCTTATATAACACCATTCAACCTGATAACATTCTTATATAACACCATTCAACCTGATAACATTCTTATATAACACCATTCAACCTAACATTCTTATATAACACCATTCAACCTGATAACATTCTTATATAACACCATTCAACCTGATAACATTCTTATATAACACCATTCAACCTGATAACATTCTTATATAACACCATTCAACCTGATAACATTCTTATATAACACCATTCAACCTGATAACATTCTTATATAACACCATTCAACCTGATAACATTCTTATATAACACCATTCAACCTGATAGCATTCTTATATAACACCATTCAACCTGATAACATTCTTATATAACACCATTCAACCTGATAACATTCTTATATAACACCATTCAACGGTGACAGAGCTGTTTCTATGACGACCATCTATTCTTTGGCCCAATTCATCAAGTGTTGTGCGTCACGGAGAGGCACACATGCGTTACTAAGATCATCCCTCGACTTATCAGATATACAAATATTGGCAGACTATACTCAGATAACTGACAAAGCGTACTCAAAATAACGATCAGGTTTAAAAAAAAATTTTGACGGGTATTCTCAAATGACTGGTCAGGTATACAAGAATGATTGAATTAGTATGCTAGAAAGACTGGCCTAGTATATTATATTCTACATTATTTTATCAGCAATACAATAAAAGAAGCAGGGTGCAATAAAGGAGCATATCGCAATAAAAGACACATAGTGGGAGTAAAAGGGTGGAAGAGGCGTATATTTATGGCAAGGAACTTCTGGGAAGCAATCACTGTATACTTCTTGTTACTGGGAGGAGGTGTGATTGTGTGTCAACGGTGATACTTCAATAGCCTCTGCTGCTGCGTACAGTGAGACCTGGTTCCCTTGGAAGGGGTTCTGGGGTTGCCTTAATTAAAGCTTATCAGCTATTTAAAAGTTGTTATTAAGCCTGCATTTTACCTCTCCAACGCAGTCAAAACTACTTTAATCCGAGATATACACCTCCCGGTGTATACATCCTGTGTGTGGTGGAGGTGAAGATTGTGAAGGTTGAAAAGTGCCAGTTAGGGGGGTGGTGGTGGTGGTGTTGGAGGGTGGGGTATGTGCAAGTGGGTGGAGGCGGTGGGTGTGGGGCAGAGTGGTGTAATGTGGCGAGGTGTGGTGGTGGGGAAAGGTGTAGTGTGGTGTGGTGGGGTACGGTGGTGTGGTGGGGAGAGACTAGAGAGATGTCAACACACGGTGAATGAAGAGACAAGCAGCCATTAGTTCTCATACAGGTGTTCATCAATATGATTTTCTGAAAATGATCCCATTTTCTATAGTCGTTCATTTCCTCCCAGGTTCACTTGACTGAAGCTTTATATGACACCTCTCAAGCTCACTTGACCGAGGCTTTATGTGACAATTCTCAAGCTCACTTGACCGAGGCTTTATGTGACAATTCTCAAGCTCACTTGACCGAGGCTTTATATGACACCTCTCAAGCTCACTTGACCGAGGCTTTATATGACACCTCTCAAGCTCACTTGACCGAGGCTTTATGTGACAATTCTCAAGCTCACTCTTATGAAGCTCTAGATGACACCTCTCAAGCTCACTTGACCGAGGCTTTATATGACACCTCTCAAGCTCACTTGACCGAGGCTTTATATGACACCTCTCAAGCTCACCTGACCGAGGCTTTATATGACACCTCTCAAGCTCACTTGACCGAGGCTTTATGTGACAATTCTCAAGCTCACTTGACCGAGGCTTTATGTGACACCTCTCAAGCTCACTCTTATGAAGCTCTAGATGACACCTCTTAAGCTCACTTGACCGAGGCTTTAGATTACACCTTTTGGTATTAGCAACACAGAAACAGCGTCTCTTATCTTCGTTAACTTCTTCGTTATTGTAATATTTGCAATATTTCGTTATTTTTTCAAAGTAGTTTTTAAATATTTCTTTTATAGATTCGTCGAAGAATTATTGCATTATTTCGCGATAGTTAATGAATATCACAGAGTATACCTGGAGAGAGTTCCAGGGGTCAACGCCCCTGCGGCCCGGTCTGTGACCAGGCCTCATGTTGGATCAGAGCCTGATCAACCAGGCTGTTACTGCTGGCCGCACGCAGTCCAACGTACGAACCACATCCTGGTTGGTCAGGTACCGACTTTAGGTGCCTGTCCAGTGCCTGCTTGAAGACAGCCAGGGGTTTGTTGGTAATCCCCCTGATGTATGCTGAGAGGCAGTTGAACAGTCTTGGGCCCCTGACACTTATTGTGTTGTCTCTCAACGTGCTAGTGGCACCCCTGCTTTTCATTGGGGGGATGTTACATCGCCTGCCGAGTCTTTTGCTTTCGTAGGGAGTGACTCTCGTGTGCAAGTTTGGTACTAATCCCTCGAGAATTTTCCAAGTGTATATAATAATGTATCTCTCCCGCCTGCGTTCTAGGGAGTACAGGTTTAGGAGCTTCAAGCGTTCCCAGTAATTGAGGTGGTTTATCGCAGTTATGCGTGCCGTGAAGGTTCTCTGCACATTTTCTAGGTCAGCAATTTCACCTGCCTTGAGAGGTGCAGTTAGTGTGCAGCAATATTCCAGCCTAGATAGAACAAGCGACCTGAAAAGTGTCAACATGGGCTTGGCATCCCTGGTTTTGAAGGTTCTCATTATCCATCCTGTCATTTTTCTAGCAGATGCGATTGCTAGAGTGTTATGGTCCTTGAAGGTGAGATCCTCTGACATGATCACTCGCAGGTCTTTGAGCCCTTCAAAGTATTACTGATCTGGATATTCCCAGATGCTTCTGGATATTCCCTGACCCACCGCGACTTTACTCTGATGGAGTAATATCCGACCTCCGCATTTATGTCTGTGATGAAGGAAAAGGGGAGAGGAGACTGATGTTAAGAACTTTCCAAACACGACTTACAGTACGTAGATAAGGACGCTTACGTACAGTTCAGGACATCAATTAATGAAAACTTTTTTGCCAGACGTGGTGAAAAAGTTTCTTTTAATAAATGCCCTGAATTATACCCAAGTGCCCTCGTCCACACTTCCACTCCTCTCTTCGGGTAATATAAAATTCTGTCCTTGTTCACAGTTGGTTGGTATTACCATACCATTTAAAAACACAATTTCAAATATAATTTCAACCCAGCAAAAGTATCCTAGGAATATGATGCAAGGAAAAATAAAAACACCTTTGGATAACTTTAATTTCAATAGCTCCTCACTGGAAAACAAATGTATTTTACTGGTTAAAGACGCTACGATCGACAGGTGATGAATAAAATGCATGTGCAACACGGGTATTTTTATTACCGAAGTGTTTCGGTAATGGAGACACTCAGTGTTGCACAATCGACTTACTCATACACTTCTTTATATTTATACCCTCAACCATATGTTACAAGCGACTGTTACTGACCAGAATACTTGCTCACCAGCAAATGTTGGTCACTAACACGAGGTATAGCAATCCCTTAATCCAATCTTCCGACTGCTTGCTCAAAATATAAACAAATCACTGATTACACACATGAACGCTCCCTAACAACCCCAAACACTCTTACCACCTTTACCAACACAAGATCGTACCTAACAACCCCAAACACTCTTACCACCTTTACCAACACAAGATCGTACCTAACAACCCCAAACACACTAACCACCTTCACCAGCCCAAACACACTAACCACCACTGTAAGGCAGTGCTAGAGTCTGGCCACAGGCGAAACGTCTCACTTCCGCCTCTAAATGTAAAAAATAAACTTTCTCAAGCTACGCTCACCCAAAATAAACACAGAACTATAAAAAAATATATATGCACAATTAACCCAAAGTTAATTTCACAATGGGTTCAAATACCCAAGAGGTCCTGGACCGCCATCGTGTCCTGAAGTAGATGGTTTCTTCAATCCCTCTTGTGAAACTTTCCGTGTGTGTTCGCCCTTCCGAGAGGTGGGTCCACTTTGCCACTTTATGACCACATTCGTTGCCGAAAGTGGGATCATCCTCCCCCTTTTCCCGAAACCGGATCCCAACATTGGCAGACCCCCCAATTGTCCGGATTAATCCTTTAATCCCTACCCGTGTAGCTGAATCAGGGTGTGAGGTCAAGCAGAAGTGTGGTGGTGAGGGGTGGTAGTGGTGGTTGTTGGTGACTGGTTGTTGTTGGTGGTGGATGGTGTGGAGGTGGTGGTTGTGGTTGGTGTGTGCGGGGGATGGGATGATCGGCGGCCACGTCAAAATAGACTATAATAAACCAGGACAGTCACACACGGCCAGAAGAGGATAGACAAATTTTTACTTTATTTCTGTCCGTTACTTGTATTACATGTACTGAAACCTGTCAGTCTGAGATGGGAGACTTTATTAAGTAAGGCAAGCACCAACAGCCTGCTCGATCAGGCCAGCAACCAGGCCTGGTCTGGGACCGGGCCTCGGGGGCGGTGACCCCCGAAGTGATTACAGGTAACCTACAAGTAAGATCATATTTGCAGACTGTCAAGCATTCCACTATGAGATCAGGTAGCTACTGAAGCTTCAAAGGCTTCCTTCCATCAGAGCTGGATGGGGAAGAGGTAGAGCTGGGGAAAGGAGGGGAATCAGTGTAGGGAAAGGAGGGGAATCAGTGTGGGGAGGTCGGTCACCATGTGGGGAAGAGGGAAAGATGGAGGTACTCTCTTGAGATACCAGGGGAAACGGAGGCCGAAGGGAGGGAGACAAACAGGTTAGGGATGCTGATAGCCAGTATAGTATACGAGGGAAGAGAGTGAAACAAACAACCGACCACTCCTCTCCCGTTCCCTCCCCCCTCCCCCTCTTCCCTCATTCTCCTCAACCTCTTTTCTCCCACTCTCTTTTCCTCCTCTATCCCCAACAACTCCAGCTGGTACTAAAAACTAAGTTCCTGTAGTAATATTAACCTATATTATTGTGTATATATAAATCACACACACCGACTCCCACTCTTTCTCGCAGTACATAGCAAAAACTGGCAAATATTTCTGAACGTGCCTTAAAACCCTTAAATTCACTTCAAAAGAAAGCTGACCTTAAGAACTGAACAAAAGAAAGCTGACCTTCACAACAACTTGACAAAATCCTCAGCAGCAAGTGTGTAAACAAAGACAGATTTGCATTAAGAACTTGTTTCGTCAAATGGAAGTCTGTGAGGTGCATCAACTTTGACATATTCGGAAAAAAAAAATTATTTGCATACCTTCACGCTGAATATTAAGGTAATTAGTGTCGGGAATTACCTTGATCACCTCTGCACGCTCGCGGTTCAAGGCAGAAACTCACTCAGTGGGAATTAGGCAAAATTAAATGGAGGTGTAATTAAGTCGAGAAAGTAGGAGGGTTGTGTTTGACTAAACGCAAAGGGGAGGAGCGAGTAGTGCGAGAGGGAAAAAGGGGAAAAAAAGTAAAGGGTGAGAATAGAAAAAAACCCAGATGTGAAATGAAGACATCAGAGGCCCTGAAAGTGCATACCAAAGGCTTTTTTTTTATTATTTAGGGAAATTAGATACATATGCAGTGTGCTGCTACCCTATTATATATGCCGGGAATTATCGTGTATTCTCTAGGTGTGCAAATGAATGATAAAAATACAGAGGTAGAGAGAACAGGAAGAAAACAGTAAAAACAAAAATAAAAGACGAAGAAAGAGATAGAAGAATTTAAAAGAATTTTAAAGATGAAATTTTATTTCCTTTGCTAATTAAAAAAAACGGGGTATGTGAAAAAAATGACAAATGGAAGAAAAAAATAGCAAAGAAACTTTTATTTGTACAATATTTCGCCAGTTGGGGGAGGGGGGAGACTTTATCAAATATACTTTATTTAATAAAGCGCCAGTGAGTGAAACGTTTTAATGAAAGGTTCTTTACTAAAAGTGTTTTTATACTACCAATAAAATTGATATAAAACAGAGTGCTGCTACATTACTATATATTTATATAGTGAAAAGGAAACTAGGAAAGTGGAAGGGAAGAAGAATAAGAAGGAAGGTAAGAGGGAAGGGAGGATGAAAAGAGAAGGGAAGAAGGACGGACAGGGAGACTATGAAATACCAGATTATAACTGACTGGAGATCTATAAACGCATAAGATACACAACAACAAGAAGTGTATACTGCATTTAATGTTCCACTGTAGTTAGTACTGACCCAATGTTGTTACTACTGAGCCATTCTTGTGACTACTGTCCCATTCTCGTTATTACCGTCCCATTCTCGTTATTACTGTCCCTTTCTTGTTATTACTGTCCCATTCTTGTGACAACTGTCCCATTCTCGTTATTACTGTCCCATTCTCGTTATTACTGTCCCATTCTCGTTACTACTGTCCCATTCTCGTTATTACTGTCCCATTCTCGTTATTACTGTCCCATTCTCGTTACTACTGTCCCAGTCTTGTTACTACTGTCCCATACAGGAGACAAGAATCACAGCAAGAACTAAAAGCCATAAAGGAAATTGAAAAACAAAACAAAATACTTCTTCTCTTATGCCAAATCTAAGGGAAAAAACAACATCCAGTATTGGGCCCCTGCTTAGGCGAGATGGGACATACACAGATGACAGCCAAGAAATGAGTGAGATATTAAAGTCCCAATACGACTCAGTGTTCAGTGAGCCGCTGCCCAGACTAAGGGTCGATAATCCAAATGAATTCTTTATGAACGAAACCCAAAATTTGGTCATCTGAAAAATCTCGGAAATTATCCTAACACCACAAGACTTGAAAAGGCAATAAATTACATGCCCATGCACTCTGCTCCAGGCCCAGACTCATGGAACTCCGTGTTCATCAAGCACTGCAAGAAGCCCCTGTCGCGTGTCTTTAGCATTCTATGGAGAGGGAGCATGGACACAGGGGTCACCCCACACTCACTAAAAACATCAGACATAGCCCCACTCCACAAAGGTGGCAGTAAAGCAATTGCAAAGAACAACAGACCGATAGCACTAACATCCCATATCATAAAAATCTTTGAAAGGGTTCTAAGAAGGAAGATCGCCAACCACCTAGATACCCATCAGTTACACAGCCCAGGGCAACACGGGTTTAGAGCAGGTCGCTCCTGCCTGTCTCAGCTACTGGATCCCTATGACAAGGTCCTGGATGCTGTAGAGGATAAACAAAATACAGATGTAGTATACACAGACTTTGCAAAAGCTTTCGACAATTGTGACCATGGCGTAATAGCGCACAAAATGCGTGAAAGTAATAACAGGAAAAGTTGGTAGATGGATCTATAACTTCCTGACAAATAGAACACAAAGAGTAATAGTAAACAGAGTAAAGTCTCAGGCAGCTATGGTGAAAAGCTCTGTTCCACAAGGCACAGTACTCGCTCCCATTCTATTCCTCATCCTCATATCTGACATAGACAGAGATGTAAGTCATAGATTCGTGTCTTCCTTTGCGGATGACACCCGGATTGCCATGACAGTGACCTCCATTGAAGACACTGCAAGACTCCAAGCGGACATAAACCAAATCTTCAAATGAGCCACTCAAAACAATATGAAGTTCAACGAAGAGAAATTTCAACTACTCAGATATGGAAAAACTTGAGGAAATTAAAACTGTATCAGGGTATACGACAAATTCTAACCATACAATAGAACAAAAACGTAATGTGAAGGACCTCTGAGTGATAATGTCAAGAGGATCTCGCCTTCAAAGGCCACAACAATGTATCTACCGCATCTGCTAGAAAAATGATAGGATGGATAATAAGAACCTTCAAACTAGGGACGCCAAGCCCATGATGATTCTCTTCAAATCGCTTGTTCTCTCTAGGCTGGAATACTGCTGTACACTAACTTCCCCCTTCAAGGCAGGCGAAATTGCTGACCTGGAGAGTGTACAAAGAACTTTCACGGCACACATAAGTACGATAATGCACCTAAATTACTGGGAACGGTTGACGGTCCTTGATCTGTATTCCCTGGAACGCAGGCGAGAGAGAGATATGGTAATATACACTTTGAAAATCCTAGAGAGATTAGTACCAAACTTGCACACGAAAATCACTCCATATGAAAGCAAAAGACTCGGCAGGAGATAGAACATTACCCCAATAAAAAGCAGGGGCGCCACAAGTACACTGAGAGACAACACAATAAGTGTCCGGGGCCCAAGACTGTTCAACTGCCACCCAGCATACATAAGGAGGATTACCAATAGACCCCTGGCTGTCTTCAAGACACTGGACAGGCACCTGAAGTCAGTACCTGACCAATCGGGCTGTGGTTCGTACGTCAGTTTACATGCGGACAACAGTAACAACCTGGTTGATCAGACCCTGATCCACCACGAGGCCTGGTCTCAGATCGAGCCGCGGGGGCGTTGACCCCCGAATCCCTCTCCAGGTAAATTGTCACATTCTTGTTATTACTGTCCCATTCTTGTTACTACTGTCACATTCTTGTTATTACTGTCACATTCTTGTTACTACTGTCCCATTCTTGTTATTACTGTCACATTCTTGTTACTACTGTCCCATTCCAGGCCACGGGTAGGCAAAGCTCTTTCTTCACACGGCGAGGGTCCGGGTTCGATTCCCGGCATTGGGAGTGTTTCCTTACATCTGTTGTCTATGTTCACTCATCAGTAAAATGGGTACCTGGGTGTTAGTCGACTGGTGTGGGTCTCATCATGGGACAAAAGTGACGTAATTTGCCCGAAATGCTCTGCATAACAAGGGTCTTTCTATATAGTAGTATGTCATTGATGTCAGCTAGGCCTGAATACCTTGTACATGTACTTGTAGAAATAAAGATTATCATTATAATTATTATTATATTATTATTATTATTATTCTTGTTACTACTGTCCCATTCTTGTTACTAATGTCCTACTCTCATTATCACTGTCCCACTCTCATTATCACTGTCCCACTCATTATCACCGTCCCACTCTCATTATCACCGTCCCACTCTCACTATCACCGTCCCACTCTAGTTATCACTGTCGTAAATAGTCTCATTACTGTTGGAATTATACTCTTAATTACCTACATATGAATAAAAGAAGAGCCAGGAAGTTCCTGGTCTAATCTAAATGGGTTTCTTATGAACTTGATAAATGACTTAGGGAAGAACCAGCGGATGGATGGAGGTGACAGACGAACGGATGAGGAGACAGAAGAACGGATGGTGGGACGAACGGATTAGGAGACAGACGAACGGATTAGGAGACAGACGAACGGATGGGCGGACAGCCAAAAGGATGTTGGAACAAACTGGTGGGCGGACACACGAACGTACAGGCAGACAAAGGCATGCGTGTGCTCCTCCCGTTACTTCGCCCGCAGGCAAACAAATCAACCAGTGTCATGCAGTCAAGTGCCTGGCCCGCTACCTCTGCCTTCTCTTCTTCCTGTGGATGAGGCTCCCGTGAGGTGCAGTGTCAAATACCTCCTTACATTCCAAGAATAAGCAGGCCACCCAACCATCCCTGTGGCTTGGGCTTGGCTAGTGGCTCCCAGATTCCCCTCTGCTTCCTCCCTCCTCCTCTGTCTGTATTTCGGAGCCCAAGGAAACACATTATCAAGGTCTCACATTCCTAGTACCTAGTCCAGCTGAACCACACCTCGTTCCATGGTGTGGTGGTGCCCAGTCTGCGCTGCTCTCTTCTCCCCGGTCACTGACGTAGTATACCTCGCTGAATCTCTGCCTTAATTCCTCACAAATCTTCTCGATATATTAAGACAGCGTCAACCTTCAGCGCGAATAAAAAGCCCATAAAAATTACGTTCTTGGAGATGTAACGAGAAAGAGAGAGAGAGAGAGAGAGAGAGAGAGAGAGAGAGAGAGAGAGAGAGAGAGTGAGAGAGAGAGAGAGAGAGAGAGAGAGAGAGAGATGGGAACTGGAAAGGAATATAACATAGAAAGGAATTAAGAGGATGGGGGTGAGGGGATAAAATGAAAAAGGGGGGCAGAGTGGGGAAGTGAGAGGGAAGGAAGGGGACAGGAAAAAAGAGACGGAGTGATATAAGGAAAAGGTAAACAGAATATTCAGGGAGTAGATGCTAGGTGATAGGGCAGAGAAGCGAGGGGACTCCAGCTGTTAACAGAGGAGAGGGAGAGAAAGAAGGGAAGAAATAAGTAGGCAGAAAGGATTGAAGGGAGAGGAAGTATAGAGGAAAGGTTCACATCTTTGTGTTTACATTACAGGATGCGTAATAATGTTATCAAACTTATAACATAGGCTACTGTTAATGAGCTTAACAAGTTCCTTCTTTGATGTACCTCCGATGAGTTTCGAGAGTTTTTCTACTCCCGGAACCCGGCCCTGGTCCAGGCTTGTCTAGTGCTGGCACAGTCAGCCAGGCTGCTGGCGGCCCGCTGGCCCACATATCCATCACAGCCTGGTCGATCTGTTACTTGGAGAAGATATTTGTTCAATTTCCTCTTGAAGACTTCTTCACTTGTCTCAGCAGTGTTTGATATCTTTTGGTAAGATGTTGAATATTCTGGGACCACGAATGTTGATATAATGTTCTCTTATTGTGCCAACGATGTCCATGATTTTCACTGAGTTTATTTTACACTTCTTCCCATATCTCTCATTCTAGTACGTTGTTATGGCAGTGTGCAGATTTGGGACTAGGCCCTCAAATATTTTCCACGTCTATATTATCATGCTCTCTCTCTCTCTCTCTCTCTCTCTCTCTCTCTCTCTCTCTCTCTCTCTCTCTCTCTCTCTCTCCACTCCAGCAAACCACATTCTTAGGACTTTAAAGCGCTCCCAAAAATTTAAATGTTTTACTGGCACTATGCAGGCTGTACTGATCTCTATCTAAACTAGTTCTGACGGCGTCTGCCCTGAACGGGGCCGTCAACACTGAACAATTCTCCAAACGACAGAGCACAAGATATAGATTTTGCCACCGAAGTGGCTAGTTTATTGTGCACCCCACATCCATCCTGTGGACGGTAGTGCAAGAGCATATGGATACAAAAAAAGCTAGGAACTAGGCCCCAAAAGGGTTAACACGTGTACAATTGGATTCGTATCTACAGTTCACTTATCTGTTACAAGCAAATTTAAGAAATTTGCTTAGTATATCTGGTATCTTATTTTCTCTTATCTTATCATGTCACACAGGTTATTATACTGTCTATCTCTATATTCCTCAATAAGTGGACAATTAAGCACACAGTGCTTAAGATGTTGAATATATGCCTGACCACATATTTTGCATTTGGTTTGATCATCTGTGTGTCTTTCAAACTGCCAAATACTTGTAACCAAGCCTAAGACTGGCCACTACATCAGTCTTTTCACATTGCAAGTTGCTCCATAAACATACTTATCTTCGTTAATGTTATAGTGGGTTATAGATCTACTCAGGCTTCTAATTGCATTCCTATAACATTCATTTTCATTATTTACTTCTCTCCTAATATTATTCCTAATGCTAGACACAGATATACCAAAGTTATATTCTACATTTTCCTTCTGGGTACTCTTCTTGGCTAACATATCAACTTTATCATAAATGAGTAATCTAATGTGTGATGGGATCCACAGCAATTGTACATTAATTCCTTTTTCCCGGATTTTTTAGTATCTATACCTGGCTTCTCCAATGAGCATGTTGTTGGAGTCATTATAGGAGTCAAGAGCCTTCAGTGATGACATAGAATCAGTAATGATGATAGAGTCAACCTCAGTGTCATAAGTTAGCCTTAGCGCCATTAGGACTGCAAACAATTCAGTTTGCAATGTAGACGCCTAGTTGTTAATTCTTATGCTTAATTCAGATTTATTATTGTTCTTAACTAGGGAGGTGGCAACAAGAGCAGATGCAGCCCTGCCAGAAGACTCCAGTTTAGATCCATCAGTGTATATAACTTGTGATAACTTATTACTACCAGTTAGGCGAGAAATTTATTCTTGAGCAGTTGCTTTAACAAGTGATTTAAGGAAGGGATTAGTAGCAATTAGCTTATTGAGAGGGGCTTGTAGGTATGTGATATTAAATGAACACATCTTCCATGGAGGGGTGAAATGCTCTTGTTGTCTACAGTGATACAGTTCATGCAGGTTATAAAACTTAATATAACTGCATGATTTCACAATACATTTAGATCCGTGTGTGTTTATTTCCAGACATTTAGTAAGATTCATAGTGACAGTGTCTGGTTCATTTCTTAAGATTCTAATACCGAGTTCAGTGTTAATCTCAATAATCCTATCACTGATACTAGAAATACCAAGCTTCTTCCTCATATTGAGAACCTTTGTAGATTTGGGACAGCCAAGAATAATTCTGAGAGCTTCATTTTGCATTAACTCCAAGAGTGGGAGAGAACTTTCCCTAGCTAATATCAACATAGGAGCAGCATAATCAATTAAGGACCTAACATAGGCTATGTACATCATTCTCACGATTCTCACATTAGCACCATAGTTGGGGTTGTAGCCAGCAATAGCTTTGAGAGCATTTAGCCTATCTTTGCATTTCTTATTTAGTTGTGGTATGGTGGATTTAAGAACATAAGAAAGAAGGAACACTGCAGCAGGCCTACTGGCCCATGCGAGGCAGGTCCAATTCTCCCACCGACTTAAGCCAATGCCTTGACCTGGTCAGGTCAGTCATATTCACTTAAGAGAGGAGCACGGCATCTGACCTAGTAGCACAAGCCAGTCAGGTCCAACTCACACCCACCCACACCCACTCATGTATTTATCCAACATATTTTTAAAACTACACAACGTCTTAGCTTCTATGACGGTACTCGAGAGTTTGTTCCACTCATCCACGACTCTATTACCAAACCAGTGCTTTCCTAAATCCTTCCTGAATCTGAATTTTTCCAATTTAAAACCATTGCTGCGAGTCCTGTCAATACTAGATATTTTTAGCACGCTATTTACATCCCCCTTTATTAATTCCTGTTTTCCATTTATACACTTCAATCATATCCCACCTAATTCTACGCCTTTCTAGAGAGTGCAGATTCAGGACCCTCAGTCTATCCTCATAGGGAAGATTTCTGATACATGGGATCAACTTTGCCATCCTCCTTTGTATGTTTTCCAGTGCATTTATATACATTCTGTAACACGGTGACCAAAACTGTGCAGCATAATCTAAATAAGGCCTAACCAAAGATATATAGAGTTGAAGAACAACCTGAGGACTTCTTAAAGAGTACATCTACCCCAAGGTATCTGTAAGATTTAACGTGGCTAATGTTTTTACCCTGTAAATAGATGGGTGGGGGATGTCGTTTGCTTGTCAATATCTTTGTTTTAGAGGAAGATATTATGAGGCGTAATCGATTACAAATCGCTTGAACTTCATTAAGAATGGTACTCATCTTCTTATGCCCTGTTGTATGGATCATAATGTAATCAGCATAGCTTATTGCTATATGTTTAGATGAGGCAGGTAGAGCATTTAGGAGAACATTAATCAGAACATTAATAGCATGGGACTTGGAACTCCTCCCTGCGGTGGGTGTACCTATGGACATTTTTTTAGATTTGCCTCTAAAGCCTTGGTAGAGGACAGAGGATGCTCTATTTGACAGGTATCCTATTATCCAGCAGAGAAGGCTACCACCAATATTCATTTTGGCTAGTTCATGTAGTATAACGTTTCTGTTTGCGATATCAAATGCAGATTTTAGATCAAGAAATGTGGTAAAACTAGTAGAGGTGTGTGCAGTGAGAAGGATGGAAATTCAATCCTGCACACTTTTACCTTTCATGAACCCATAGAGATGAGGGGAAAGTTGGTGTCTGATACTGTAGTACAGTCTGTTAAGTATCATTCTTTCAAAAGATTTACAAAGACAACTAGTTAAGGAGATCGGTCTAAATGTATCAGGCTGTTGGGGCTTAGGGATAGGCACAATCAGACTATTGGTCCAGGAAGTAGGAAGAACACCCTCAATGTAACTGAGATTATA
>WNWK01001308.1:87500-102500 GCA_009830355.1 Cherax destructor
TAACTCAAGCCATAGGCACTTTTATGGTGTACCAGTACACACCCTGGGCTCGGACATGCTCGGGGCTCGGATTTCCTTATTTCACAGCTTAAATTTACTTTACAGCATTCACCAAAAGCACAGCATATTTCTAAAATTATCATTTACATTTATCTAAAGGTTATACATTATTATTACTGTTTTTTTCTAATTACATGAAATTTATGGCACACTTCTCCAATATTACGTATATTTAAATGTCATGCAGAAACCTGTTATTGAGGGGGTTTGGCTAATTGATATGTGAAGAGGTGTGTTTGGACTGTATATAGTTTTAATATAAGTAAATAAATTTATATTTTCTTACCTAGGAATTTTTGGTGTGACCCTTCTGATACCCTAACCCATTGAAGCACTAAACCCCAATGGTAATATCAGCTTTGTTTATGGGGATAGACCTGGGAGGCCTAGTTTTACAGGTGTTTTGTGTAACTTTTACCCTTTGCCCTTAGACCAAGGCATTAGGCCTCAGGTAAACCCCAATTTCTGCGTAACAGTGACAAACCAGTAATACAGGTATTGTCAATTGTTGAGGCACATACACGTATACCACGTACATACTTTTACAGCCAGGAGCTGTGAATCGACCCCTGCAGCCACATTTAGGTGAGTACACACGCACACATTGGCATACAAAAACATTGAGAACAGATGTTGGTGGGTAGAGTGAGATGCGTCACGGTGCAGGAGATAACACAGGAGTCTCGTTGTCTGTGAAAACATTTGCCTCAGGTGTCACCTTGACACCAAGAACTAACAAGCAGGTCGTGACATAATTAATCACCAGAGCAGATAACCAAACACCCTCATACCCACCCACACCTCCCTTACCCCTACCCAAGGATTCACCACTCTTACCCTTACCAACTCCTGTACCCACACCAGGATTACCCTCCCACACCCCAACTCCTAAGCCACCCCATCCTTGCCACACCACCTTAACCTTCACCTACCTCACCAACCTTCACCTATCTCACCGTCTGCCCCACATCACACAACCTTAATTTCCAAGTGATAGTAACTCCAGCGCTGCTGGCACGAAACCATCGAAGCTCCCATATCAGATGAATTCTTGTAGGAATGCTTGACGATATCCTCACTGCCCCACTAAAGTCTCCCAGCTCATGGGTTTAAAGATAATTATTATTATTATTATTATTATTATTATTATAATCAAATAGAAGCGCTAAACCACAGGGGTTATACAGCGCTGGTTTAAAGATAAGAGGAAAGGGATATGAGTAAAGAGAAACACGTGAAAGACCTGAGAGTAATTATATCGGCAGGAAGTGTAAAAATAGACCCAGTGAAAAGCAGGGGCACCGTGGGCACAATAAAAGAACATTATATCAACATGTGTGAGCCCAGACTATTCAACATCTTATCATAAACTATCAGAAACACTGCTGGGACAAGAGGAAACTGGACAAGTATCTTCAGCAGGTGCCAGATCAACCATACTGTGATGGATATATGGGTTAGCAGGCCACCAGCAACAGCAGTAACAGCCTGACTGACCCGACGAGCCTGGGAGTAGAAAAACTCTCGGTACGCATCAAAGGTATATCAAATGAAGGTTTACAGGAAAGAGGTAAGGGGAAGGGTCACTGGGGAAGGAAGGGGGGTGAATACCTCCACAGGTACTTGTCAACACCGAGTGAGAGAACAAGGCAAGTCTGACAGCGCTGAGATAAAGGATCGGGTGGGAACACTGGTCCTGTTGATCGTGTGCTCTGTCTTGGCCTGTGATCTGCGCCGCTCTCGCTCCCTCTATTCCTCCCTTCCCCTCCCCCCGTCTTCCTCCCTCTCTATCCCTTTCCCCGACTCGCATGTCCTTGGAGGAGACTGTTACTTACCTCAGTCTTGTGTGGTCTACTTTGAAGGCCAGTTTGGATGAAAGTGCCGGATCAGCCAGGTTGTGACAGCGAGGTGGGTCTACGGGCCGCTAGAACAAATAGCCGAGTATGACCAGGTGGTCAACAAGGAAGCCGGGCTTCAGATCACGCTGCTGGGTAGAAGAGTCCTGGAAACCAGTCACAGGTAAAAGATTGGCTGCTATACGTGAGGTCAACCTGGTTCATAACTAACGGCAGTCCCAACTAATCGTTGTGTGGTACCCGGACGTTTCGGTCCGACTTGTTTTAAATGTTCCAAGTCGGACCGGAATGTCATCATAAGCTCCTCTCACTCTCCTACGTGAGGGTTATTTGTGTATTGTTCCAGTCACGGTATTGTGCGTTTTTGTTCCTCTATATTATTTGTATACTCCGTAGCTGTAGATACAAATCCAAATGAACACCTGTTAACCCTTTTTGGAGCCTAGTTCCTAAGCCTTCTGTACATCCATATGCACTACCGTCCACAGGACAGATATCGGGTGCACAATAAACTAACACTACCGTCCACAGGACAGATATCGGGTGCACAATAAACTACCACTACCGTCCACAGGACAGATATCGGGTGAACAATAAACTAGCACTACCGTCCACAGGACAGATATCGGGTGCACAATAAACTAGCCACCTCGGCGAAAAAATCTTATCTAATCTGAAGATTAAAAACGCGAATAATTTACGTTGTGTAAGGCGGACTGTAACAGAGAACTGATGTATTCTCTCCCCTTTTTAAAGTAAAGTAACAAAAGTCAACACTCGTGGAAGAGAACAGTCATTTCCGAAACATAATTTCTTGGTAAGAATATTGTAATCCCTACAATGAAAGATTAAGTTATACTCAGTGTGTATATACAATGAGATATAGACCTCTTGATATATGCATCGAGAGGTCTATACACCGAGATATAGACCTCTCAATGCACATATCCCTGGAAAACTCACTTAAAGAAGTGCATGAAGCGTAACTAACGCTCACGCAACGGGAAACACGATAATATCAAATGCAAAGAAAAGAATTTTACAAACCAGCGGTGAAAAGAAACTCATTCCACATTAAGAACTTCAAGAACTGTATACTTCAGGAAAATCCCGCTAAAGGTCAAAGTATCAAGGTTGAGTGTGCCAACAAATTGTACATCAAATAACCAACCAGGATTTGTGACTACAAAGGTCATGACATCAAGACTGGGTGGCCCAGCCAACTGGAAATCAAATAATGAAGCAGTAACTGCAAATGCGAAGCACATGCTGACTTCACAAGCTGCTCTCCAAACACACTGTCCAGTGTAAGACTAATGACATCTGAAATTAAATTTTGCAGCCCAAACTGCTGCTGTATTGTGTAGCCAGTATCTATCAGGTGGACGGTAGGGCGACAGCCTATGGACACTCAAGAGGCCTTGGACTTAGGCCTCAAGAGGGAGAACAAGAGGCCTTGGAATTAGGCCTCAAGAGGGAGAACAAGAGGCCTTGGAATTAGGCCTCAAGAGGGAGAACAAGAGACCTTGGACTTAGGCCTCAAGAGGGAGAACAAGAGACCTTGGACTTAGGCCTCAAGAGGAAGAACAAGAGGCCTTGGACTTAGGCCTCAAGAGGGAGAACAAGAGACCTTGGACTTAGGCCTCAAGAGGGAGAACAAGAGACCTTGGACTTAGGCCTCAAGAGGGAGAACAAGAGGCCTTGGACTTAGGTCTCAAGAGGGAGAACAAGAACATCTAAGTTACAATTGTAAGATACTCGGTCAAAATTTCTGGTATATGTGCATTAATAATAAACATTGATACCTTATATAGTTTGTGTCCTCTCATCTCTTTCTCAGTTTTAAAACTAAAATTTCTAACCCTTCGCTCAACGTCAGTTTTTAAACGTTTCCTATTTATTCAAATCATGTTATATTTATTTTAAGTTGGTTTAACTCAATTTACGTTAGGTTAGACAGGGTTGGATTAGGTTACACAAACCTATAAAAATGAACATTTAGCCACAATTAAGAAATTCGGTAAAAAAAAAGCAATACGTCTGGCAACGAGGTTTCCTATTAAAAAAAAGGAAACGATAAAATTTGAACGTTTACCTCTCTCTCAGCCCATGGCTGGGCTCCGGGAGTAGAAAGACTCTTCAAACTCCTCAAAGGTATATCAAAGGTAACATATCTCTCGGTGCAAGAATATCCCGGTCCTGAACATAACTATATTCTCGAGTAATGCCAGAAAGCTGTACAACCTGGAGAAAGCTTGAGTCTGACTTAACAACTGTGACAAGCACAGAACCCACTACGACCACTGAAAAAACACTAAACTAAACAAGACAGGCAAAAGTTTCTCCGATGAATTAAAGTTGTAACTGACATCACAGCCAGTGCGCCAGACGTCAACATTAATTCTAAGATCAACCAGGAGTTAATTTTGAAAGCAAATCTTTTGAAAAGAAATACCAGAACTCTATGGAAATGTGGCAGACTTAATGAAACTTAGTGAGGCAAGACTCACCTTCTCTAAAAACAACTCACAGTTGCTTAAGCAACCTATTCCAATACTCTGGGCAGAAGACACTGCATCAAGCCATACGTTACTACTACTACGTGAAGGACTGTGGTCGTGTGGGCTGGTCATTCAGCGCACAAGTATTGGAGCTCGATCCTACGTCCGCTAATCCACTTTCTAACATAGACTGAAACCCAAAATAATGCTCATCTATTTCGTAACATTCTTGTCAAACAACCAGAGTGAGCTCCCATGGAATTATTGTGTGTGTGTGTGTGTGTAGTCTGACTCCTCAAGGGAGCTCTTGGAAGTCGACGACCCACCATTGTAGCGGTACGCTGGAATCCAAGCAAGAAAGAGTTGGTAACGCTTCACCTTTGTGTGTTGCGGAAACACATTTGTAATGGAAGTAGCTGTGTCACGCTATTGCTCAATCCCGTGAGAAACACACACATACACAATACAATATCACAAAAGACAAATCCAACACAACCTTGTCTAAGACAGATCCAACACAATTCCATAATGGTCAAATTCAACATAATCTCATACTAGACAAGTTCAACACGATCAAACCAGACTAGACCAAACTACTCTTCTTTATATATGATTCTTGTAACGCAAAGTGAGACACGACCACCACCACGATTCATTTCACCTAAGACTAGACCAGACCAGACCCACATTCATGCCACGGAAGACCAGACTAGACAAAAATACCACTGATACCATACAAGACCAGACCAAAACACCACTGATACCATACGAGACCAGACCAAAATACCACTGATACCATACAAGACCAGACCAAAACACCACTGATACCATACGAGACCAGACCAAAATACCACTGATACCATACAAGACCAGACCAAAACACCACTGATACCATACGAAACCAGACCAAAACACCACTGATACCATACGAGACCAGACCAAAACACCAATCAAACCACACAAGACCAAACCAAAACACCACTCATTACCATACAAGACCAGACCAAAACACCAATCAAACCACACAAGACCAGACCAAAACACCAAACAAACCACACAAGACCAGACCAAAACATCACCATAAAAAAGCCATATCACATAACACCAAGCCCCCGGGAGAGCCAGAGATGTAGCAAAGGTGAACAAAAGAATAGAAAAAACAAATAATAACCAAACAGAGGAGACAACAGCAAATCAAATAATGCAGTCAAGTAATGTGGTTACCGATGCTGGTAAGTAAATCACCACAAGTGATTCAACTCTGAATACCTGGGTACTCAGCCGCACCCTGTGAGTACTAGTACACCCTGTGTGTCTTCCTGTACACCCCGGTTTACTGCAGCTGTTCCGTACACTCCTGCCTAGTGATGCTGTACCCCCAGCCTAGTGATGCTGTGTACGCCAGCCTACTGGTGCTCTTAATGTTAAATATCTGTTAATGGTTCCTGGATCACCACCCACCGGTCTCAGACCAGGCCTCCTGGATCACCACCCACCGGTCTCAGACCAGGCCTCCTGGATCACCACCCACCAGTCTCAGACCAGGCCTCCTGGATCACCACCCACCGGTCTCAGACCAGGCCTCCTGGATCACCACCCACCGGTCTCAGACCAGGCCTCCTGGATCACCACCCACCAGTCTCAGACCAGGCCTCCTGGATCACCACCCACCGGTCTCAGACCAGGCCTCCTGGATCACCACCCATCGGTCTCAGATCAAGCCTCCTGGATCACCACCCACCGGTTTCAGACCAGGCCTCCTGGATCGCCACCCACCGGTCTCAGACCAGGCCTCCTGGATCACCACCCACGGTAACAGTAACAACTATTAAGAAAGAACCGGGAGAGTCAATACGCACCAGTCATCGTCCATCTTCACGTCAGTAATTAGGAGGGGACCAAGAGCTGGAGTTCGACTCCCACCCAGCAGACACAGCTGAGCGAATACAATGAAGCGATATATCTGTTTTCCTCCAGATGTTTTACATTATAACAAACAACGACCAAAAACAATGAAAAAAAAATCTAAATCTTCTAAACACTAGGTAATCTTTGCAACAAATCTCTCTTTCAGTATTAAGGCAGTGAAGCGAGTAATTAGGAATTTCAATATGCAAGGCTTAATTGAGCTCTGCATATCAAATTATTATTGTTACAACGACGCATCTCGGAATTCTGGCAAAGTCAATTTCAACTTTATATATCATTTTGAGAATGTCAGTTACACTATCTCTATTTGGCTTCAAGAAACGAAAATCTTTTAGATGATTTCTATGAGTGAGGGAAGACACTGTACCCCAGTGATACAATGTAAGACGAAGACACTGTACCCCAGTGATACAGTGTAAGACGGAAGACACTGTACTCCAGTGATACATTGTATGTATGGTGGAAGACACTGTACTCCAGTGATACAGTGTATATATGGAAAGATACAATGGACTCCAGTGATACAGTGTATATGGATAACAGAAGACACTAAACTAGTCGCAGCCGTAAAACAAACGGAGGAGACAGTAGTCGAAAAGAAGAGAGCTGTAAACATTACCTAACTCAATCTCTCCAAAACCCAACAGGATCGCCAAACCCGTAAGCGCCTGGGAAATAGCATAGCTAGGGAGGAGGGTAAATCAGGTTGGATCCTTCGAATGGAAGAATAGAACAAAAAAGAGGGAAGGAGTGGGAAGTAGTCGGTGTGAAGAGAAATGGACGGGAGTCAGGGGTGTGAGGGAGTTACACGGCATACATTATAGTGTAAGGTGCGTGTTGGTACACCAGCCGGTGTTTGAAAACTATGCGATGGAGGCATGCTTGTGGAGCCCTCCAAGCACAGCACCTTGCTACCACCAAGTGTCTAGTGGAGCCCTCCAAGCACAGCACCTTGCTCTACCAAGTGCCTAGTGAAGGCCTTGAAGTGCAGCTACTTGTTACTACCAAATGATGGGTGGAACTCCTTGAGAAAGGCAATACGCTACCAACTAGTAGAACGAGAGGAGAGTAACACGCAGTAAAATCAATCTTAGATCCCCAGTATCTTCTAATATAGTGTCTTATTTTTCCATCCTGGTGAGAACCTTTACGGCAGAATACGAATGCATCAAGACATCTCACTTTAGTTGTAAGTAGAAGCTTCACGATCCTCCTAAAGGATCGTGTTCAGAGTTTACACGCTCTAATATCGTGATGTATCTCCGTCTTCCTGACAAGTGTATTAGAGGAGGCTAAATATTTTTTAGTAAGTATCCCAAGTGATAATTCAACTACCTTTTTTCCACAATTCAATAATATTTTTTTATGATTGGTTTCCAGAACGAGTTCGATACTGTCGTCAAGGTAGCCTGAAGGAACGCTCCTCTGTGGTGTTCCCATCAACTGTGTTTGTTATGGAGTGTACTGAAGTGATCTGTGCTTTTTAGATGATCTGATTCAATCTTAACGTTAAGGCTAGTAAGCTGCACCTGCCTTCCCTGCCGTGCTGCAAATAATATTTGCGTTAGGACCTGTTGCAGCAGCACTGAAGAGTACGATCTCAACCGGAAATTACCTGAAATAATTCAACTAATTTGCATTTCATGCATTACTGAATTAATTTAAATATAAAAAGATCCGTAGTCCAATAAAATTTGAAGAATTGTAATGAAAAATTATACAGGTAAACACGAAGTTAAACAAAATAATTAACTTTTTTTTATCCGTTGAAATCTATTGCTTTGCGTTATGCTAGCAACATGTCAGTTGGTGCTCCGAGTACCAACAACACCCGAGTCTGGTCACAGTCGAGGCCAGAAGTTAGTGGAAGTTAGCAGGTTCATGCACCACAGCACACGCTCCTTCAATTGTAAAGTTTATTTTTTTTATATCACTATGTATACAGTTAGAACTTGGGACCCTGCAGAAGCTAGCGATAGGGAAGACTTGCTCTGTTTACATTCTGACGAGTCATGACTTACGCCTGAATAATAATAACCTTGCCAATATGTGTCACATTTTTATATAGACCCCTGGTTGTCTTCAAGAGGGAGCTGGACAGACACCTAAAGTCAGTGCCGGATCCGCCGGGCTGTGGTTCGTACGTTGGACTACGTGCAGCCAGCAGTAACAGCCTCGTTGATCAGGCCCTGATCCACCAGGAGGCCTAGTCATGGACCGGGTCGCGGGGGCGTTGCTCCCCGGAATACCCTCCAGGTAGGTAGACACACCAACATGCTAGTGTTAGCTAGAAGTCGTGTGAGACAAACCTGCAGTATGAGACATACATGACAGCAGCCTGACACAGCAGTTCTAATGGTTTAGTACTGATAATGAAGGAGCAACTTTACCTACCAGAGTAGACCCATTTTCGGTTTGGGGTAGCCTAGCGAGGTAGCAGGTACCTACCGAGTCAATCAATCCTAGAGCGAGAGGCCAGACTGCATAGGAATGTGGAGACAAAGGCATACTGCCTACAGGTGCAGAGCAAAATTATATTGTGACAACGTTTTGCACTGTATAGAGCGAAACTTCATAAAGTTCTACACAGCAAAACGCTGTCACGCTAAAATCTTGCTCTGTATCTGTTCTGTATCTTAAAGGCAGGCAGTGTGATAGCGTGTCACACTAGAGCACAAGACTTCACAATACCCACTGACAATAACACCACGAGGCAGCTAGTACACCCATAGAGAACAAAACTTCACAATACCCACTGACAATAACACCACGAGGCAGCTAGTACACCCCTAGAGCACAAGACTTCACAATACCCACTGACAATAACACCACGAGGCAGCTAGTACACCCCTAGAGCACAAGACTTCACAATACCCACTGACAATAACACCACGAGGCAGCTAGTACACCCCTAGAGCACAAGACTTCACAATACCCACTGACAATAACACCACGAGGCAGCTAGTACACCCTAGAGCACAAGACTTACAATACCCACTGACAATAACACCACGAGGCAGCTAGTACACCCCTAGAGCACAAGACTTCACAATACCCACTGACAATAACACTACGAGGCAGCTAGTACACCACTAGAGAACAAGACTTCACAATACCCACTGACAATAACACCACGAGGCAGCTGTACACCCTAGAGCATAAGACTTCACAATATCCACTGAAATAACACTACGAGGCAGCTAGTACACCCTAGAGCACAAGACTTCACAATACCCACTGACAATAACACTACGAGGCAGCTAGTACACCCTAGAGCACAAGACTTCACAATACCCACTGACAATAACACTACGAGGCAGCTAGTACACCCTAGAGCAAAGACTTCACAATACCACTGACAATAACACTACGAGGCAGCTAGTACACCCTAGAGAACAAGACTTCACAATACCCACTGACAATAACACACGAGGCAGCTAGTACACCCCTAGAGCACAAGACTTCACAATACCCACTGACAATAACACCACGAGGCAGCTAGTACACCCCTAGAGCACAAGACTTCACAATACCCACTGACAATAACACTACGAGGCAGCTAGTACACCCCTAGAGCACAAGACTTCACAATACCCACTGACAATAAGACTACGAGGCAGCTAGTACACCACTAGAGAACAAGACTTCACAATACCCACTGACAATAACACCACGAGGCAGCTAGTACACCCCTAGAGCACAAGACTTCACAATACCCACTGACAATAACACTACGAGGCAGCTAGTACACCCCTAGAGCACAAGACTTCACAATACCCACTGACAATAACACTACGAGGCAGCTAGTACACCACTAGAGAACAAGACTTCACAATACCCACTGACAATAACACCACGAGGCAGCTAGTACACCCCTAGAGCACAAGACTTCACAATACCCACTGACAATAACACTACGAGGCAGCTAGTACACCACTAGAGAACAAGACTTCACAATACCCACTGACAATAACACCACGAGGCAGCTAGTACACCCCTAGAGCACAAGACTTCACAATACCCACTGACAATAACACCACGAGGCAGCTAGTACACCCATAGAGAACAAAACTTCACAATACCCACTGACAATAACACCACGAGGCAGCTAGTACACCCCTAGAGCACAAGACTTCACAATACCCACTGACAATAACACCACGAGGCAGCTAGTACACCCCTAGAGCACAAGACTTCACAATACCCACTGACAATAACACTACGAGGCAGCTAGTACTCCCCTAGAGCACAAGACTTCACAATACCCACTGACAATAACACCACGAGGCAGCTAGTACACCCCTAGAGAACAAGACTTCACAATACCCACTGACAATAACACCACGAGGCAGCTAGTACACCCCTAGAGAACAAAACTTCACAATACCCACTGACAATAACACTACGAGGCAGCTAGTACACCACTAAGAGAACAAGACTTGACAATACCCACTGACAATAACACCACGAGGCAGCTAGTACACCACT
Organism: Cherax destructor; assembly: GCA_009830355.1. Classification (NCBI taxonomy): domain Eukaryota; kingdom Metazoa; phylum Arthropoda; class Malacostraca; order Decapoda; family Parastacidae; genus Cherax; species Cherax destructor. Next base: position 98,335 of record WNWK01001308.1, read on the forward strand.
AGAGAACAAGACTTCACAATACCCACTGACAATAACACCACGAGGCAGCTAGTACACCCCTAGAGCACAAGACTTCACAATACCCACTGACAATAACACCACGAGGCAGCTAGTACACCCCTAGAGAACAAGACTTCACAATACCCACTGACAATAACACCACGAGGCAGCTAGTACACCCTAGAGCACAAGACTTCACAATACCCACTGACAATAACACCACGAGGCAGCTAGTACACCCCTAGAGCACAAGACTTCACAATACCCACTGACAATAACACCACGAGGCAGCTAGTACACCCCTAGAGAACAAGACTTCACAATATCCACTGACAATAACACCACGAGGCAGCTAGTACACCCCTAGAGCACAAGACTTCACAATACCCACTGACAATAATGCCACGAGGCAGCTAGTACACCCCTAGAGAACAAAACTTCAGTCTTCATAACTCGGCTCAACGTAATTTAATTAGCAACTTACCCCTGCAATTGAAACATGCTAATAAAAAAAAATTCGGCATTGCTATACCGCCTGATGATATGAAGATAAAACAAAATAAAATATTTGCAAATAATTCACACTAATTATCGTGTGTAGCCGCGTCATTGCAATTAGTGATTCACTTAGCCTGGCAAACACTGTATGAGGTACAACGTACAGTAGATGGTTACTGTGTGACGTTAAAAGCCTCTCGACCACGAGACATTACAAACAATACACAGTCAATAATTATATATATATATATATATATATATATATATATATATATATATATGTCGTGCCGAATAGGTAAAACTGGTCAATTAGCAAGAACTCTTTTAAAATTAAGTAGTTTCTAAAATTTTCTCTTATACGTTTAAAAATATATATTTTTTTCATTTACCTTAATGTAAAAATTAATTTTGTACCAAAAGAACCTAAGAAAACTTGCCTAACCTTATTAAAACGAGTAATTTAATTTAGCCTAATCCAACTAAATATATTTTAGATAAGTTTACAATAATTTAACAAACACAATGAAATATATTTTTGCGAAATTATTAAATTCACAAATTTTCGCTTTTTTTAGTTTTCAAGAAGAGCGTTGCTATTTAAGCCAAAATCAAAGTTTTACTTATTCGGCACGACATATACATAGTATATATGTTCCGTGTGTATACTGGTCACTGACCAGTGTTCTCATTTCTCACTTCCGCCACTTGTCAACAGATGTCGCCACTGTTACACCCGGTGTACCGTGCCTCCATCACATGTAATTAATTCAACACCTCTTCGTCAAATGCATATCCCTTCCTTCAACCATTGCCTGCCCAAAGAATGTAATTGATTTAACTATTTTATTCAAGCAGTCCAGACTTCTCCAATATTCCCTGTGACACTCGCAACGTAATATTACGCCCAAGAGACGCTCTTCATATTATGATTTACTGACGTCATATTAACGGAAAATAAATTACTGCGTCAATTGGCAATATTCTAGGGAAAAGAGCATCACCTTAAACCGCAGGGAACGTAATATGATTGCTGAAAATGCAGTATATATATATTATATAAAACAAATTAACTGCTCTAAACAGCTGTGTGCGTACCTTCCATAACGTTAACACTGACACCAATTTGCACCGCAACATATCGGAGTACGTGATGGGTATCGATTCGGTAAGAGCCATCTGTCACATTACCACCAGCGCCTGCAACAGCGAGCAGAGCACATGACGGAAACACAGTGTTGGTCGACGCCACGAGAAGATCAGAGCGAGGCATGCAACAAACACAATATTCCTTGTAATAACCAGTATAACAACTTTAATGAGAAACTTTTAATTCCTGAAAAAAAATCACTGGTTTACACGGCAGACACCAGGCTCCATCATGGAGATGGCCCGTTCCTGTTGCTTTTTATTGATGTTCCTGTTATATCTGTTGCTGATGTCGGTGATGCTGATGTCAACAGATTATATTATAATCTGGAATGATCAACTGGTTTGGGAATCTTGTCGAATGATCACCACGCTTAAGCATCCACAACTAAAAAGACTAATAGACCACATCAACTTGTGGAAGGATAAAAATACAAAACGCCGACTGGAACTACTAGTAGGCCGCCACAACAGCCACTCGAAAGCAAGGCAGATCCCATCATCAATGAAACAGTTGGCAGACCAAATCAACACTTCTCACAGCACAATTAATAGCAGCTAAATCTACCTGGAGACCATACACGCAACACCGAGAACGAGCATCAAAGCACAAAGTGCTCAACAGATCACAAGACCAACCCAAGAGCGGCCGATACGCCGCATCAGGTCTGGGAACCGAACACTCTTGGAGAAGACCAATACCACTTTATAGCATTCAATAGTCCCCGACACCGTTATCCAATCCAGTTCAATTTACCCAGGTGGCTTTGGGAGGATGTAAAGGTGGTATATATATATACGCTTTAGCTCTTAAGTGTCAGAACAGGTGCAGGATAATGCAGATGAGGCACACGGCACTCACACGGCAAACGTCCCCAGGCATAACACGTTGATGAAATTATGACCCTCGTGGCAATGTTGGTAATGACTGTTGGCAACACGGTCGAAGATATAACTAAACCTTTCCTTCTTACTCACCATTAATAAACACTTCACAACCCGCGAGAATATTATATTTTGTTATTCAGCAAAATTGGATACATCGGCAATGTGCTGTTACCTATTCTATGTAATAGTTACACAGTGGGAGCAAGAGTTAACTGTTTTCCTGTCATAGCACGCAGGAAGGGGAGTCATAGAAGGTGCTGAAATCTGTCACCCTGAGTTGGGGGACTTCAGTAGGGCAATAAGAATATCGTCAAGTATCCCACTAAGATGTCATCAGCTACGGGAGTTTCTAAGTTCCGTTCCAACACAACTGGAATTACTGTCACTAGGTAACTGCACTGGTTAAGGCGTGCGACAAGCTGAATTTATTCTAATTTTATACTTGGATCGATCCCGGCACGGGTGAAATGTTGGGCATGTTTCCTCACACGTGCTGCCCCTGTTCACCTAACAGCAAGTTGTAGGTAATGGGTGTTAGCCGCCTGTAGTGGGTCGCATCCTGGGGGGACAAGATTAATTTAGGCTGTCCCGAAATGATCTGGATAACCAGGGGCTTTCTATAAAGTATGACAGTACTGTCAACTAGGTCTGTATCAGTTGTATTATATACTTTGTAGAACAAAAAATTATTATTATTGTGTATTGGTGGAAAGGTTGAGGTAACTAAAGGAACATGACAGGAACGTGGAAAGCTCTCCTGATGTAGGGTGACACGAAAAGGAGGAAACACTTTCAATGTCATCCAATTACTGTCTTGCCAAGAGTGTTGACATCACAACTCGGATGACCCTCGGAACTGCAGCTTCCCCACCCCTCCTTTATGATGCAGGCACTGTACCTCCCACACCCAGGACTCAAGTCCAGCTAGCCGGTTTCCATTAATCCCTTCATAATAAACGTTATCCTGCACTCTAACAGCAACTCAGATCATAAAAAAAAACTTGCATCCTAACACGATCACACAAACCTGCTGGATGTCCAACATCAGAAATTCTTATTGAAAGCTAACACTCACTATGCTGGCGAAAATGAGATAAAAATGAGTGACAACATAGCAGCAATACGCCAAGTCCCTCCATTAAAAGAAGCGGTGTTGTGCCGCAGATTAACGATTCTGACACACACATTTGGCTAGCAAATTAAGCATAATTCACAAGGGAAGGAGAAAGTGCAAAATTTATACTAATACGACTAAAATGCCGTCAATGGCGTGTTTAGGAGTAGCAACTCCATGCTAAGAGTATTAAACAAATTCATGTTATCCAATGTAATGAACGAGGCGTAGTAAAACAGGTTTGTCAAATACTGCTAAATGCAGATGTATGTGCTTAGCGAAATGCAATAGACTCTTTTATGAAACTCCTTCCTACAGTGATTTATGTTTGGTCAAATCATGTGAAAAATAACATGGAAAAATTGAAATGCACGTGGAAAGACCTTCATAAAAGAGCTTTATAAGAAAGCTGACTGTGATGCATTAGACACGTGTGCAACGTCTGGATATCTTTACTTTAAGACGTTTCGCCATCCAGTGGCTTTATCAGTACAATCCACGAACATAATAGAAACATATA
>WNWK01001308.1:107500-215000 GCA_009830355.1 Cherax destructor
CTCCTATCTTTTCTCCCCCCCCCTCCCTCTCGACGGTGTCTATCCTTATATGTAGCTGACGTAGCGGCTAGTGGGCGGAGACCAGACCAGGAACTTTTTTAATAGCGTGTTTTGTAGCAGCAGTAGCCCGCGTACACACACACACACCACACACACACACACACACACACACACACCATACAAGGACAGGTGTGGCCACATGACAGAGATGTAAGGAACATAGCGCTGTCTTATCAGCACTGAGGAGTCAGTGCTGATAAGACAGCGGGGATAGAAGGAATATAGGGATACAGCAAGATACTTATAGTATCTTGTTGTAGATGAATGGTTCAGAGAACCGACAAGTTGTTAAATTAGACACATATGCAACACTTGGGTATCTTTATTGAGGAAACGTTTCGCCACACAGTGGCTTCATCAGTCCAATACAAAGAAGAAAGTAGTAATAAAAGGAGGAGTTTGAGGTAATCAGTCCCTCGGCCTGGAGTCGATGTGTTCAGTCCATCAATCTTGAAGTAAATACAACATAAAGCAAATAGAAGTTGCTTATATACTGTAGACAGGTGAGATGAAGCAGGAGGAGGCGGGTCATAGTGGTATCAACCACTAGTCGAAGTAAGTCCTTGTCCAAAGGTTTGGACAAATGTTGAAGAATCCCTTTGTATCAAGATCCCAAGAAGTTGCTGTGTCAGACAGGATGTAGATGAATGGTTCAGAGAACCGACAAGTTGTTAAATTAGACACATATGCAACACTTGGGTATCTTTATTGAGGAAACGTTTCGCCACACAGTGGCTTCATCAGTCCAATACAAAGAAGAAAGTAGTAATAAAAGGAGGAGTTTGAGGTAATCAGTCCCTCGGCCTGGAGTCGATGTGTTCAGTCCATCAATCTTGAAGTAAATACAACATAAAGCAAATAGAAGTTGCTTATATACTGTAGACAGGTGAGATGAAGCAGGAGGAGGCGGGTCATAGTGGTATCAACCACTAGTAAGTAAGTCCTTGTCCAAAGGTTTGGACAAATGTTGAAGAATCCCTTTGTATCAAGATCCCAAGAAGTTGCTGTGTCAGACAGGATGTAGATGAATGGTTCAGAGAACCGACAAGTTGTTAAATTAGACACATATGCAACACTTGGGTATCTTTATTGAGGAAACGTTTCGCCACACAGTGGCTTCATCAGTCCAATACAAAGAAGAAAGTAGTAATAAAAGGAGGAGTTTGAGGTAATCAGTCCCTCGGCAGAAAAGTTGAAACATCCAAGAAAGATTCTCGGAATTAAGAAATACGAGTTACCAAGGACTCAAAAGATAGAAAATCTCTTCGCTGGTAGAAAAAATAGTAGAGACGTGACTTCCACATCAAAGGTAAAAAAAAAGATAAGAGACAATAGATAACGAAGATTTCCTTGTACCACCAACGGTTAGAATAAAAGACCACATCTGTAAACAAACAAAATAAAACACTAGAAAGTGTACCTTCACCAATGGAGGGGAGACAACAAGAATGGTATACAATACGAGGCAGTGTGTATGATACAACGAACACTGTTAACAATATATTTGACAACCATAAAACAGAAGACGGGACGTCACAAGCATAACACTGCTCATGTAACTACATATATAGGTAATCACGTGAGCACACACACACACACCACCCCAAAACAAAGACAAACATGAACACTCACGCACCGACCAGCCACCCCTCACGCCCTCTGCATCAGAACATTGCATAAACAAACACACACACTCAAGCACCCTCCCACAACTTGAAAGGTTGCTTTGAAATACGAAACATTGCAAAAAAAAACAATACAAGGGTAAAATTGCACTCTGTTTCAACAGAGGGGCAAGTGTACACTTTACACATTACTTTACATTTCTAAGTTGCAGTGTCAGTGTTAACTGAGATATTTAGGCACTTATGAATTCTTTAATCTGAATTCTAGTCAAAACTGGTCATGCAACTTTCTATATATATATAAAACAATTTAAAGTAATTTAAGAAACATCAGCGAATAAACTTGGTAAATTTAAAGCCAGAGAGAAGAAAATAAAAGTTTAAACCTTAGTGTCTTGTTACTGTGACTTTTAGAGCCAGGGCCAAGAGAGATTTTATCATGGTATGGGTGCACCGGTGCACCCAGGGTGTATTCTGGCACAAATGTGAGATAGCAATGGTATATCAACAATGCTATGACACTGATGGTATACAATACTGACAAACTGATAAATAAAACACATGTGCAACACATGGGTATCTTTACTTATAAGACACATGTGCAACACCTGGGTGTCTTTACTGATAAGACACATGTGCAACACCTGGGTGTCTTTACTGATGAATAAGACACATGTGCAACACCTGGGTGTCTTTACTGATAAGACACATGTGCAACACCTGGGTGTCTTTACTGATGAATAAGACACATGTGCAACACCTGGTGTCTTTACTGATGAATAAGACACATGTGCAACACCTGGTGTCTTTACTGATGAATAAGACACATGTGCAACACCTGGGTATCTCTATTCTGAAGACGTTTCGATAACCTCTGGCTTTGTATCCTTTTAATACCCCTTCAATAATATCTGTTTTGAACTGATAAAAGCACTGGTTGGCGAAACATCTTCAGCATATAGATACCCAGGTGTTGCACATGTGTCTTATTCATCAGTAAAGATACCCAGGATGCACCACGCCGTACCTGCACAGGTGCACAACCACACATCAAATAGGTCTATACACTTGTTAGTTTTAATATAAAAATCTTCACAAATACACAAACTTGTGTTGAATATCGGTGTAGAAATTATTACCAATATTACCAATGACATCTCAAGTAAAAATATTGTAAAATTATCTTTAATCCGCTGAAAATTCATATTTTCTGATAATTACTTTTTCCCAAAGTTTGGTGTGACAATGGAATATACCCGTTCAAAGTTACGCTGGAACAAGGACAACATCTAGACGATGACACCGTGTGGACAACAGCGTGTGGACAACAGCGTGTGGACAACAGGGTGTGGACAACAGCGTGTGGACAACAGCGTGTAGACAACAGCATGTGGACAGTACAGGTAATAAGCATCAAGTTACAGGTAAGGTGAGCACATAACACCCGAGGTAAATTGACCCAGGTAGCGAGTGACATCCTGGCCCGCGAAATTCACTAGGAAGGAGGAAGGAACTGCGCGAGGCATTACCGGGAAGGTTGTGGTTGATAACATGTAGCTACTAGCAAGGTGACGTTGTTAGAAAGGTGACGTTGTTAGCAAGGGTGGCGTAGCTAGCAAGGGTGGCGTTATTATCAAGGATGACGTAGCTAGCAAGGGTGGCGTTATTAGCAAGGGTGGCGTAGCTAGCAAGGGTGGCGTTATTAGCAAGGATGACGTAGCTAGCAAGGGTGGCGTTATTAGCAAGGGTGGCGTAGCTAGCAAGGGTGGCGTTATTAGCAAGGATGACGTAGCTAGCAAGGGTGGCGTTATTAGCAAGGGTGGCGTAGCTAGCAAGGGTGGCGTTATTAGCAAGGATGACGTAGCTAGCAAGGGTGGCGTTATTAGCAAGGATGACGTAGCTAGCAAGGGTGACGTTGTTAGCAAGGGTGGCGTTATTAGCAAGGGTGGCATCGTTAACAAGGGTGGCGTTGTTAGCAAGGGTGACATTGTTAGCAAGGGTGACGTTGTTAGCAAGGGTGGCGATGTTAGGAAGGGTGACGTAGCTAGCAAGGGTGACATTGTTAGCAAGGGTGGCGTAGCTAGCAAAGGTGGCGTTGTTAGCAAGGATGACGTAGCTAGAAAGGGTGGTGTTGTTAGCAAGGGTGACGTTGTTAGCAGGTATGTTAACAGGAGTATCGCCCACCTGGTCAAGCGAGTGCAGAAGTTCGAAAAGATCCAAAAGATTTAGAAGCAGACCACTGCAGGAACTGAGAGGAATGCAATATGAGGAGAGTCTGAAGGAACTAAACCCAACAACCTTGTACAAAATTTGAAAAGGAATTAATAAAACACATCGGGACAGAGAGGGTTTAAAGGACCAGGTTGAAGCTGAAGACACAGAGGAGCCTCTTAGGAATGTTAAGAAGTATATCTTTAGTCTCAAGGTGTTGAAAAGTGAAATCTTTCTCTCTCTCTTTCAACAAACCGGCTGTATCCCACCGAGGCAGAGTGGCCCAAAAAGAAAAAAAGAAAAGTTTCTCTTTATAACTTTAGTAATATATACAGGAGAAGGGGTTATTAGCCCCTTGCTCCCGACATTTCAGTCGCCTCTTACGACACGCATGAAATATATATACTATTTAAACATCAGTTAAATGAAGGAAGTAAATACAATTCACACTTGTAATAATGTTAGAATTACCGACAATATGTTAGGTAAACGGAGACGTGTTCAACTTGTGTGACATTGTATTGTGGCAAAGTTTCCCGACACATTACCACGATAAAATGTCACATAAGTTGCGCATGTGTCCTTTTACCTAACAATGCACAGCCTCAGTATGATAGAATCCACGAGGCCAGAAACCAGTCAAAGTCGTTTAAAAGGTAGAGTCAATAAAACAGCAGGTAAACCTTAGAAAACTTACCTAGCCTTATTATAACAAGCGCAATTTAATTTAGCCTAATCCAACTAAATACATTTTAAATAAGTTTACAATAATTTAATAAACACAATGAAATGCATTTTTTCGTTAGGTTCAAAATTATTTTTGCGAAATTATTGCATACACAAATTTTTGCTTGCCATATTCGTCAAGAAGAGCGTTGATACTTAAGCCAAACTACCAAGTTTTACCTATTCGGCACGACATATATACATACATACACGTAACACTATAGTTGTCAGTCACACGTTCTGACCAGGTGATGTCCAAGTGGAGGGGTGCACAGGTCGTGTGCACCCCTCCACTATCATGTTCACAGCGACCAACATACACCGCGGGATATTAGTAACATTGCACCACCTCACACATCCCCACACCATACCTCCTAACAAACCCCCTCTCTAACCAGTCCCCTTCCTTAGCCCATACACTAACTTTTCCTCTTCCTAATCTACCTCCCAGTATTCACATTCCCCAAACAATATACTCTTTCCCTTACTCTTTCACCAAACAAAAATACACATATCAGACCCTCATCCTAATCCTCGTCCTTCCTTCAACCACTAACCTTCCCCCTCTCCCACACACTTCACAACCCATCCTGTGTGATGGAACATGACAGGTAAACAGCTAAATTTTGCTCCCACAACGTAATTCATATCAGAATACGGTAGCTGCAGGCGTATCCAAGCCTGTTAAATAACAGCCATTCCCTACAACAGTATACAGCAATACACTCCACCCTGCAGTGCGCTCACTTAACCTCTCCTGCTGTATTAAAGACACATTCAGCTAGCATATTACAAATGGTATACAATACCCACAAGATGAGTAAGACACATGAGTAAGACACATGAGTAAGACTAGGTATCTTACTGACGAAAAGTTTTCCATTTCGAATACTGTTGCAGAGTTTAGTGGCGTTGTATTTCCTCGAAGTGAGACATTAAGTCATTTGAGAGACATTAAAGTTCCTCAGACTAGGTATCTGACCATCCCCCAGGATGCGACACACAACACTCGACTAATACCAAAGTATCCTCTTTCTGTAGGTGAAGAGGGGCAGCGAGTGTCAGGAGACATCAGTGTGTCTCGACCTACTCCAGGATTGTAATTCATCTTTGTACCTGACTCAGGAAAGCGTACGCTCCTCAGTCAGGTAGGTATCTAATATTACACATGTCTCACACAGGCAGCTGTATTTCAATAGACCAGCAAATACTACTTTTAATTAAGAGATAGAAACGGATCTATTCTGAAATATTATATTAAAGCTTAGACTTATTACATCTAAGGAGGCTACTGTGTAGCAGTTCTTTCTTATTAGTGTAAAAAAAAAAATACCATCACATCTTATGTTGTGATGTTTTTACGGGGTGGGTAGAATACTTTGGTTAAAATAACAACCTCCTGGGAAGGATGCCACCATATTAGTGACAAGCTAATTAATGTTTTGCCGGCGGAGAAGACTGCCAGAGTATCAACTGTTGTCTACCAGAAGGCAGCCCCCCAAAGCACTAGAAAGCAAGGTGTCATAAGACGTAGGGTGCCATTCTCATAACCCAACCTGTCTTCACAATGAAAAAAAAATAGTAGTTTCCAACGCATTTCAGTGCGTGTGATTCAACCCGCTCTGTATTGGCACCAATTTGAATGTAGATGCCAAAAAGATCATCCCATGCCAACGTTACAAGTACTTTTTTATAAGGAGATAACATCTCTTATCTCCTTCGTGCAACTCGAAGAGTTGCAACATTCTAGGCGAGTTCTGGGTACTTTGAATGACTGTGGTTATCAGTCATGCAAAATAACTGAGAGCCACTCACCTTTCCTGGGATTAAATTTGATGAATCCCATTCCACATGCGCTGTATGATCCCTAAGAGTTTAGCGCTTCATCTGAACGCAATAATAATATTAATAAGTCCTGCTTTGTTAGATTAAGTTAGGTTAATCTAAATTAACATGAACTTACCGAACTCAGACTAAATATATTTTTTCTAAATGGTTTTTCTCTGCGTCTGTCTGTTAGTCTGTCTGACTGTCTGTCTGTCTCTCTCTCTCTCACTTAGAAATAACCAATTACCCTATCAAGGGGGCGGCTAACAAGTCGCAACATGTCCTGACCTTGTGTAAACACGTCCCACAGACCTGGTAATCAGCAACACACAAACAAGCAGTTAGACGCCTTGCTTGTTCCACTGCAATACTGACCACTGAAGACTAGACAGAAGTTGTTTCTAACACTATTATAGTGAAAATACAAATAACACGTCTTGTAACATGAACCTCAATGTTATAGATGACAGTCAAGGACTAACCAAAATCTTAACTGTTGAAATAAAAACATTCATCAACGTCTAATGAAATCAAAAGAACAGGGGATACCCACCAGGATACCCACCGGGATACCCACCGGGATACCCACCCTCATCCTAGTGGCACCACTCCAACATTGTGAACATTTTCCTCTCCAATGGAAATAAGTCACTGACTTTTTTTGGGGTCAACCCAGGTAATTTACACTATGTATGATAAGTGTACTTATGTATACCTGTGCCTAAATAAACTTAGTTAACCATTTCCCCTTAACCATCATGGAAATCCTTCACCTCCACCATCATGGAAATCCTTCCCCTCAACCATCATGGAAATCCTTCTCCTCAACCATCATGGAAATCCTTCCCATCAACCATCTTGTGACCCTCCTCCCTCCACCCCCCCCCCCCCCCCCCCCCTATAGATGACAGTCAGGACTACCAAAATCTCTGTGAAATAAAACATTCATCAACGTCTAATGAAATCAAAACGGATACCACCATCCCACCATACCATGGATACCCACCATACCCACCATCCTGGGACCACCACTCCACATCTTGGACTCTCCTCTCCAACTGGTATCCACTTTGTCAACCCAGATTTACACTATTTGATAAGTGTCTTATGATACCTGTCCTAAATAAACGTTAACCATTTCCACCATCATGGGAATCCTTCACCTCCACCATCATGGAAATCCTTCCCTCAACCATCACTGGAAATCCTTCTCCTCAACCATCATGGAAATCCTTCCCATCAACCATCTTGTGACCCTCCTCCCTCCACCATCTTGGGACCCTCCTCCCTCCACCATCCTGGTATCCTCCCCCTCAACCATCTTGGTACCCTCCTCCCTCCACCATCCTGGGACCCTCCTCCCTCCACCATCTTGGGACCCTCCTCCCTCCACCATCCTGGTATCCTCCCCCCTCCACCATCTTGGTACCCTCCTCCCTCCACCATCCTGGGACTCCTCCCTCCACCATCTTGGGACCCTCCTCCCTCCACCATCCTGGGACCTCCCCCTCCACCATCTTGGGATCCTCCTCCCTCCACCATCCTGGGACCCTCCTCCCTCCACCATCTTGGGACCCTCCTCCCTCCACCATCCTGGGACCCTCCCCCCTCCACCATCTTGGGACCCTCCTCCCTTCACCATCCTGGTATCCTCCCCCCTCCACCATCTTGGGACCTTCCTCCCTCCACCATCCTGGTATCCTCCCCCCTCCACCATCTTGGGACCCTCCTCCCTCCACCATCCTGGTATCCTCCCCCTCCACCATCTTGGGACCTTCCTCCCTCCACCATCCTGGTATCCTCCCCCCTCCACCATCTTGGGACCCTCCTCCCTCCACCATCCTGGTATCCTCCTCCCTCCACCATCTTGGGACCTTCCTCCCTCCACTCCGACATTTATGCAGACATTTCACACCACGTTTCGTAATTTTTTAAAACATTTCAATTATGATCCATGTGACTTACTCTCCTTCCCTTCCTTCCTACTTATGATATTTGTTTTTGCATTTTCGCCCCCCCCCCTTTCACTGTTTTTTCTACATTTGCCAGCATATGTTCATTATATTTCCTAGTTATATTCATGTTCTTTATCCCGGATTCAGTTTTTCGGTGTATTATAATATGACCCCATGCCTGTCTTATCTTAGAAGTTTGTCTATGAGCTATTCTGTTCCTCTGTCTACTTTCTTACCCCCTCCTCCCCTCTCTCTCTCTTTCCCATTTCCCCTTCTCTTTCTCATCCAGCTTTTCTCTTTTAGTTATATATATATATATATATATATATATATATATATATATATATATATATATATATATATATTAAATGATAAGGAATCCAATATATCTAATAGTATATATAAAAAAATCCTACCTAAACACTTGAAAACAATCAATTGTTTATGCCAAAGCAAATACTATACAACCACACACACACACACACGGGGCCAGGAGCTGAGTATCGACCCCTGCAACCACAAATAGGTGAGTACATACACCGAACAGGCCAAGTGTCTTATCGACAAGTGCCTTTGACAAAATGGTAACTAACTACACACTCGCTCTTCCGTCTTGTTCTTCATTACTCTTCTTATTAGATGACTCACCCGCCTCTCTCTCAGCTCGCTCCAAATACACGACACCCACAGTAGCCACTTTATCCTTCACACTCTAAGACAAACATCTATCCAAACAGGTTTATCGTCTGCGGTGTGTCGAAGATGTTTGTAAGGGTACGCTGTGATGTTATCAGGGCTGGGAAAGGAATATATATATATATATATATATACAGGAGCAGGTGTGAGATATAAATAAGCAGTTATAATATGCAAAAAAGCAGGCGTGTGATAGAATGTTAAGAGAGATAGGTAGGTATGTAAGAAGGTAGGTAGATAGGTAGGTAGGTAAGTAGGTAGATGTGTACATGTAGGTGTGTGTATGTGTGTGAGAGAGAAAGAGAGAGAGAGAGAGAGAGAGAGAGAGAGAGAGAGAGAGAGAGAGAGAGAGAGAGAGAGAGAGAGAGAGAGAGAGAGAGAGAGAGAGACGGACGAAGTGCTGGCGTAGTACTCAAGCATCTTACTATAATAACGTGCTACATACAGTACAGTGTAGAAGAATAATCTAAATATTAAGTGGAAGCGCTCTTCCTCCCTCCAGGTCGCCTTGTATAATTGTAATGCTCTGGTAATGAGGGAAATTAATGTGCCTGAACCTAAAGCTCCATACCACCAAAAAAAAATGATAGCATATGTTCAGATGAGCCGGTGAATATTCAACCTTCCCTCTTTCCTTCTCCCCATCTCTTCTTCCCCTCACTAACACCCTCTTCCTCCCGCCACCACTATCCCCTCCCTCCCCTCACAACCATTCCTTACCTCACCACTATCCATCCTTTCTTCCCCTCACCACTAGCCTTGCAAGGAGCTGCAAACAGACGCCTTCACGAAGGCAGGATATCTCTACCACAGATCAACATGTTAAAAGAGAAGCCTCTGTGGTTGATCCTTTGACCCCTTCCTCCTCCTCCCTCTTTTATTTTTCCTTCTTCTCCGCCTCTTCCTTCCCCCACCTCTCCACCTTGACACCTGCCTCAGGATCCCTCGAAAAACACTGCACATCATTATATATATGTATGTATAATCAACATACACTGCATACTAACGAGTGTAATTTACTCTGTATCATATGGGATAAAATTGTCATAAAATTCGGAATCATGTAACACTATTATTGTAAACAAATGCTGGTATTGTGGCCCTTCAACCTGGTCGTAAACACCAGGTCTGGTGTGGTTTTTTACCGAGACTGTCGGTCTATCTTAAGGATAGATAGGTAGATAAATTTTTATCCAGAGATTCAGCTCTATTCAGAGTCACAAAACCATATTAATTTAACAATTAGACACTTGTGTAGTAAGCTCGTACCTTCCTGAGATACTAGGGACCAACCGTATTTCTTTCTACCTTGCCTTTGATACACCTCTGTCTTTGCAACTGCCTTGTCATTAACTACAGGACAATAAAGGATATTAAGCAAAGCACACAAAAGAATGGAGGAAGGGAGGGAGATAACACAACAGTGTCCTGCAAGCAGGGTCCTTTAAATCCTGTTTACATAACAGCGTTGCCAAGCGTTGTGGACGAGTCCACTAGGACAGCCTGGCTTCATCCCAACACCTACCTGGTGACGTTCAATTGACGAACCTTGTGTACACTATCAAGAGGACAACGTGACGCAGCCAAGATTTCAATATGACTGAAGACAGAGAAGGCTTAAAGTCATAGAATATAAGAAATAAATAAAGAAATCGTTTTTAAAAGCGCGTTTTTTTTTCAGTACGTACAAGAAATATTTAGAGGGTGCGCCTCTTCCACGGTTCCGCCTACAAACGAGCCTACAGTTTTCTGGCATCACTAAACTTTCGTACACTACTGAAAACTTTCCTACCATCTTATATTGTCACCACAAAACCAACCTAGAGTATCATAGAGTCAACAACACAAAAATACATCTACTTACGTTACGCAAACTTAAATAAGTCAAGTACGAACTCCTTCCTGTATTACGGGAACAATTTTACATCATTACTACTGAGACAACCATGAAATCTCTTGTTAAAAAAAATTTAATCTTGGAGTGATTGCCAACATTATTTTTCCAAAACTAGCCTGCTGTCTCAGAGGGATTATAGTGTTTGGTACAGACGTAGAGGGTAGCTTCTACGAGGTGTATGTAGCATGTCTCGTCATGTGTTGTAGCATGTCTCGTGGGTGTTTAGCAAGTCCTGTGGAGTGTGTAGCAAGTCTCGTAGCGTGTGCAGCAAGTCTCGTAGCCTGTACAGCAAGTCTTTTAGCCTGTACAGCAAGTCTCGTAGCCTGTACAGCAAGTCTCGTAGCGTGTGTAGCATATCTCGTAGCCAGCGGGGAGTAAAGCTATAAAAGGTAACACCACCTTAAGAGTTTATCAGCATTTGTGTAGCGTGCGCACACGCACGCCACTGTGTGTTTAGTCACCTATTTGTATTAACTTATTTGGGATGCGAGGAGGTTGATTATCAGCTCCTGGTGCTGCAGGATCTGATTATACTAAACTCCTTCGCTTAGTCCTAGGATTGTATTCCCCGCCAGGGACCACAACTACAAAACTGTTAAGTACGTATGTACAATATTTTAAATATACAATACACAATACAATAACAATAACGCTGTCAATACGTTAAAATGGACACAACCGTCAATACATTACTAACACCACCACCGTCAATACATTACCAACAACACCACCGTCAATACATTACCAACAATACCACCGTCAATACATTACCAACAATACCACCGTCAATATATTACCAACAACACCACCATCAATACATTACCAACAACACCACCATCAATACATTACCAACAACACCACCATCAATACATTACCAACAACACCACCATCAATACATTACCAACAACACCACCATCAATACATTACGTGGGAGCTGCAACAAACGACAGGTGAGCAGAGCTGTAACAATTTTCTTCCATTTATTTGAGAAAATTTACGTTGTATTGATGTTTGTTGAACGGCAGCCAGCCAGCGAGTCTGTGTTGATGTTGAACGGCAGCCAGCCAGTGAGTCTGTGTTGATGTTGAACGGCAGCCAGCCAGCGAGTCTGTGTTGATGTTGAACGGCAGCCAGCCAGCGAGTCTGTGTTGATGTTGAACGGCAGCCAGCCAGTGAATCAAGTGTTTATGTTGTATTGATGTTCGTGAAAAGCAGCTAGCCAGTGACGGGTGGGATAGGTGAGTCGGTGGGTTGGGTGGGTCAGCTAGGTGGGTGAGTCGGTGGGTTGGGTGGGTCAGTTAGGTGGGTGGGTGGGTGAAGGAGTCACAGGCGGGTTACCTTGGTGTGGTCTATGACTCAACTCCTCCCTTCCACGCCACACACCTCACCTCATTGTTCTATCCTTAAAACCCAATCCCTGATTTCATCCTGCTCCTCCTCTCCCTATTCTCCACGTTGCGTACCTGTCCTCCGCACCTAGCCGAGTCCAAACCTTTTTTTGGAGTCATGATCCACCTCGACACCTCAAAAAAAAAATTAATGTCACCCTGATATAGAAACAAATTTGGGTGATGAATCAGACACTTCTTCATCTAAAACTCTATTTGTGCCCTTATTCCCGGACATAGTATCAGAGATTAGAGATTAGATTTTGCCACCGAAGTCGCTAGTTTATTGTGCACCCCATACCCATCCTGTGGACGGTAGCGCAAGAGCATATGGATACACAAAAGGTCTAGGAACTAGGCCCCAAAAGGGTTACGGGTATACATTTGGATTTATATCTACAGTTCACTTATCTGTTACAAGAAAATTTAGGAAATTTGCTTAGTATATCTGGTATCTTATTTATATTAATAAGATATATTCATGTCACATAGGTTATTATACTGTCTATCTCTATATTGCTCAATAAATGGACAATTAAGCACATAGTGCTCAAGACAGTGACCATATGCCTGACCACATAATTTGCATTTAGTTTGATCATCTGTGTGTCTCCCAAAATGCCAGAAGTACTTGTAACCAAGCCAGCCAACATTAGTCAGTCTGTTCACATTGCAAGTTATTGCGACCTCTGAATGGAGCCCAATGTCTTGTTTTATATTATTATTTAACTTAGCTATGTCATTAGGTAGGATGTAACATTTACACTTCACTGTGCTCACTGTTCGAGAGTTGTGAGTGGCTACCCGCAATGGCAAACTACCGGCTCATTGCTGGAGTCCCATCACGGGAGAGTCACATGATCGCACCGGAGATTGGAGACTGTCCTGCCTTGATCTCTCTCTCCTCAGCTGGTCACTGCTGGACCAACACCTCTATCTCTCCTCAGCTGGTCACTGCTGGATCAACACCTCTCTCTCTCTCCTCAGCTGGTCACTGCTGGATCAACACCTCTCTCTCTCTCCTCAGCTGGTCACTGCTGGACCAACACCTCTCTCTCTCCTCAGCTGGTCACTGCTGGACCAACACCTCTCTCTCTCCAGAGATCTCTCTCATCTTAGTTTGTTCGTTATTAAGACTCTTGTTTTGGTAGAGTATGATTTCGTTGGTAAGTCGAAACATACTTCTTGAAACTCTGTGTAACTTTGCTCACAGAGCATAGTTCAGACTTAATGATTTTTGACGTTTTATTGAGGTTGTGTGTCGTACTGACACTCTAAGTTAACCCAGGTCCCAAGCTACAGCTTCTGACCTATGTTGTACGGCATCTGCGCACCGTCGAAGTCGGGGATTTGGTTATGCTGAACTTAGATTCAGTATTAAGGGAGTTTTATGTCTTTTATAGAGGATCTGCTGATGGTCCCCAGTTGGGGTTGTTATTTTCAAGAAGATATATTATTTGAGGACGTTTAGTCAGACACTGTTTAAGTACAGTTGAGTCTTACTGAGGCAACGAACAACTTGGAGCAAATACACACACTCTTGTACATACTAGTATTATTTTTATAATTGCTGACAATGTACCAGACGGTACTTAAGAGCCATAAAGATATGAAATGTGCCTTCAGCACTATAACACTACAATTTTTCTTTGCTCTACGAGAGAAGTGTAGGAACTTATAGCCTAATTGATATCAAATCCATTTACTTTGATTTTGTCCACCTAGAAAACTTTGTTAATAAACTTCTCAATTTTTATTTCTTTAGTTAGAATCCTATCAGTTGCAATCCTAAAACGCTATTACTTGTTACAAAAAAAACAGAAACAGGCTGAATGCTAGAGGCAGACCTTCTAGTATTCTCTGGAGATGTCTATATTTTATAGATATCGCCCTTTTTGTAACACAAGTTGCTCCATAAACATACTTATCTTCGTTCATGTTATCATAGTGTGTTATAGATCTACTCAGGCTTCTAATTGCATTCTTATAACATTAATTTTCATTATTTATTTCTCTCCTAATATTATTCCTAATGCTAGACATAGATATACCAAAGTTATATTTTACATTCTCCTTCAGGGTGCTCTTCTTGGCTAACATATCAACTTTATCATGAAGGAGTATCTGTACCTGGCTTCTCCAATGAGCATTACATGAATGGACATAGAATCAGTAACGATGATAGTCAACCTTAGTGCCATAAGTTAGCCTTAGCGCCATTAGGATTGCAAACAATTCAGTTTGCAGTGTAGACGCCCAGTTGTTAATTCTTATGCCTAACTCAAATTTATTATCAGAAACTGTAAAATAGCTTATGTGAAGTCTTCAAGACTAACTAACGCACACGCGTAGAGACTCCACACAATATGGCTGCCCAAGAGAGTTGCCAATTAGTATTTTTAGACTGTTTAGCTCAATACAAAATATAATTATGAAAGTAATATATGAAATTGTTATCATGTACAAATGTTGCGAGTAAATATAACTATATGTACTTAAAATTTTAAAATATATTTCTTTATAAAAAATACATGAGTGAATGCTATTTTGTTTTAACATTTACAAATTGCCCCACAGGGGTAATGACTGTCCTAAGTCTTCATGTCTACAATTCCCATGTGTTAACCTCCCTCTTCTCCACATCTACAGATCACAGCCTCCCCCTTCTTCCTATAACAATAGGCATCAGATTAATCCATTCCCCAATACCTCTTGCAAACTTCTGCACCTCTCCAAGAGTGTTCATCCTAGCCTCCTAGCAAACACAGCCTAATACGAGCATCACAAGACCCCTCCTAGCATCCCCCATTCTAATAACCCTATCCTCATAAATGAGAGATCTTTCATGGGATGATGACGATCCCCTCATTGCCCTAGTGGAGTACCTTTGATATACCTTTGAAGAGTTTCGAGAGTATCTACTCTCTGAGCCCGGCCATGGGCCAGGCTCGTCTGGTGCTTGCCTGGTCAACCAGGCTGTTGCTGCTGGAGGCCCGCTGCCTCACATATCCATCACAGCCTGGTTGATCTGGCACCTGGTGAAGAATTTGTCCAGTTTCCTCTTGAAGGCTTCTACACTGGTTCCAGCCGTGTTTCGGATATCTTCTGGTAAGATGTTGAATAGTCTGGGACCCCGGATGTTAATACAGTGCTCCCGTATTGTCCCCACCGCACCCCTGCTCCTCACTGGGTTTATTTTACACTTTCTCCCATATCTCTCACTCCAGTATGTTGTTATGGCAGTGTGCAGATTTGGGACCAGGCCCTCAAGTACTTTCCATGTATATATTATCATGTATCTCTCTCCTCCGCTCCAATGAGTACATGTTCAAGACTTGAAGGCGTTCCCAATAATTTAGATGTTTCAATGGCTCAATGTGAGCCGTAAACGATCTCTGGATTTGTTCCAGCTCTGCTATTTCTCCTGCCCTGAACGGGGCCGTCAGCACTGAGCAGTATTCTAAGTGAGGGAGCACTAGCGATTTGAATAGTGTCACCATCGGCATTATTTCCCTTGTTTTGAAAGTTCTCAATACCCACCCCGTCATCTTCCTGGCTGTTGTGATCTTTGTCTTGTTATGGTCTTTAAACGACAGATCAGCAGACATAATTATTCCCAAGTCCTTTACGTGTTCCTTTCGTTCTATGTGGTGACCCTCTTGCGTTTTGTATATAGTGTTCCTTTTGAGTTCTTCATTTTTTCCATACCTAAGCAGCTGAAACTTATCACCATTGAACGTCATGTTGTTCTCCACTGCCCATTGGAAGACCCTGCTTATGTCCTCCTGTAATTTTTCAGTGTCCTCTACCGTAGTGACTTTCATGCTTATTTTAGTGTCATCTGCAAATGATGATACAAAAGTGTGCTGGGTGTTTTTATCTATGTCTGCTATGAGGATGAGAAACAGCAGAGGAGTCTCCAAGCTCAGGTTGACAAAATCCAACACTATGTATAACTTCATCCTGTGTGATGGAATATGACAGAGAAACAGCTTTTGTTACCACTGTAACTATCATACTGGTAGAAACACACTGTTCGTGTATCCAATTTTGCTAAATACGAAAAAAACACCTCGTCTGAGCCTCATTTTCGTTCATATATAGAAACACATCCCAGCAGGGCATTAACACAGCCCAAAGATACAACTGGAGTGTGTTCCTGGGGTCAACGCCCCCGCGGCCCGGTCCATGATCAGGACTCCCGGTGGATCATGGCCTGATGAACAAGGCTGTTACTGCTGGCAGCACGCAATCCAACGTACGCACCCTGGCTGGTCGGGCACTGACTTAAGCGGGAACTGGATAGATACCTTAAAAGACAGCAAAGGGCTTATTGGTAATCCCCCTTATGTATGATGAGAGGCTGTTGAACAGTCTTGGGACCCGGACACTTACCGTCTTTTCTCTATATTGGAGGTACGTTGCACCGTCAGGGACAAGAACAAGTTAGCAACCACAACAATCTTGGATACGAGTGGATATACTGGTATATTACCCAGTATTATAAGTAAAGCGGCATACCTGCAAGACAATTCCAGAACCAGTTGACATGAATTAATATGACAGGGTAAACGCAATCAAAAAGTCCTCCAAATACGACCAAGAGGTCATCTTTAGTGTGTGTGTACACAGTTATAAACCATAGTCACTGATAACGATAGGCGGCTTGAAAAGACACTTCGGCAAACACTAACGCATAAAAAAGGTTTCTGTCCTGGAACTCTGATCAAGGCTCCAGGTCCCAAGGACTGAAACGTTTTCTGTCTTAGTGCTTGCTTCAGGTGTCGCTTTGAGCACTCTGTATGGTTAGGTATATCAAAGGGTAGGTTAGGTTAGGTATATTAGAGAGTAGGTTAGGTTAGGTATATCAAAAGTAGGTTAGGTTAGGTATATTAGAGGGTAGGTTAGGTTAGGTATATCAAAGGGTAGGTTAGATCAGGTATATTAGAGAGTAGGTTAGGTTAGGTATATCAAAAGGTAAGTTAGGTAAGGTATATTAGGTAGGTAGGTTAGGTTAGGTATATGAAAGGGGAGGTTAGGTTAGGTATATTAGAGAGTAGGTTAAGTTAGGTATATCAAAAGGTAGGTTAGGTTAGGTATATTAGAGGGTAGGTTGGGTTAGGTATATTTGAGGGTATAAGCAGCGTAGTATGACCACGTTAACAATCAAGGTTAACCACAGATTCACATTTGGTATTTCCCAAGACAACCTTAAGGGCAGAGAGCAGCCATAACTCGCACCATCGTCATTATAGCCAGGATGGAGGCAGTAACGCTGACAGGTGTGTGTGGGGGGGGGAGAAGAGAAAAAGCACATTTCGATTGATATAACTCTTGATACTGCTAGTTCTTGATATTGCTAGCTCTTGATACTGCTAGCTCTTGAAATTGTTAGTCCTTGATATAGGTCTACTTAGAATGAAATGGAATACGGCAAACGTCGTCCCCAAAATCAACTTAGGAGCCAGGCAGGAGGCGCTCAGCCACAGCCGGGAATCATTTGTATATTATCAAAATTATTAAGCTCACGGTGGAAGCGCTAAACACCTAGGAGTTATCCAGCTCGCGATGAGTTGGATAACTACTCGGGTTTGAGCCAAGAAAGTGTAGGCTAGATAAAATTCCCTGTGTTTTTTTTTTTTTTTTTTTTTTTTTATTAACACATCGGCCGATTCCCACCAGGGCAGGGTGGCCCGAAAAAGAAAAACTTTCATCATCATTCACTCCATCACTGTCTTGCCAGAAGGGTGCTTTACACTACAGTTATAAAACTGCAACATTTACACCCTCCTTCAGAGTGCCGGCACTGTACTTCCCATCTCCAGAACTCAAGTCCGGCCTGCCGGTTTCCTGAATCCTTCATAAATGTTACTTTGCTCACACTCCAACAGCACGTCAAGTATTAAAACCATATGCCTCCATTCACTCCTATCAAATACGCTCACACATGCTTGCTGGAAATCCAAGCCCCTCGCACACAAAACTTCCTTTACCCCCTCCCTCCAACCTTCCCTAGGCCGACCCCTACCCGCCTTCCCTCCACTACAGATTTATACACTCTCGAAGTCACTCTGTCTCGTTCCATTCTCTCTACATGTCCAAACCACCTCAACAACCCTCCTCAGCTCTCTGGACAATCGTTTTGGTAATCCCGCACCTCCTCTAATTTCCAAACTCGAATTCTCTGCATTATATTCACACCACACATTGACCTCAGACATGACATCTCCACTGCCTCCAGCCTTCTCCTCGTTGCAACATTCATCACCCATGCTTCACACCCATATAAGAGCGTTGGTATAACTATACTCTCATACATTCCCCTCTTTACTTCCATGGACAAGGTTCTTTGTCTCCACAGACTCCGAAGTGCTCCACTCACCCTTTTCCCCTCATCAATTCTATGATTCACCTCATCCTTCATAGACCCATCCGCCGACATGTCCACTCCCAAATATCTGAATACATTCACCTCCTCCATACTCTCTCCCTCCAATCTGATATCCAATCTTTCGTCACCTATTCTTTTGTTATCCTCATCACCTTACTCTTTCCTATATTCACTTTCAATTTTCTTCTTTTACACACCCTACCAAATTCATTCACCAACCTCTGCAACTTCTCTTCAGAATCTCCCAAAAGCACAGTGTCATCAGCAAAAAGCAACTGTGACAACTCCCACTTTGTATTTGCTTCTTTATCTTTTAGCCCAACACCTCTTGCCAAGACCCTCGCATTCACTTCTCTTACAACCCCATCTATAAATATATTGAACAACCACGGTGACATCACACATCCTTGTCTAAGGCCCACTTTTACTGGGAAATAGTCCCCTTCCCTCCTACACACTCTAACCTGAGTCTCACTATCCTCATAAAAACTCTTCACTGCTTTCAGTAACCTTCCTCCTATTCCATACACCTGCAACATCTGTGTATATTATCCAAATATGGTAGTAAAGATTGTAGGAAGGCGACAGCGTGGAGAGTCTTGAAAAAATATCTCACAAGAGCAACAGAAAGGTCAATAAATATTTCTCAAGTCTCCTTGAGGTAGAGACACTGAACGAGACAGAGGTGGTGGTGAGAGGCCAACTTCGTACATAGAGTCAAGAACAGGCACGATAAGGACCGCGAGGCTAGAAATTAGTGGACCTGGTCACGACCAGTTTAGAGGCGGGCGAGGAGCAGAAACCCGACCCCTAAACCACATTTAGGCGAGCACAAGAAACTGGGTACATCGCGCGTATGTACGCACGACGTACTTGTGCGCGTGTGCGTACGCAAAACACCAGGCCATGTGTCAATCGACAAGTGCCTTTGACAACTAGTAATTACTACTCCACCTCTCGTCTCCATCAAACCACATTACTCATACCTCTGTTCATCCCTCTCTCCCATTATCTCCCCCCAATTTCCCTCTCTCTCTCTCTCTTTTTTCTCTCTCTCTCTCTCTCTCTCTCTCTCTCTCTCTCTCTCTCTCTCTCTCTCTCTCTCTCTCTCTCTCTCTCTCTCTCTCTCTCTCTCAAGACTGAGCAGTTTTCATACAATACTGATGTCTTCACATGAGTCGTCACCTGAAAAAGATAAGACAAGTTTGACCAGAGCGGAGAAGAGTGAAGCAGCGGTGACCAAGAATGTAATTAAGATGACGTAGATAACTGCATTCCTGTGTAACCAGGGAGTGTGGTGCATTGTGGGTGTGGTGCACTGTGGGTGTGCTGCATTGTGGGTGTGGTGCACTGTGGGTGTGCTGCATTGTGGGTGTGCTGCACTGTGGGTGTGCTGCATTGTGGGTGTGCTGCACTGTGGGTGTGCTGCACTGTGGGTGTGCTGCATTGTGGGTGTGGTGCACTGTGGATGTGCTGCATTGTGGGTGTGGTGCACTGTGGGTGTGCTGCACTGTGGGTGTGCTGCATTGTGGGTGTGGTGCACTGTTGGTATGCTGCATTGTGGGTGTGGTGCACTGTGGGTGTGCTGCACTGTGGGTGTGGTGCACTGTGGGTGTGCTGCATTGTGGGTGTGCTGCATTGTGGGTGTGGTGCACTGTAGGTGTGCTGCATTGTGGGTGTGGTGCATTGTGAGTGTGGTGCACTGTGGGTGTGCTGCATTGTGGGTGTGGTGCACTGTGGGTGTGCTGCATTGTGGGTGTGCTGCACTGTGGGTGTGCTGCATTGTGGGTGTGGTGCACTGTGGGTGTGCTGCATTGTGGGTGTGGTGCACTGTAGGTGTGCTGCATTGTGGGTGTAGTGCACTGTGGGTGTGCTGCATTGTGGGTGTGGTGCACTGTAGGTGTGCTGCACTGTGGGTGTGCTGCATTGTGGGTGTGGTGCACTGTGGGTGTGGTGCACTGTGGGTGTGGTGCATTGTGAGGGAGTACAGTGAACTGGCTTTGTAGTTGAAGACAAAATACCCACACTGTGAGGAGCAGGTAGGAGTATAGCAGGTATCAGCATAGCAGATATCATTATAGCAGGTAGCAGCATAGCAGGTAGGAGCATAGCAGGTATCAGCATAGCAGATATCATTATAACAGCTAGAAGCATAGCAGATATCATTATAGCAGATAGCAGCATAGCAGGTAGGAGCATAGCAGGTATCAGCATAGCAGATATAGCAGGTATCAGCATAGCAGGTATCATCATAGCAGATATCATTATAGCAGGTAGGAGCATAGCAGGTAGGAGCATAGCAGGTAGGAGCATAGCATGTTTCAGCATAGCAGATATCATTATAGCAGGTAGCAGCACAGCAGGTAGGAGCATAGCAGGTATCAGCATAGCAGATATCATTATAGCAGGTAGCAGCAGGCCACTATATTTCTGATATTTCTCACCAGGGGTTGGGAGATTAATTAAGCTGGTAGATTTCTCCCCGGCTGAATCTCCCTACCCTTCAACCATCCACTCCAAATACACCCACCCCCACCAACAACATTCTCCCTACCACTCTTCCAACAAGCAGAAGTTGACAGTCCTTATCAGTAGATAGCCTCGGTTTGAATTTCCAAGTACTCTGCTATCAGTCTTTCTCGTGCATTCCCATGTACGTACTACTTCCCCTCCAACACTTTCCTCCCTCAACACCACCTTCCCTCCAACAAACCCATTATTTTCCATCACAAACCACGCCTCCAACGAACTCTCTTACTCCCACCACCCTCTCTCTCTCACCACAATCCATTCAACCCCCACAACCCCTCCACTCCAACCCCCACATCACTATGTCTGGCACTAATGCACTTCTTTGGATTTTAGATTTTGCCGCCGAAGTGGCTAGTGTATTGTGGATCCCAACATCCATCGTGTGGAGGGAAGCACAAGAACACGTGGATACACACAAGCCCAGGAATTAGGCCCCAACAGGGTTAATAGGCGTACGTCTGGATTTATATTTATACTTTATTTATCTGTTGCAGGCAAATCTAAGATACTTGTTTAATATGTCTGGCACTTTACTTTGATTAATAAGATACCTTAAACTGCGGAAATCACTCGATACTTGCGAAAATATATTTAAAAGAAAAAATTGTGGTATCAATCGTATTAAATAGAGGAGGAGGCGTTTATTTACCAGTCGCAACGTGTGGCAACACGAATGATTGTTTGTACTCGCCCACTTGCTTTCGCAGGTGTCGAGTCATTACTCTTGGCTCCGTCTCTACTCTTACCAATTAGTTTCACTAATATCTGGCTTCCTGGGGTCAAATCATATCCACCCCTGAAACTGTTTGCCTACACAGCTTCAATAGTGAGTATGATCGGGCCCTGGAAGGTCGAGATCAGTGAAACTGGTAGAGAAGAGATAAGAGGCGGGCCAGGAGCTATGAATCGACCCCCTGCAACCACATCTAGTTTTGCTGCTTGTTAGTCTGCGTCTGTTTATTTTATGGCTTAATTAGTCTGTGTGTCTGCCTATTCTTCCTGTACATTAATGTGTGTGTGTTAGTTAGTTACCATTTTGTCCTAGGCACATGTCAATTAGACACTAGGCCTGTTGTATATATGTGTGTGTGTATGTGTATGTAAGGAAACACTTCGAAATGTTTCTGCCCCTTCCGGGAATTGAACCCGGCCCCTCCGTGCGTCAAGCAAGTGTGTGTGTGTGTGTGTGTGTGTGTGTGTGTGTGTGTGTGTGTGTGTGTGTGTGTGTGCGTGTGCGCGCGCGCCTTTCTGAAAGGAAGCTTAAATATCCGTCCAATTTTCTTGATCCTATTTAACTCTTCTCTCGCATCCTTAATCCCTACTTCTAACGTCATCCCTCTCCCTCTCTCATGTAACTCTCTCTCTCTTCCCTAAACACGCGTCTCTGTTACCTCATTTCCCCATCACCAGCACTCCCCCATCACCAGCACTTCCCCCATCACCAGCACTTCCTCATCACCAGCACTCCCCCATCACCAGCACTCCCCCATCACCAGCACTCCCCCATCACCAGCACTTCCCCCATCACCAGCACTTCCCCATCACCAGCACTCCCCATCACCAGCACTTCCCCATCACCAGCACTCCCTATCACCAGCACTTCCCCCATCACCAGCACTTCCCCATCACCAGCACTTCCCCATCACCAGCACTCCCCATCACCAGCACTTCCTCATCACCAGCACTCCCCATCACCAGCAATTCCCCCATCACCAGCACTCCCCATCACCAGCACTTCCCCATCACCAGCACTTCCCCATCATCAGCACTACTCCATCACCAGCACTTCCCCCATCACCAGCACTCCCCAATCACCAGCACTCCCTCATCACCAGCATTTCCCCATCACCAGCACTCCCCATCACCAGCACTTCCCCATCATCAGCACTACTCCATCACCAGCACTTCCCCCATCACCAGCACTCCCCAATCACCAGCACTCCCTCATCACCAGCATTTCCACATCACCAGCACTCCCCATCACCAGCACTCCCCATCACCAGCACTCCCCATCACCAGCACTCCCCCATCATCTCGCCAGGGACCAGAGACCCACCCAGCACTGCATTAATGAGATCTAATTATTTATTCAGGTCGTAGTTCCTCTCTGCTTATTCCGACATAGTTCTGAATTTGATTCAAGAGAAGTACAGCGATATTTTCCCCTCTCAGCGCTGAGAGAACACTTCACACCAGCACCATCATCGTTCTCAGCGCTGAGAGAACACTTCACACCAGCACCATCATCGTTCTCAGCGCTGAGAGAACACTTCACACCAGCACCATCATCGTTCTCAGCGCTGAGAGAACACTTCACACCAGCACCATCATCGTTCTCAGCGCTGAGAGAACACTTCACACCAGCACCATCATTGTTCTCAGCGCTGAGAGAACACTTCACACCAGCACCATCATTGTTCTCAGCGCTGAGAGAACACTTCACACCAACACCATCATCGTTCTCAGCGCTGAGAGAACACTTCACACCAGCACTATCATCGTTCTCAGCGCTGAGAGAACACTTCACATAAGCACCATCAGCGTTCTCAGCGCTGAGAGAACACTTCACATAAGCACCATCGTTCTCAGCGTTGAGAGAACACTTCACATAAGCACTATCATCGTTCTCAGCGCTGAGAGAACACTTCACATAAGCACCATCAGCGTTCTCAGCGCTGAGAGAACACTTCACATAAGCACCATCGTTCTCAGCGTTGAGAGAACACTTCACATAAGCACTATCATCGTTCTCAGCGCTGAGAGAACACTTCACATAAGCACCATCATCGTTCTCAGCGTTGAGAGAACACTTCACATAAGCACCATCAGCGTTCTCAGCGCTGAGAGAACACTTCACACCAGCACCATCATCGTTCTCAGCGCTGAGAGAACACTTCACACCAGCACCATCATCGTTCTCAGCGCTGAGAGAACACTTCACACCAGCACCATCATCGTTCTCAGTGCTGAGAGAACACTTCACATAAGCTGACATGCCTAGTATTTTAAACTGATAGAAGATAGAGGTATGGGTGTGTGTGGGAAACAGTCAGTTTGCAACACTATGGCTGAAAACAGTAAGTGTATAAAAGACATTCATCATAAAGTTACAAATAAATACAATGGATCAGGTCAGCAAACAAAGGGAGACAGCAGAGGGAAACATGAGACTAGCCTCCTTAAGGTTTACTATACTAATAACAGGAGTGTAAGAAATAAGATAGATAAGCTAAGATTAATTGCAAGTGCAGGAAACATAGATATTATTGCTATAACAGAGACCTGGCTCAATCTGAAAGATAGAGAGTTGCCTTCTGAATGTCACATACAAGGCTACAAATTATTCCACACTGATAGGGTCAACAGGAAGGGTGGTGAAGTAGCGATGTATGTCAGAGACAATATAAATTGTTGTGTTAGACAAGATATAAAATTAGAAGCGTCAGCCACTGAATCTGTTTGGTTACAGCTTCTTGAGGGCCGTGTAAAACTTATCTTGGGTGTGATTTACAGGCCCCCAAATCTTGATAGGAAGTGCAGTAAACTTCTATGGGATGAAAATGTTGTGCTGATGGGAGATTTCAACTTTAGACAAATTGACTGGAGCAATTTGACAGGAAATTTAGAGTCAAGTGACTTTCTTGATACGATTCAGGATTGTTTTTTGAAACAGTTGGTGACAGAACCAACTAGAGGAAATAACCTGCTAGACTTGGTTCTTGCCAGCAGGGAATCGCTAATTAATAATCTTGAGGTTAATGATGAGCTTGGGGAAAGTGATCACAAATCACTCAGTTTTAATATATCATGGAATTACCCTAATAATGCCAATCAAGTCTCTGTCCCTGACTTCCGCCTGGCTGATTTCATAGAACTGAAAAATTACCTGGGTAGGCTGAACTGGAATGACCTGACAGTGGGTCACGTAGGTGGTGATTGCCAATATGACGTTTTCCAGAGAATAGTTCTAGCTGCTCAGACAACTTATGTTCCTAATAGGGAAATCAGATCAAACAAAAATGATCCTAAATGGATGAACAATAGATTAAAACATCTCATTGGTCAAAAGAGAGGCATATATATAGGCGAATCAAAAGAGGAGAGGGACAATTAAGTAATCAATATAGTATTCAGTTAAAGAGAGAAATAAAAAAGGGAATAAGAAAAGCAAAAAGAGATATGAGGTTAAAGTTGCAAGAGAATCGAAGACCAGCCCAAAAGGATTTTTTCAGGTATACAGAAGTAAGATTAGGGACAAGATAGGCCAACTCAAAAGTTACTCAGGTCAGCTCACCGTCAGTGATAAGGAAATGTGTAGAATTTTTAACACTTACTTCCTCTCAGTTTTTACACAGGAAGATACTAGCGATATTCCAGAAATAATAAATTATGTAGAACAGGACGATAGTAAACTATGCATGATTAGGGTCACAAGTGACATGGTCCTTAGACAAATAGATAAATTAAAACCTAACAAATCCCCAGGCCCTGATGAACTGTATGCAAGGGTTCTAAAGGAATGTAAAGAGGAGCTTAGCAAACCTATGGCTAATCTTTTCAACATATCACTGCAAACTGGCATGGTGCCAGATAAGTGGAAAATGGCAAATGTAATACCTATTTTCAAAGCAGGTGACAGGTCCTTAGCTTCGAACTATAGACCAATAAGCCTAACCTCCATAGTGGGAAAATTTATGGAATCAATAATTGCCGAGGCAATTCGCAGCCATCTTGAAAAGCATAAATTAATCAACGAATCTCAGCACGGTTTTACAAAAGGACGTTCATGCCTTACAAATTTAATAACTTTTTTCACTAAGGTATTTGAGGAGGTAGATCATGGTAATGAATATGATATTGTATATATGGACTTCAGTAAGGCTTTTGATAGAGTCCCACATCAGAGACTATTGAGGAAAATTAAGACACACGGAATAGGAGAAATTTTTTCCTGGATAGAGGCATGGTTGACAAATAGGTAGCAGAGAGTTTGCATAAATGGGGAGAAATCAGAGTGGGGAAACGTCACAAGCGGTGTTCCACAGGGGTCAGTATTGGGCCCCTTGTTGTTCACAATCTACATAAACGACATAGATGAGGGAATAAATAGCGACATAAGAAAATTTGCCGATGACACCAAAATAGGCCATTCAATTCATTCAAATGAGGACATTAGAGCACTCCAGGAAGATTTGAATAGACTGATGCAGTGGTCAGAGAAGTGGCAGATGCAGTTTAATATAGATAAATGCAAAGTTCTAAATATTGGACAGGACAATAACCATGCCACATATAAACTAAATAATGTAGATTTTAATACTACTGATTGCGAAAAGGATTTAGGAGTTCTGGTTAGCAGTAATCTAAAACCAAGACAGCAGTGCATAAGTGTTCGCAATAAAGCGAACAGAATCCTTGGCTTCATATCAAGAAGCATAAATAATAGGAGTCCTCAGGTTGTTCTTCAACTCTATATATCCTTGGTTAGGGCTCATCTAGATTATGCTGCACAGTTTTGGTCACCGTATTACAGAATGGATATAAATGCTCTGGAAAACGTACAAAGGAGGATGACAAAGTTGATCCCATGTATCAGAAATCTTCCCTATGAGGATAGATTGAGGGCCCTGAATCTGCACTCTCTAGAAAGACGTAGAATTAGGGAGGATATGATTGAGGTGTATAAATGGAAAACAGGAATAAATAAAGGGGATGTAAATAGCGTGCTAAAATTATCTAGTATTGACAGGACTCGCAGCAATGGCTTTAAGTTGGATAAATTCAGATTCAGGAAGGATATAGGAAAGCATTGGTTTGGTAATAGAGTTGTCGATGAGTGGAACAAACTCCCGATTACAGTTATAGAGGCTAAAACGTTGTGTAGTTTTAAAAATAGG
Source organism: Cherax destructor (assembly GCA_009830355.1). NCBI lineage: Eukaryota > Metazoa > Arthropoda > Malacostraca > Decapoda > Parastacidae > Cherax > Cherax destructor. The sequence goes on from WNWK01001308.1 coordinate 134,706, forward strand.
CTAGATAAATATATGAGTGGGTGCGGGTGGGTGTGAGTTGGACCTGACTAGCTTGTGCTACTAGGTCAGATGCCGTGCTCCTTCCTTAAGTGAATGTAACCTGACCTGGCTGGGTCGGGGCATTGGCTTAAGCCGGTGGGAGACTTTTACCTGCGTCTCATGGGCCAGTAGGCCTGCTGCAGTGTTCCTTCTTATGTTCTTATAAGCACCCAAAACACTGTCAGCCGGAAAAGAACTACAATAAATTTGATCATCGCCCTGTTTCTATAGTGAATGTTGTGATGTTTCTATAGTGAATGTTGTGATGTTTCTATAGTGAATGTTGTGATGTTTCTATAGTGAATGTTGTGATGTTTCTATAGTGAATGTTGTGATGTTTCTATAGTGAATGTTGTGATGTTTCTATAGTGAATGTTGTGATGTTTCTATAGTGAATGTTGTGATGTTTCTATAGTGAATGTTGTGATGTTTCTATAGTGAATGTTGTGATGTTTCTATAGCGGATGTTGTGATGTTTCTATAGTGGATGTTGTGATGATTCTATAGTGGATGTTGTGATTTTTCTATAGTGGATGTTGTGATGTTTCTATAGTGAATGTTGTGATGTTTCTATAGTTAATGTTGTGATGTTTCTATAGTGAATGTTGTGATGTTTCTACAGTGAATGTTGTGATGTTTCTATAGTGAATGTTGGGATGTTTCTACACTGGATGTTGTGATGTTTCTATAGTGGATGTTGGGATGTTTCTACACTGGATGTTGTGATGTTTCTATAGTGGATGTTGGGATGTTTCTACACTGGATGTTGTGATGTTTCTAAAGTGAATGTTACAATAACATTTGTTATCATATTTATCTTGAGGGTGAGTGTTACCTAAACGCTGACTCTCTCCTATAACATGATCTGTACTGAGCTTAAACACCTGGAAGACTCCCTCCGTCTCTCTCTCTGTCGCCCCCTCTCTCTGTGATGAGGGGGGGATGCAAGGCAGGGTCTGTTTATTAGTGAGTCAAAGGAAGGCTTGCTACTGAAGACTTTTTTTTTTTTTTTAGGTTCTTAAGTTAGTTTTTTGTATTGTAAATAAAAAAAAATATAGTGAATTCTCTTTAGTGTGTTTGACTAAAGCTTATTGTAAAATTATTTTGGTTTGTAGTTAGAATTTGTTGAGGTTAAGGTTCGTTATTAATTTTGCTGCCGAGTGAGTTACTGCCAGGAAGCTCACTCTGTGCACATGATTTTTTCTTATATTTTAAAGGTATACTTGTTTTTAAATTTGTTTGTGTTGTAATGTATGAAAAAAGTATATTGCCATGTACTGTAATGTTTTGTAATGTGCAGAAAAGTGATAATGTTTAGACACATGTGAAACATCTGGGTATCTTTATTGTAGACGTTTCGCCAACCAGTGGCTTTATCAATACAAATTCTACGACATAATTTGAAGACAGTAGAACTATATACAAAATATGAGGTAATCAGTCCCTCAGCCTTGGAGTTGGTGTAAGAAAGCTGGCGCTTATATACAGGCGTGAGGTGGATACGGACGGGTAGCAGACGATGACAGTCACTGGTAGGCGGGATTCCCCAGTGGAAGTAGGTCATACCCGATGCACGGGTTAGTAGTAGTAGTAGTAGTAGTAGTAGTAGTAGTGGTGGTGGTGGTGGTGGTGGTGGTGGTGGTGGTGGTGGTGGTGGTGGTGGTGGTGGTGGTGGTGGTGGTGGTGTTGGTGGTGGTGGCGGTGGCAGTGGCGGCAGCGGCAGCGGCAGCAGCAGCAGCAGCAGCCGCCGCCGTTAAAAAGGTTATGTAGATGTGCTGTGAACCAAGATTCCATGATGCTGCAGTGTCTGACAAGGTGTACATGAACGGTATACAACACCAACAAGTTGAAAAATTTGGCGAAACGTCTACAATAAAGATACCCAGATATTGCACATGTGTCTAAATTTTTCAACGTGTCGGTATTGTATACCGTTCATGTACAAAAGTGATAATGTGGCTGGGAGGTCATTTAAGAATGTGACGTGATGTGTTTTGTGACATCAAGGTGAAAGTAGAGGTTTGAGTGAGTTTAAACTCACAAGTCTGCGGGAGTAGCTCATTTCTGAACCCCTGATGTTAGGAGCAAGAGGGAGTAAGAGGATGAGTGTTCGAGGAGTATTTATTGAAGTACCGAAATGGGTCAGGGATTATATCCTGGAGAATGCACGATAAGAGCCTGAGAAAAGTATTGGTGTAAAGAGCAGCATGGCTACATTTCTCATAGTTGTACAACAGATCACTGTTAGAACCCCACAGATAATACTGTAACGTTCCCCTTACAGTAACCTTGTGTGAGAGGTACCTTACCAGTAATTATATATTCACAATACTTTCATTTAGTGCAATAAATAATTATACTCCTTCACACAGCTGCATTCATTTTTCTTAGAATTATAATTCCCTGATATATAATTCCTTGCAATATAAAGTGCAGATTAAGTGGAGTGTACGAGTTGTGTAAAGTGCTCTATCGGGAGGTGAAGAGTTCCTCCCGCCATGGCAACATTCACTTACTTGTAACGAGGAAAATACAAGGTGGAAAAAACAGGTACTGATTACCCAAGGGCCTTTTCTAAATGCTCTATCACTACACACAACTGAAAACGTTCATCCAAGCGCAGCAATTTTTCAAGTCTACACAAATGATTTATCTACAACGTTGAACACCAAACTTGAATCTAAAACACTTTGTAGTGTGTGTTGTTCCAACACCACCAGACCACAAGAGGGAGGAGGTGGGGGAGGTAATCCAAGGTGGAGGCGGGGGAGGTAATCCAAGGTGGAGGCGGGGGAGGTAATCCAAGGTGGAGGCGGGGAAGGAAATCAAAGGTGGAGGCGGGGCAGGTAATCCAAGGTGGAGGCGGGGGAGGTAATCCAAGGTGTAAATTCTACCTGGATGAAGGTGAGGACAGGCAGAGCTAAGCAACACAGTCAGGCACACGGGGGCTCACCCTGGAGGAAGGTGATGACAGGCAGAGCTAAGCAACACAGTCAGGCACACGGGGGCTCACCCTGGAGGAAGGTGATGACAGGCAGAGCTAAGCAACACAGTCAGGCACACGGGGGCTCACCCTGGAGGAAGGTGATGACAGGCAGAGCTAAGCAACACAGTCAGGCACACGGGGGCTCACCCTGGAGGAAGGTGATGACAGGCAGAGCTAAGCAACACAGTCAGGCACACGGGGCTCACCCTGGAGGAAGGTGATGACAGGCAGAGCTAAGCAACACAGTCAGGCACACGGGGGCTCACCCTGGAGGAAGGTGATGACAGGCAGAGCTAAGCAACACAGTCAGGCACACGGGGGCTCACCCTGGAGGAAGGTGAGGACAGGCAGAGCTAAGCAACACAGTCAGGCACACGGGGCTCACCCTGGATGAAGGTGAGGACAGGCAGAGCTAAGCAACACAGTCAGGCACACGGGGGCTCACCCTGGATGAAGGTGAGGACAGGCAGAGCTAAGCAACACAGTCAGGCACACGGGGGCTCACCCTGGATGAAGGTGAGGACAGGCAGAGCTAAGCAACACAGTCAGGCACACGGGGGCTCACCCTGGATGAAGGTGAGGACAGGCAGAGCTAAGCAACACAGTCAGGCACACGGGGGCTCACCCTGGATGAAGGTGAGGACAGGCAGAGCTAAGCAACACAGTCAGGCACACGGGGGCTCACCCTTGATGGAATGAAGACAGAAAAAATGCTCAACTATCAGGTGCAGGTGAATGGTCTTGTGAGACGTAATTCACACCAGGAGCTGTGAATCGACCCCTGCAACCTCATGTAGGTGAGTACACACATCTTCGGCATTACCATCCAGGAAGAAGTATTAAGAATGCATTAAACAGCTGCAGCTCCGCCAGACTCCCACTTACAGGTTGTTGCCAGCGATAATTGTCAGAGCACAGCGCCTCTCTGCAGGTCCTTGGCCCCGGTGTTAGTTCCCCTGAAGGAGGTGAGGGGAACAGCCTCTATCAAGGTGTGGGTGTGTGGGGCCACTGGGAAACGTATACACGAGTGTACATGGGAAAGACACAAGGAAGGACTTTAAAAAAGTCCCCAACGAAGCTATCTGCTGAGAAGTATATCTATCTATCTATATTAAGTACTGTCGTGCATTATCTATGTGCATGAGTCAAGGATAACAGCAGAAGGTTATATGAGGGAGAGTGAACTGATAAGGTATGGGAATGATTTTTGTTCACGATGTTGTGAATTATTAAAATAATTAAATACATAAAAATCGCTAGATCTAATGGTTATAATCATAACCATTAAATTTAAAGGGGTGGACCGGTAATCATAACCATTTTTTAAAGGGGTGGACCGGTAAGCCAGCGGAAGGCCTCGGTCAGATGACCAAAAACACCAGCTGCGGGTCATCAAATGACTAAGACCCGCATCAGGAAATACTTGTTCTATTTCCTGACAAATCTTACCTAACTAAATCCACGTGTGTCGCTCTACAATGACATGCAGCAAAGAATTTAAATCCAGAGTACATGTGAGGTTCTAACTTGGATGTAGGATAGTTGGCATGTCCCCCAAGATAACCCCTGCGGCAATAACCAGACACACAGGACTCTGAACCAGAGAACCACTAACTGGTGCAACATTATGGCACCACCACCGCCGACCTGGTAGACAGTGACAAAAGCAGACAAGTGGGAATAAAGATACTGTTAGCCGAGAATCCTTTTTAATGCAACGTTTTCCCCAATGGTGAGCTTTATCAAGTACCTTTATAAAGTACTTGATAAAACCCTGCCTGGGGCGAAACGTTGTATTAAAATATTTTTCTTGAGAATGGTTATATGCAAGGTTCTTATGAATGACAGTACCCCATTTTCTTAAGGAAGGATGTAGTCATGGTTTTTAAGAGTGGTTATGGTCAAGGTTCTTAAGAAAAAGTTATAAGAAATGTTACATTTGAGGTTCCTAAGGAAGAGTGCGGCGGCAGGTTCTCCCTGAGTGCCGGAACTCAAGACCAAAATTGCTCCTTCACATTTGCTCACTCAGATATTGACCGAGTAATAACGCCCCCCCCACCTTCCCCTTACCCCAACACCTGACCTCCACTCCTCCCACACTACCCCGATACCTCTCCTCCACCTCCCTTTTCTCAACACCTCACCTCCAAGCCCTCCCACCTTCAATCTCTTCTTCGGCTTCACCTCTCACAACACTCACAATCTCAAGACACGCATCTTTCTTACTCATTAATCTGTATCATATTTTTGCCGTGGATACTGTACCCTCAGATGCCTGCGTCTGTGTGTCAGCCTGTTTGCGTCTGTGTCAGCCTGTGTGCGTCTGTGTGTCAGCCTGTCTGTGTGCGTCTGTGTGTCAGCCTTTGTGCGTCTGTGTGTCAGCCTTTCTGTCTGCTTGTCTCTTGTTAAAAATGTTGGTTCGTTTACGGCTGTTATCTGTTAGTTGTGGAGGATACCTTCCCTACTTCCGCACTGAACTGCATCTGTCACTCCTCATAACATAGCATCAACCTTTATGTCATCCTGTAGCTGTCTAGTGTCCTCACCGGCAATTATCTGACGCCTATTTTGGTGTCATCGGCAAAGTAACGTATGTCGCGGTCTCAAAACACCCTTCCTACGTTGGAAAAAGAAATATTACAGAATTAAGAACTATTAAGAAGCACAGAAAAGTGAAGAGAGAGAGAGAGAGAGAGAGAGAGAGAGTACTGAATGTAAGTAGTAGAAGATTGTAAGATTTACCCGTCATCTTACGTGTTCTTGAGACAGAAAGATCTATTTCACGATCTTAATAATTAATTTTAAGCTCAAAACCCATGTGGGTCATTCAGCGTAAGACGTGGTGGAGGCTTGATCCTCCGTCTGCTGACGGAGGATCACCTAGATGTCCCGGGACTATTTCCACGAATTGGAGAAAACTATTTAGAAGATATTTCGGTCTGAACTAGACCAAAATAAACTTTTGTCTCTCTCTCTCTCTCTCTCTCGTCATCGTTTAATAATGGTCCGGGGGAACCGAAAGACCGTCTTGTTTTGCATTTCTATTTTGAGAATTAATTGAGAACTGTTCCAGCAACGTTACTGTGACTTTTATTCTTCATTCAGTGAATTGTTGTAGCCAGCCAGGGTGACATGTTAGGTTAAGAATGACCCATACTTGGAAACTGAAGTCACAAGATTTCCTTGTTCTCCCCCAGAGAGAGAGAGAGAGAGAGAGAGAGAGAGAGAGAGAGAGAGAGAGAGAGAGAGAGAGAGGGGGAAGAGAGGAAGAGAGAGGAAGAGAGAGGAAGAGAGAGGAAGAGAGAGGAAGAGAGAGGAAGAGAGAGGAAGAGAGAGAGAGAGAGAGAGAGAGAGAGAGAGAGAGAGAGAGAGAGAGAGAGAGAGAGAGAGAGAGAGAGAGAGAGAGACTGCCCCTTAGGCACTTCAAAAACAATCGTTAAAAACAATTTAAGCTTTTATTAACGTAGTGTACATGTAATCACCTATATCTGGCTGCATGAGTCGATTCACAGCTCCTGGCCCAGCCTCTTCACTGGTCGCTACTAGGTCCACTCCTGGTTTCAAGAGCCTTATCCTACCTCTTCTTAAAGCTATGTATGGAGCTCGTCTCAACCACTTCACTCTCCAGATTATTCCACTTCCTGACACCTCTAAGGCTGAGGAAATATTTCCTAATATCTCTATGACTCATCTATGTGTGTGTGTGTGTGTGTGTGTGTGTGTGTTCCTTGTCCTGCACTGTCGTGACCTAGGCGATTGATGTGTGTGTAACCGCCCGTGAGGCCTGTGCGTGAGGGCTTAGATGTCGGGTTAAACCATTGTGTGTGTGTGTGTGTGTGTGTGTGTGTGTGTGTAGGAGACGTGCAGGAAATGTTAAGTAGGTCAAACATACAATAACAGCCACCCAACCAACACCATACATCTGAACATTCTCACTTAGAAACCACACAAAAATACACCTAAACATCCTCATTCAGAATACACAATAAAAAACAGACGAATTCAAAAAGTATGTTCTTGTTAATATCTAACAATTAATATAACCAAAATACGAATGTTGTGATTAAAATACACCTTAAAGGAAAAAAAAGTAAAGAAAATATCCTCTATTCCTGCGAGTAAGAACAAAATTCAAGACAATTATCTTAAGTTGCAACAAGTACAATTCCTCCTTCATTATCCTCGCCAAGATTCCCACTTAAGATAATCATTATTTTTTTATTTTCACACTCGATGGAAGACGAAAAATAGTAAGGAAAGAGGAGTCACAAGATAGTCTATAGGAAAGAAAAGCGTGAAGATAACAGACAGAAGAAAGATAAAAAGAAAATATAACTTGCTGAAGACAACTACGACACAACAGAGAGACCAGAGGAAAACCAAGACTCGGAGGAGGAAAACCAAGACTCGGAGGAGGAAAACCAAGACTCGGAGGAGGAAAACCAAGACTCGGAGGAGGAAAACCAAGACTCGGAGGAGGAAAACCAAGACTCGGAGGAGGAAAACCAAGACTCGGAGGAGGAAAACCAAGACACAGAAAAGAAAGAGCAAGACTCAGGTGAAACGAGAAAGACAAGAAAGAAGCAGAATGAAAGAGAGAAAATATAGAAAAAGTACTAATAGCACCACCAGTAACTACAACTTTCTCTAAAAAAAGTAACTGCACAAAACTTTTAAAAAGTAGGAGAGCAATTAACCAAACTCTGGAAAATAAACAGTAAAAACAAAAACAGGAAGTGAGATAAAAACGAGAGAGAGAGAGAGAGAGAGAGAGAGAGAGAGAGAGAGAGAGAGAGAGAGAGAGAGAGAGAGAGAGAGAAATGAAGGGGAGCTACGGAAGCAAGAACAGATAGGATTTAAATTGGAAGAAGAGAATTAACCGGTGAAATTAAATATAAATGACAAGAGGGGGAGGGGGAATAGGGATGGGAGGAAGAAAGTAAGGGAGGGAGGAAGAAAGAAGGGAAGGGAGGAAGAAAGAAGAGGAAGGAGGAAGAAAGAAGGGAAGGAAGAAAGAAGGGAAGGAGGAAGAAAGAAGGGAAGGGAGGAAGAAAGAAGGGAAGGGAGGAAGAAAGAAGGGGAAGGATGAAGAAAGAAGGAAAGGGAGGAAGAAAGAAAGGGAAGGAGGAAGAAAGAAGGAAAGGAAGGAAGAAAGAAGGGGAAGGAGGAAGAAAGAAGGAAAGGGAGGAAGATAGTGGAGGGAGGGGAAAAAAAAGCCTTTTTATTATGAAACATACAAGTAGGGAACAGGATGAAGTTGGAGCCATCTGTGGACCAGCAATTTCATTTGATCAACTGACTTCATATCGCTGACATCATTATGCTGTACTAACATGTTCCAGACTCTGAGATCATTTATTCCCAGGATGACTCGAGTCTGGAACACGTTCGTACAGCATAATGATACCAACGAAATAAAGTCAGCTGATCAAATGAAATTGCTGGCCCACAGATGGCTCCAACTTCATCCTGTTCCCTACTTGTATGTTTCATAACAATAAAAATGCTTTTAAATGAGCTGGTGTAGGTAACAGCTCTTAGCTTGTCAATAAAGTTAGTAATCCTTAACCTAACCTTGTCAAACCCTGTGTAAAAAAAAGGGGGGGGGGGGCGGGAGAGAGGTAGAAAAAAAGGAAAGCGGAAGATAAAGGTCAAATGGAAGAGAAGGCAAGAATGAACGGGACGAATAAGCTAGAAGAGATTCAGAGATGAGAAAGTTAAAACAGAAAAAGTGAAAGAAAAAGTAACTGAATGAGAATAATGCAAGAGTAAGAAAAATAGGATGACAAGTGAGCAAAGGAAAACACTAGAGGCAATGTGAAAGTGAGAGACTAAGAAGTGAGAGACTAAGAAGTGAGAGTCAAAGAAGTGAGAGACAGAGATGACAGATTAAGGAGAGACAAAGAAGTGAGAGACTAAGAGAAAGTCCTCTTCACCTCTTCTTCGTTTCTACTTCTTTTTGGTTGGTTTTATCTGGTGTTGTAGTGATTAACCCTTAAACAACACTGTTCCCACCCTCGCCCCTTAACACTGTTCCCACCCTAGCCCCTTAACACTGTTCCCACCCTCGCCCCTTAAAACTGTTCCCACCCTCGCCCCTTAACACTGTTCCCACCCTCGCCCCTTAAAACTGTTCCTACCCTCGCCCCTTAACACTGTTCCCACCCTCGCCCCTTAAAACTGTTCCCACCCTCGCCCCTTAACACTTCCCACCCTCGCCCCTTAAAACTGTTCCCACCCTCGCCCCTTAACACTGTTCCCACCCTCGCCCCTTAAAACTGTTCCCACCCTCGCCCCTTAACACTGTTCCCACCCTCGCCCCTTAACACTGTTCCCACCCTCGCCCCTTAACACTGTTCCCACCCTCGCCCCTTAAAACTGTTCCCACCCTCGTCCCTTAACACTGTTCCCATCCTCGCCCATTAAACAACACTGTTCCTATCCTCGCCCCTTAAAACTGTTCCCACCCTCGCCCATTAAACAACACTGTTCCAACCATCGCCCCTTAAAACTGTTCCCACCCTCGCCCCTTAACACTGTTCCCACCCTCGCCCCTTAACACTGTTCCCACCCTCGCCCCTTAACACTGTTCCCACCCTCGCCCCTTAACACTGTTCCCACCCTCGCCCCTTAAAACTGTTCCCACCCTCGCCCCTTAAAACTGTTCCCACCCTCGCCCCTTAAAACCACACTGTTCCCACCCTCGCCCCTTAAACACTGTTCTCACCCTCGCCCCTTAAACAACACTGTTCCCACCCTCGTCCCTTAACACTGTTCTCATCCTCGCCCCTTAACACTGTTTCCACCATCGCCCCTTAAACACTGTTCCCACCCTCGCCCCTTAAACAACACTGTTCCCACCCTCGCCCCTTAACACTGTTCTCATCCTCGCCCCTTAACACTGTTTCCACTCTCGCCCCTTAAACACTGTTTCCACCCTCTCCCCTTAACACTGTTCACATCCTCGACCTTTAAACACTGTTCCCACCCTTGCCCCTTAACACTGTTTCCACTCTCGCCCCTTAACACTGTTTCCACTCTCGCCCCTTAACACTGTTTCCACCATCGCCCCTTAAACAACACTGTTCCCACCCTCGCCCCTTAAACAACACTGTTCCCACCCTCGCCCTTTAAACAACACTGTTCCCACCCTCGCCAATTAACACTGTTCCCACCCTCGCCCCTTAACACTGTTCCCACCCTCGCCAATTAACACTGTTCCCACCCTCGCCCCTTAACACTGTTCCCACCCTAGACCCTTAAACAACGCTGTCTGTTCCCACCCTCGACTCCTAAACAGCTCTTTAGGACATAATTCATTGGCTGTTCCTACCACCATCCCTTAAACAAAATTCAACTACTCCTAGTGCCATCATCCTTAACGCACAATTCACTCTCTGTTTCTACTGCCATGCCTTAACACACAATTCACTTTCCGCTCCCCCCCCCCTTCTACCAAAAATTCAGTGCAACATTTGCAATATGCGAGTCTTTCATTCGTCGAGTTGTATGTTCTGTCTCGTTCTGTGCTGTGAGAGAGAGATAAAAATTGCATTACCCTCCTCCCTCCCTCCCTCTCCTGTCACACACCAGAAAAACACAGAAATGTGCACAGATACAATACTTGCCCTCGCTGAAAGAGATTTCGAGAATACATTCTTTAAGAGCATAACAAGCTTCACTAGAAGTGAGAACACTGAGAGGAGAGGAGTAGAGATTTGAGGAGAGGGACACTGAGAGGAAGAGAGAGGAGAGAAGACATGAGAGAGAGGAGGCAGAGAGAGAGGACACTGGAGAGGAAGAGAGAGGGAGGAACTGAGAAGATGGAAGCGAGAGAGAGGGACAGTGAGAGAAAGAGAGAGGGAGATAGATTGAGAGAGAGAGAGATTGAGAAAGACTGAGAGAGATTGAGCGAGACTGAAAATGTTTAAAAAAAAGGAGAGAGAGATATTGAGTTAAAAAAAAAAGGAGAGAGCGAGAGACTGAGAGAGAGAGAGAGAGAGAGAGAGAGAGAGAGAGAGAGAGAGAGAGAGAGAGAGAGAGAGAGAGAAAGAGAGAGAGAGAGAGCGAGAGACTGAGAGAGAAAGACAAAGATTCACAACTAAACTCTTGGAACATACCGAGATAAATACAGTTTAAAAAAGAGATTTCTAGAGCAAAAGGAACCACTCAGCACCGTCACAACACGTCAAGAGAAGACTTTCAACGATATATAACAAAATATTTAATACACAAGGTAAATTCTGAGGATAACTCTATCACAAAACATTACCGGAAAATGTCAAGACAAAGCAAGAAAAAACTCATTGAGAAAAAACTTATTTATTGTAAACTGGAGGGCGATCAGAAGAGCTTGACAAAACTGGAAGGCGATCAGGTGAGCTTCACAAACCTGGAGAGCGATCAGGTGAGCTTCACAAACCTGGAGAGCGATCAGGTGAGCTTCACAAACCTGGAGGGCGATCAGGTGAGCTTCACAAATCTGGAGGGCGATCAGGCGAGTTTCACAAAGCTGGAGGGCGATCAGGTAACCTTCAATAACATGGAGGGCGATCAGGTAATCTTCAATAACATGGAGGGCGATCAGGTAACCTTCACGGTCCCTTTTTTTACAGTAACAGAGTAAATCATAAATTATGGGAACCGCAAGACCTGATGAACTCTGAGTGAACACTGCGACAACCACAGTGAACACTGCGACAACAACAGTGAACACTGCGACAACCACAGTGAACACTGCGACAACCACAGTGAACACTGCGACAACCACAGTGAACACTGCGACAACCACAGTGAACACTGACAACCACAGTGAACACTGACAACCACAGTGAACACTGACAGCCACAGTGAACACTGCGACAACCACAGTGAACACTGACAACCACAGTGAACACTGACAATCACAGTGAACACTGACAACCACAGTGAACACTGTGACAACCACAGTAAACACTGTGACAACCACAGTAAACATTGTGACAACCACAGTAAACACTGTGACAACCACAGTAAACACTGTGACAACCACAGTGAACACTGCCACAACCACAGTAAACATTGTGACAACCACAGTAAACACTGGGACAACCACAGTAAACACTGTGACAACCACAGTAAACACTGTGACAACCACAGTAAACACTGTGACAACCACAGTAAACACTATGACAACCACAGTAAACATTGTGACAACCACAGTAAACATTGTGACAACCACAGTAAACACTGCCACAACCACAGTGAACACTGCCACAACCACAGTGAACACTGTGACAACCACAGTGAACATTGTGACAACCACAGTGAACACTGTGACAACCACAGTGAACATTGTGACAACCACAGTGAACACTGCGACAACCACAGTGAACACTGCCACACCACAGTGAACACTGCCACAACCACAGTAAACATTGTGACAACCACAGTGAACATTGCGACAACCACAGTGAACATTGTGACAACCTTAGTAAACACTGGGACAACCACAGTGAACACTGCCACAACCACAGTGAACACTGCCACAACCACAGTGAACACTGCCACAACCACAGTGAACACTGCCACAACCACAGTGAACATTGTGAAAACCACAGTAAACACTGGGACAACCACAGTGAACACTGCCACAACCACAGTGAACACTGCCACAACCACAGTGAACACTGTGACAACCACAGTGAACATTGTGACAACCAGTGAACATTGTGACAACCACAGTGAACATTGTGACAACCACAGTAAACACTGGGACAACCACAGTAAACACTGGGACAACCACAGTGAACAATGCCACAACAACAGTGAACACTGCCACAACCACAGTAAACATTGTGACAACCACAGTGAACATTGCGACAACCACAGTGAACACTGTGACCACAGTAAACATTGCGACAACCACAGTGAACACTGCGACAACCACAGTGAACACAATGAACACTGTGACAACCACAACCACAGTAAACATTTTGACAACCACAGTGAACACAATAAACACTGTGACAAACACAACCACAGTAAACACTGCGACAACCACAGTGAACACAATGAACACTGTGACAACCACAGTGAACATTGCGACAACCACAGTGAACACTGCGACAACCACAGTGAACACAATGAACACTGTGACAAACACAACCACAGTGAACACTGCGACAACCACAGTGAACACAATGAAAACTGTGACAACCACAACCACAGTAAACACTGTGACAACCACAGCGAACACTGCAACAACTACATTCAACACAGACACGAAGGCCCGTGTATATTACGCATTACTCAAGACAACTGTCTCCTGAGTCAGCTGGTGTCTCAACACCCCCAACCAATTCAATAAATCAGCAACAATAAAGTCTTTAAAAACCTCCAAACTTATTGATGAACTTAACACAGTGTTCTGCAACATACTTCTTTCTGCACCAAACCTTAAGGAAAAATTACACACCCACTAATACTACTACAATAATAATAATAATAATAATAATAATAATTATTATTATTATTATTATTATTAAATAATCTATATCTTTCCAACATTTTTTTTTCCAGCTGGACATTGTGCGGGTGTGTGCAGAAAATCGAGTCCAAGTAATGTGTGCTTCAAGTCTCATTAAAAACAGACATTGCCACCCGGGTTCCACAACATCACTCAATTAAGAAATTAACGTCAACCGCACCCAGCCAGTGATAATATCACTCTTACACCGGCCTGGGGAGTTACACACACACACACACACACACACATATATACAACAGGCCTAGTGTCTAATCGACATGTGCCTAGTACAAAATGGTAACTAACACTGAAAAAATAATGCCTAACGAATCTCTTGCGTTCCAAGACAGTTACATTGGTTAAACACGAACAGCATGGGTGGGGGGAACTGCATCTTCCTTGACTGCAGGGAAGCGTTTCATGCGGTACCCAACCAAAATTCAACCCAAAAGGTAGAAACAAGTGTTAAGTGGTAAAGTAGATCAAGGAGTACCTGATGGGGGGTGGAAGAATAAAAATGATGTGTGGGTAAGGAATGGGGTACCACAACACACAATTTCAACACAAACACAGGACTACAACATGCTACAACAAACGACTCCAACCCGGGAAAACAAACACAGGAATACAACAAACAGGACTACAACAAACATATGACTACAACAAACTGGACTACAACACACCACAACAAACACAGAACTACAACAGAGAACTACAACACACTACTACAACAAACGTACACACATTCCTAAAGAGAGAGGACCAGTAGCTCAAAACTTGATAAAAATGGAACCCAACTAGAAGTTTTCTTACAAACTTGATTCAATTAACTTGCTGGTCTCTAATTGTCTTAAGAGACCGTGAGAGACTGGCGGGAGACGTAAGAGATACTGGTATATCTTGACAGGGGGAGAAAAGAGGGGTGGGAGAAGAGGGGAGGTGAGGGGAAGACGGTTGAAAAGGAGAGATCAATATAAGTTGATAATAAAGTAATAAGAAAGTAGTGAGTGAGGGGAGGAAAGGAGGGGAATGAAGGAGGGAAGATGTGGATGAGAGAAGAGAATAGAAGAGAAATAAGGCAATGATGTGGCAAGAAAGAGGGAGACGGGAAAGTGGTGATGACGTAGGGCATCATGTCACCCACCCCCCTCCACAGGCCAGTAAAGGCTCACGAGGGGGCGTGTGTACTCACCTATTTGCGTCTGTGGGGGTTGATACTTAGCTCCTGGCCCCGCCTCCCAGACCACCTTGAACTGACCTCTGGTATCTTGGGCCTTATTATACCTACTCTTGAAGCCACTGCAACTGTGTTGGGGGGGGGGGTTAGAAGAGTCAAACTGGTGGGAGACGAATAAAGAGAAGAATAAACTAGGAAGTGAGAGGAGAGTAAGAACGTAAAGAAAGGAAGTAAAGAACAAGGTGAGGAGACAGAATGGAGGATAGAAGAATAACTGAGATGGGAGAGAGGGGAAAGTAGTTGGAGTGAGTAGGGGGGAGGAAGAATAAGGATAAAATAAGGGGAATAGTGAGAGTAAGGGAAAGGGGAGAGAGGGAGATTAAGGATAAAATAAGGAAAAATATGAGGAAGAAAACAGGAAATAGAGGAAATGATAATGAAGGAAACTAGTGAAGTAAACCAATAGTAGAAACGTCATAATTAAAGTAGAAAGTGAAGCGAAGAGAGAGAATAAGAGAAGAGGCAGAGTAAGGGACGATGAGAATAAGAGATGAGAGAAAGAGAAGATGAGAGAGAATAAGAGATGATAGTAAGAGAAGATGAGAGAGAATAAGAGATGAAGCAGAGTAAGAAAAGCTGAGAGAATAAGAAAGAGAAGATGACAGAGAATAAGAGATGAGGCAGAGTAAGAGAAGATGGGAGAGAATAAGAGATGAGGGAAAGTAAGAGAAGAGGAGAGAGAATATGAGATGAGAGAGTAAAAGATGAGAGAATAAGAGAGAATATGAGAGAGAATAAAAGATTTGGCAGAGTAGGGGAAGATTAGAATACGTGAAGGATGTTTCCGAGGGTCAACGCCCCCGCGGGCCGGTCCAAGAACAGGACTATAGGTAGATCAATACATGATCAATCAGGCTATTACTGCTGACCGCAGGCCTTTGATATACCTTTGAAGAGTTTCGAGAGTATCTACTCTCTGAGCCCGGCCATGGGCCAGGCTCGTCTGGTGCTTGCCTGGTCAACCAGGCTGTTGCTGCTGGAGGCCCGCTGCCCCACATATCCATCACAGCCTGGTTGATCTGGCACCCGATGAAGATACTTGTCCAGTTTCCTCTTGAAGGCTTCTACACTGGTTCCAGCCGTGTTTCGGATATCTTCTGGTAAGATGTTGAATAGTCTGGGACCCCGGATGTTAATACAGTGCTCCCGTATTGTCCCCACCGCACCCCTGCTCCTCACTGGGTTTATTTTACACTTTCTCCCATATCTCTCACTCCAGTATGTTGTTACGAAGAACTACCCGGTTGGTCATGGACTGACCTGAGAAACTTGTCAAGTTCCTCTGGAAAACAGCCAGAGGTTTGTTGGTTCCCTTGTACACGAAGGGATGGGAAGCGTTGAAGAGTCGGGGACCTCTAACGCTCATTGATTTCTCTCTTAGTGTACTCGTCGCGCCCCTACATCATATCGGAGGTACACTGCACCTTCTGCCAAGTCTCTTCAAACGGAGTGATTTTGGGGTTCAAGTTTTGGGACCAATACCTCTACGATTTTCCAGGCGTAATTTAGTATGTACCTCTCTCGCCTATGTTCCAAGGAATACAGTTGGCGAGACTTCAAGCGTTCCCAGTAGTTCAGAAGCTTGAGTAAGTGTATACGAACAGCGAAAGTTCTCTATGTTTTCCAGCTCAACAATCTGACCCGACCTGAAAGGCGGCCGTTATTAGAGAGCAGTATTCCATCCTGGAGGTGATATACTGAGGCAGAGTATGATATACTGAGGCAGAGTATGATATACTGAGGCAGAGTATGATATACTGAGGCAGAGTATGTTATACTGAGGCAGAGTATGATATACTGAGGCAGAGTATGATATACTGAGGCAGAGTATGATATACTGAGGCAGAGTATGTTATACTGAGGCAGAGTATGATATACTGAGGCAGAGTATGATATACTGAGGCAGAGTATGATATACTGACCCAGAGAATGATATACTGAGGCAGAGTATGATATACTGAGGAGAGTATGATATACTGAGGGAGAGTATGATATACTGAGGCAGAGTATGATATACTGAGGCAGAGTATGATATACTGAGGCAGAGTATGATATACTGAGGCAGAGTATGATATACTGAGGCAGAGTATGATATACTGAGGCAGAGTATGATATACTGAGGGAGAGTATGATATACTGAGGCAGAGTATGATATACTGAGGCAGAGTATGATATACTGAGGCAGAGTATGATATACTGAGGCAGAGTATGATATACTGAGGCAGAGTATGATATACTGAGGCAGAGTATGATATACTGAGGCAGAGTATGATATACTGAGGCAGAATATGATATACTGAGGCAGAGAATGATATACTGAGGCAGAGTATGATATACTGAGGCAGAGTATGATATACTGAGGCAGAGAATGATATACTGAGGCAGAATATGATATACTGAGGCAGAGTATGATATACTGAGGCAGAGTATGATATACTGAGGCAGAGTATGATATACTGAGGCAGAGTATGATATACTGAGGCAGAGTATGATATACTGAGGCAGAGAATGATATACTGAGGCAGAGTATGATATACTGAGGCAGAGTATGATATACTGAGGCAGAGAATGATATACTGAGGCAGAGTATGATATACTGAGGCAGAGTATGATATACTGAGGCAGAGTATGATATACTGAGGCAGAGTATGATATACTGAGGCAGAGAATGATATACTGAGGCAGAGTATGTTATACTGAGGCAGAGTATGATATACTGAGGCAGAGTATGATATACTGAGGCAGAGTATGATATACTGAGGCAGAGTATGATATACTGAGGCAGAGTATGTTATACTGAGGCAGAGTATGATATACTGAGGCAGAGTATGTTATACTGAGGCAGAGTATGATATACTGAGGCAGAGTATGATATACTGAGGGAGAGTATGATATACTGAGGCAGAGTATGTTATACTGAGGCAGAGTATGATATACTGAGGCAGAGTATGATATACTGAGGCAGAGTATGATATACTGAGGCAGAGTATGATATACTGAGGGAGAGTATGATATACTGAGGCAGAGTATGATATATTGAGGCAGAGTATGATATACTGAGGCAGAGTATGATATACTGAGGCAGAGTATGATATACTGAGGCAGAGTATGATATACTGAGGCAGAGTATGATATACTGAGGCAGAGAATGATATACTGAGGCAGAGTATGATATACTGAGGCAGAGAATGATATACTGAGGCAGAGTATGATATACTGAGGCAGAGTATGATATACTGAGGCAGAGTATGATATACTGAGGCAGAGTATGATATACTGAGGCAGAGAATGATATACTGAGGCAGAGTATGATATACTGAGGCAGAGTATGATATACTGAGGGAGAGTATGATATACTGAGGCAGAGTATATAATAAAAATAAAATACTGAGGGAGAGTAAGACAAACTAAGGAAGAATAAATTAAACTACGACAAATTATGAGAAACAGAGAGAAAGAGAAATTGAGGGAGAGTAAGAGGAAAAAATTAGGAAAGTGTAAAGGAAAAGTGAGAAGGATTAAAGGGAAAATAAAATGAAATATGAGAGAAGGGAAGTGAGAGAACAGTATATAGAAGGGATAGAAAGAGCAGAGTAAAGGTTTAAAGAAGAGGAAAGCTGCAAGGAAGAGGAGAATACTACCAGAGAAAGAGAAAGTTGAATAACCAAACAGGAAGAAAACTATTTGTGTAGAAAAGATTAAAGTTAGAGTAAATGAGGGAAAGCGACAGGAAAGAGAATAAGGTATACGTGTGAGGAATAATATAGGAGGGAAAATAGAGGAAGAATAAGAGAACGGGACATGGAACGAGAGAGATGTCGAAGAAATCAGCGGGGAGGAGCAAAGAAAAGAAACAAGAGAAAGGAAGAGTAAGAACAGAGGAGGAGGAGGACGGAGGGATAAGAGGATGAGGAGGAAAGTAAGGAAGAATGATGGGGAGGAGAGGTCAAGGGAGTGTGGGAAGAAGAGGCAGAGAAAGATGATGGGGAGGAGAGACGGAGGGAGGGAAAGAAAATATGGGAGACGTGGAAGAGAAGAAATTGTGGGATAATTACTGAAAAAGGCGGAGAAGGAGAAAGAAGAGGAGAAATAAAAGAGAAAGCAATAAGAAAATAATAAGATGAAAGGAAGATTAATGCTGAGGGGAAGTGGAACTTGAGGGAAAAAAGAGGCAAGACAGATGAAAGTGGAAGTGTAAGAGGAGAGAGAAGGGGAGACAACTGAAATGAAGATAATTAAGTGATATGGAAGGAAATCTGAGAAAGTGTAGGTGAACGGGGTGAAAGGGGGCAAGAGGTGGGAGGGAAAGTGGGAAGAGGGAAGGTAATAGAAAGCCGTGGGTTGTGGAGAGGAAGGAGAGACGGGTGACAGTGTAGACGGTAGAGAGCGGAAGTAAAAGAGGAGGTGGTGGTGATGGGGAAGAGGTGACTAAAAGAAAGGAAAAGGGAGGTAAGAATTAAGGAGAGAGGAAGTATTTATGGAGGTGAGGCGAAGAGGGAAGGGAAAGATGGCGTGCCAAAAGGAAAGAATGACAGGGAGGACACGAAGCTCAAGAGTCACTACTCAACACACTACAATATGATATTCACTGATACATTAGAAACAAGTGCAACACTTGGGTATCTTTATTGTGGAAACGTTTCGCCACACAGTGGCTTCATCAGTCCAATACAAAGAATAGTGAAAATCAGAAGGAAACTGAGGTAATCAGTCCCTCAGACTGAAGTCGACTCCACTTCAACTACCTTAACCGACAACTAGCCTATTTCTCAACTCAAGCCACCATATCTTTCTCATCTTAAATTTCAATCGTACCTATCCCAACGACGAACCTTTACGTCCCAATCCATCTTCACGACTAACATACACCTTGCCATCTTCACGACTAACATACACCTTGCCATCTTCACGACTAACCACTTACCTCTTCCCTCTTCTACCCTTTCCTCCCTCTTCAGTTTTAAATCTCTCACTCCGCACTTGACATTCCTTATTTTTAATCAATGAACTCACCCAGGAAGACTGAAACATTCACTATAAAAACACTGTTAATAACAACGTCAGCACACTGCTGCTGACACTGTCATCAGCACACTGCTACTGGCACTATCATCAGCACGTTGCTGCTGACACTATCATCAGCACACTGCTACTGACACTATCATCAGCACACTGCTGCTGACACTATCATCAGCACACTGTTGCTGACACTATCATCAGAACGCTGCTACTGACACTATCATCAGAACGCTGCTACTGACACTATCATCAGCACACTGCTGCTGGCACTATCATCAGCACACTGCTGCTGACACTATCATCAGCACACTGCTACTGACACTATTATCAGCACGCGGCTACTGACACTATCATCAGCACACTGCACTGACACTGATCATCAGCACACTGCTGCTGACACTATCATCAGCACCGTGCTGCTGACACTATCATCAGAACGCTGCTACTGACACTATCATCAGCACGCTGCTCTGCACTATCATCAGACACGCTGCTGGACACTCATCAGAACCTGCTGCTGACACTATCACAGCACCTGCTGCTGACACTATACTCAGAACGCTGCTCTGACACTATACAGAACGCTGCTGCTGACAATCACACACGTTGCTGCTGACACTATCACCAGCAACGCTGCTGCTGACACTATCACTCAGCACGCTGCTGCTGCTGACACTATCACCAGCACGTTGCTGCTGACACTATCACCAGCACGCTGCTGCTGACACTATCACCAGAACGCTGCTGCTGACACTATCACCAGAACGCTGCTGCTGACACTATCACCAGCACGCTGCGACACTATCACCAGCCGCCGCGCTGCTGCTGACTTCACTATCACCAGCACGCTGCTGCTGACACTATCACCAGCACGCTGCTGCTGCGACACTATCACCAGCACGCTGCTGCTGACACTATCACCAGCACGCTGCTTGCGCTGCTGACACTATCACCAGCACGCTGCTGCTGACACTATCACCAGCACGCGCTGCTGCTGACACTATCACCAGCACGCTGCTGCTGACACTATCACCAGCACGCTGCTGCTGACACTATCACCAGCACGCTGCTGCTGACACTATCACCAGCACGCTGCTGCTGACACTATCACCAGCACGCTGCTGCTGACACTATCACCAGCACGCTGCTGCTGACACTATCACCAGCACGCTGCTGCTGCTGACACTATCACCAGCACGCTGCTGCTGACACTATCACCAGCACGCTGCTGCTGACACTATCACCAGCACGCTGCTGCTGACACTATCACCAGCACGCTGTGCTGCTGACACTATCACCAGCACGCTGCTGCTGCTGACACTATCACCAGCACGCTGCTGCTGCTGACACTATCACCAGCACGCTGCTGCTGACACTATCACCAGCACGCTGCTGCTGACACTATCACCAGCACGCTGCTGCTGACACTATCACCAGCACGCTGCTGCTGACACTATCACCAGCACGCTGCTGCTGACACTATCACCATCACGCTGCTGCTGCTGACACTATCACCAGCACGCTGCTGCTGCTGACACTATCACCAGCACGCTGCTGCTGACAATAACACAGACATGTTTACATTTTACCCAACGCCATACACACAAGATCTTATAACTCCGATCAAAAATAAAGTTGGTTTAATAAAGTTAATAAAAGAGCAGGTTTAAAAATCAAACGAACGCCAGGTAAGGGTTTAACAAACGAACCAATACCTGGTCTCAAAGCCCAACGACCGACTGATCTCAAAGGCAAACAACTTGGATCAAAAATCGAAGGAACGGCCGGGCAAAAACTGTGCGAACGACGAACATTTCATCTGTCACCTTGGTGATGGTTTCCCGAGGGAGTGGCACTGTCTCCTCAGCCCTCTCCCGCGACCCCGTCCCAGACCAAACCTGATCAACCAGGCTGTTGGTGCTAGCAGAGAGAGAGAGAGGTGCTTAATACGATCAGAAAGGTGAACTCAGACTAAATGTCTTCATAATTTTCAGTGCCAAATGCTCAGGCTTAGCTTACTCACTCTATATCTCTCAGAAAGTCTGTCCAACAAGCCAACACAGAATCAGCCTCAGAAAGCAGGCGAACAATTCGCCTCAGGAGGAAACAAAGCAAGTATCTCTGAAACCTAGAGAGAAAAAAAACCGATGTGGCTGCAGCGGCCTGGTTGAAACAGCAGACGTTATTCCGCAGACATTCTGCGAAACCACCGCCTTCAAACTTGTTAGAAATATGCTAAGAAGGAAGACTCGGTAGACGTAAGACAAGAGGGCAGACTGACACTTGGGAGTCCTGAGGGGAGTCAAGAAGGCAGTACGGCACACGGGAGCCAAGAGAGGAAATTGGGCAGAGGTTAACGAAAGAGGAAAGATTGGCACTGCGGTGAAGGAAGAGTGGCGCCGGAGGGAAAAAAGAGTGGCAACAGTGTGAAGGAAGAGTGGCACCGGAGTGAAGGAAGAGTGGCACCATTGTGAAGGAAGAGTGGCATCGCTTTAAAGGAAGAGTGACATCGCTTTAAAGGAAGAGTGGCACCGGAGGGAAGGAAGAGTGACACCAGTGAAGGAAGAGTGGCACCAGTGTGAAGGAAAAGTGGCACCGGAGTGAAGGAAGTGGCACCGGAGTGAAGGAAGAGTGGCAACGGAGTGAAGGAAGAGTGACACTAGAGTGAAGGAAGAGTGGCACCGGAGTGAAGGAAGAGTGACACCAAAGTGAAGGAAGAGTGACACCGGAGTGAAAGAAGAGTGACACCAGAGTGAAGGAAGAGTGACACCGGAGTGAAGGAAGAGTGACACCGGAGTGAAGGAAGAGTGACACCGCAGTGAAGGAAGAGTGACACCGGAGTGAAGGAACAGTGACACCGGAGTGAAGGAACAGTGACACCGCAGTGAAGGAAGAGTGACACCAGAGTGAAGGAAGAGTGACACCAGAGTGAAGGAAGAGTGACACCGGAGTGAAGGAAGAGTGACACCGGAGTGAAGGAAGAGTGACACCAGAGTGAAGGAAGAGTGACACCAGAGTGAAGGAAGAGTGACACCAGAGTGAAGGAAGAGTGACACCAGAGTGAAGGAAGAGTGACACCGGAGTGAAGGAAGAGTGACACCGGAGTGAAGGAAGAGTGACACCAGAGTGAAGGAAGAGTGACACCTGGGAGTGAAGGAAGAGTGACACCGAGTGAAGGAAGAGTGACACCGGAGTGAAGGGAAGAGTGACACCGAGTGAAGGAAGAGTGACACCAGAGTGAAGGAAGAGTGACACCGGAGTGAAGGAAGAGTGACACCGGAGTGAAGGAAGAGTGACACCGGAGTGAAGGAAGAGTGACACCAGAGTGAAGGAAGAGTGACACCGAGTGAAGGAAGAGTGACACCGAGTGAAGGAAGAGTGACACCGGAGTGAAGGAAGAGTGACACCAGAGTGAAGGAAGAGTGACACCAGAGTGAAGGAAGAGTGACACCGCAGTGAAGGAAGAGTGACACCGCAGTGAAGGAAGAGTGACACCGGAGTGAAGGAAGAGTGACACCGGAGTGAAGGAAGAGTGACACCGAGTGAAGGAAGAGTGACACCGGAAGTGAAGGAAGAGTGACACCAGAGTGAAGGAAGAGTGACACCGGAGTGAAGGAAGAGTGACACCGAGTGAAGGAAGAGTGACACCAGAGTGAAGGAAGAGTGACACCGCAGTGAAGGAAGAGTGACACCGAGTGAAGGAAGAGTGACACCTGCAGTGAAGGAAGAGTGACACCGGAGTGAAGGGAAGAGTGACACCGGAGTGAAGGAAGAGTGACACCGGAGTGAAGGAAGAGTGACACCGCAGTGAAGGAAGAGTGACACCAGAGTGAAGGAAGAGTGACACCGCAGTGAAGGAAGAGTGACACCGCAGTGAAGGAAGGGACACGAGTGAAGGAAGAGTGACACGGAGTGAAGGAAGAGTGACACCGGAGTGAAGGAAGAGTGACACCGAGTGAAGGAAGAGTGACACCGAGTGAAGGAAGAGTGACACCGCAGTGAAGGAAGAGTGACACCGGAGTGAAGGAAGAGTGACACCGGAGTGAAGGAAGAGTGACACCGCAGTGAAGGAAGAGTGACACCGGAGTGAAGGAAGAGTGACACCAGAGTGAAGGAAGAGTGACACCGGAGTGAAGGAAGAGTGACACCGCAGTGAAGGAAGAGTGACACTAGAGTGAAGGAAGAGTGACACCGGAGTGAAGGAAGAGTGACACCGGAGTGAAGGAAGAGTGACACCGCAGTGAAGGAAGAGTGACACCGCAGTGAAGGAAGAGTGACACCGGAGTGAAGGAAGAGTGACACCGGAGTGAAGGAAGAGTGAAACCGCAGTGAAGGAAGAGTGACACCGGAGTGAAGGAAGAGTGACACCAGAGTGAAGGAAGAGTGACACCGGAGTGAAGGAAGAGTGACACCGGAGTGAAGGAAGAGTGACACCGGAGTGAAGGAAGAGTGACACCAGAGTGAAGGAAGAGTGACACCAGAGTGAAGGAAGAGTGACACCGCAGTGAAGGAAGAGTGACACCGCAGTGAAGGAAGAGTGACACCGGAGTGAAGGAAGAGTGACACCGGAGTGAAGGAAGAGTAACACCGCAGTGAAGGAAGAGTGTCACCGCAGTGAAGGAAGAGTGACACCGGAGTGAAGGAAGAGTGACACCGGAGTGAAGGAAGAGCGGCACCGCAGTAAAAACAATTAGAATAAAAATGTAAACTGACAGAAAGAACAAAAATGTTAATACAGAAACGAAGAATTAGACTGAAGGAAACTAACACTAGGTGCCATGAATTTATATGTGTAATTTCCACACCAGCTGGAGAATTAAACAGCAACACCAATTAAGTCTATTGAATCTAATTTTAATGGAACCCATAAATCGGCATTTAACACGAAAGGAAAAAAAATATTAAAATTAAATCGTTTATCGATTACCATAAAATAAAGCAGCAGATGTATCTTAAACAAATAAAACACAAAACGAGAACAATAAACTCGATTACATATCTTTGATATACCTTTGAGGAGTTTCGAGAGTTTCTCTACTCTCTGAGCCCGTCCATGGGCCAGGCTCGTCTGGTGCTTGTGAAGAATTAAACCCAGGATGCAGGAGAAATTCTGTTCAAGCAAGCGTAGTACATTAGTGCAAAGTAATGTAGCGGCCTGAGGACGGCACTGCGTGGCGAAAAGTTTCCCAAATAAGGATACCCAAGTGTTGCACCAGTGTCGAACTTATCTACAGTCAATACTGGAGTGAAGGTAAGAGCAAGTTCCTTCTCCGGGAGGAGCAGTCACTCGGGGGTATTTATACAGTGTCAGAGGGACACTTTAATTAAGCTCGGGTTGACACGTTCCACAAACTTCCCCTCAATTTATTCCTATCAACAAAACATAACTTAACCAAACAAAATCGTAATAACACGACTGCAAACAAACCACGTAACGGGTGGGTTTCGAACCCATGGCTAGTGAGTCGTAGAACTCCAGGCCAGTGTGTAAGCCACTCAGAGCTTTACGGCTCACTCGCCAGGGTTCAAATCCCACTCGTTCTGTGGTCTGATAGCATAACATCACAAAACACCCGTACCATACACACCAAACAGGATAAGTGTCTATCGACAAGGGCTTTATACAACTAATAACTACTATTACTACTACACACATACACGACTTAAGACAGGTGACTAGTGACGATGGACGGAGACGAAACTTCAAGTATCACAAAAAAGGGGTATGGGTTATAAATACCACATGGATCATCTCCCATGAGGAATATTTTTCCCGCATCACATCGACGCCATAATGTAAGACTGCCAAACTTAAGAACCATTGTGAGGACTCTAAACAACGAGTCTTTATAGAACATCATACACACCACATGTTATGGAGCCAACTTCAGGTAGGCTGCACCAGCATGGAGTCCACACCTGGCTAACAAAGTCCAAATGTTCACAAGCTGTAAAATTCCGGAACTGAGGGAAATGTACTTTTAGGAGAAAAAGAAAATCCTTGTAGGTGTGAAGACCCACGGGAGACGTGATCATGACATACAACATACTCAAGAGACACTGACTGAGTGGATACGCGGAGTGTGGCATGAGGGGAACGGGGATAAGTAGGCATCTATACTACTACTACTACTACTACTATAGAAAGCCCCTTGTTATGCAGAGCATTTCGGGCAAATTAGGTCCTTGTCCCAGGATGCGACCCACACCAGTCGACTAACTCCTGGGTACCCATATTACTGATGGGTGAACATAGACAACCAGTGTAAAGAAACACGCCCAGTGTTTCTACCCGCGCTGGGAACCGAACGCAGACCCTCGCCGTGTGAAGCGACAGCTTTAGCCACCAGGCCACGAGGCACCGACCTATGACGGGGTCATAGGTATACCAGTAACTAGACTATTTTTTCAGTGTTATGGTGTTAAAAATAATGACATGAACGAACTACAAGATGTCGGGAAAGCAAAGTCTGTTTCCAGGATTAAGGTCATCAGAAACCAGCAGCTAGAATCCAAGCAGGTCGATTTAGTTACAGAGATGAGGCCAGGGCCTAAGACTCGACCCCTACACTCAACTCGGTGAATACACAAGTCGCACGAAACCTCACGTAGTTGAATCTTTTATATATTATAGATTTTTAATTCCATGAACATAAATACCTGAGAAACTTGTGTGAACGATTGTGTTCACTTCTGAACAACATAGAGGACCACTTGCCCCCACACAAAAAGTTCTCAGTAAATATTTCATACCTTTAATTCTCCTGAACACGCAGAATTCCACGAAATTCCTGGGAATTATTTATTAATAAATTATAATGAACACTTGCCGAGTTCTGAAGGGCATGAGTAAGAAGTCTGCAGAGGATAATGTGATTCATCTGTTCACTGCACCACCTGCATACCTCACCACTGGAATAGTCGAAGATTACTGCCTCAAAACGATTCCAGTGGTCACCGCCCCCGCGGCCCTGTCCCAGAACAAGTCTTTTGGTTGATGGCCTGATCAAGCAGGCTGTTGGTCCTAGTCATATCACTTCTGAATTTTGTCTTGTAGTGCATGCAAGACCCATACCCTTGATTATATCTCACCACCTACACGCTATACCACCTGAAGACTTCACCACCTGGATACTGTACCACCTGAGTATGTCACCATATGGACACATCACCTGAATGCCTCACCACCTAGACAATGTGCCACATGAGTATCTCACCACCTGCATACTGCACCATCTAGACGCTTGATCAGTCCTAGCAACTCCAGCATCAACAAAGAGAACTAAAAACATTACCTCCCAGTGGGTGGAATTCCTAATCACATCCTCTCGAGTTTACTGCTCCAGGTCCTTCAAAGTTTACCTCTCACCACCTCAAACTCTTCCTCTTAATTTTTCCTCTCTCCAATATCACCCTCCCTTCCCCATTAACTCCTTCCTCCTATTGCCCCTCTTCCCTTTCCTAATGGTAATGATGCTCACTTTTTTATGGCCTGCAAATTACCCCTTTCCATCCCTCATGCTTATTTCTCCTTCCCCTATTCTTAAAAAAAATTTCCTCCCTTTTGTTTTTCTAGCAATATTCTTGCTCCAGTCCTAATAATTTCCCTAATTGTCTCGCCGCAGACTAAATCCTCCTCCTTCCCTCCATCCTTTATAATTATCCGTCTACCTTCTTACTCTCTAGCCAGTTCAATCGTCCCCTCTTTTCTGTTAGCCTCCCTTCCTTGCCTGCTCAACCATCCACTCTCCTTTGTACCTGCTCGTTCAATCGTCCCATGTTTCCCTCTTCCACTGTTTTCTCTCTCTCTCCTTCCTCCTATCTCCCTCACTCTTTCATCTCTCTTCTCCCTGTTTGTCTCCCCCTCTCTTTTTTCTCTCCCTCACCCTGTCTCTCTTCCCGACTGTTTCCTCTCTCCCTCACTGCCCTGCTGAAGTCTCCCAACTCAGACTGACAGACTTCAATATTATCAGACGCATTTTCTATGGCGAAATACAACAGGAAATCATAACTAGCTTTTGTTTCCACTGTTACCATCATATAGATATAGTAACAGCATATTGCTTATATATCCAGTAGTTCTAAATTAACATCTTTCCTGATCCTCTCTCTCTTCTGATGGTCTTTCACACACTTCCTCCCTCTCTGCCCAATACCACTATTTCCCTTATTCCCACCACCTCACCCCTGCCCCTTGGAACCTCCAGCACCTCACCCCTGCCCCTTGGAACCTCCAGCACCTCACTCCTGCCCCTTGGAACCTCCAGCACCTCACTCCTGCCCCTTGGAACCTCCAGCACCTCACTCCTGCCCCTTGGACCCTCCAGCACCTCACTCCTGCCCCTTGAAACCTCTAGCACCTCACTCCTCCCCCTTGAAACCTCTAGCACCTCACTCCTGTCCCTTGAACCTCCAGCACCTCACTTCTGTCCCTTGAAACCTCCAGCATCTTGGAACCTCTAGCACCTCATCTCCGCGTCTTGGAACCTCCAGCACCTCACTCCTGCCCCTCCAGCATCTCCTGGCACCCCAGCACCTTGCTCCTGGCCTCCAGCATCTCAGCACTTTGCTCCTGGCCTCCAGCATCTCACCCCTGGCACCCCAGCACCATGCTCCTGGCCTCCAGCATCTCACCCCTGGCATCTCAGCACTTTGCTCCTGACCTCCAGCATCTCACCTCTGGCACCTTGCTCCTGGCCTCCAGCCTCTCACCCCTGGCACTCTAGCACCTTGCTCCTGGCCTCCAGCATCTCACCCCTGGCACCCCAGCACTTTGCTCCTGGCCTCCTCCTAGCATCCTGGCACCCAGTAGCGCCACTATAATTGACAGGCAGTAAATAATGGAGGGGCGAGCGTTGATGATGGAGTGGCCGGGGCAGGGAGCGGAGATAGCCAATCACGGCTCATATGGCACACTCCCTCCCTCCAGCCAACCCACACACCCACGTCTAGCCCCGCCCCGCCCCGCAGTAAAGGGTAGACAGTAATTCTTCATGAATTGTGTGATTGGTACTATTGTTAGGGTCTTCACGTAGGGCGCCATCTATTGGGGAGATTCTTTACTTTTCCCTGTTTCGCCATCTGACAACTTTCTCTATTCTTAGAGGTTTCTTTTCATTTCTACACATTTTTCCTACTTGGTTGTGTCTCTTAACCCCTCCACCTACACCAGCCAGTCAGCCCACTTAAGCACTGCACAATATTGGAATATTCTTTTATTGTGATTCACGAAATCGTAATTACACGATTGCAAACAAACCAATGTACGGGTGGAGTCAGAACCCATGTCAAGTGGCTTACGCACTGGCCTACCTGCCTGTAGTCTACCTGGAGGGCATTCCGGGGATCAAAGCCCCCGCGGCCCAGTCCATGACCAGGCTTCCTGGTGGATCAGGTCCTGATCAACGAGGCTGTTACTGCTGGCCGCACGTAGTCCAACGTTCGAACCATAGCCCGGCTGAACTGGCACTGACTTAAGGTATCTGTCCAGCTCCCTCTTGAAGACAACCTCTACACGTTTTAACAGCCAAGAAGAAATTTGTCTCCTTACGGAGGTGTTGGTTTGACCGGGAGATTAGCAGGTAGTTCCATGGAAGCCCCTACGGCTTGTCTACCTCCTGACGGGGACAGAGACTTCATCGCAGAACTCGTTTTCAAGCTCTGCAGTGAGGTCAGTCTTCCAGGTGTGCACATCCACCACACGACTGAGGGTCGTTGTACAGTCACATATGTCTCAGCTGCCTACATGGAGGGTGTTCCGGGGGTCAACGCCCCCGCGGCCCAGTCATTGACAAGGCCTCCCGGTGGATCAGGGCCTATCAACCAGGCTGTTACTGCTGGCCGCATGTAGTCCAATGTATGAACCACAGCCCGGCTGATCGGGTACTGACTTTAGGTATCTGTCCAGCTGCCTCTTGAAGGCAGCCAGGGGTCTCTTACCAACTAGTTTTGTGAATGATTCTCAGATTGCAGGTAAGAAATTTGTATTAGCTTTACTCAGTCCATCTTTGCTTTCGGCTTTTCGTTCGAGTTAAACATTATTTCTAACAAAATTTTTATTAAAAAAATCCTATCTTTAGTTTCATTGTTATTATTTGTCTATCCTCCTCTACTGCAGGGAAAAACAACAACAGATTTTTTGTTTACCATGAACCCCACCTACCCATGTGATGCCCCCTCGCTACCCCCTTCCCCAAACTATTGTGCGACGCATCCAGGAAAAAAAAATTAGTCGGAAAAGTTTGCCTTGGCGGAATGTCATATCCTGTGTGTGAAAGCACTCCGCTCTTTTAAGAAACTCCAATACCTGTTGAAAGTATTAGTGCTGGGTAAAAATTATCAGAACCTAATGACGTTAATTAACACAAAATGGTTCCGCTCCCCCCTCCTCCACCCCCTCCTGACCCCCCCCTCCGTCCTCCCAGACACAATAAGCTATCGTGATTCCAGCCACTTTCTGAGTTACCCCCCACCCCACCCCCCCTCACGAAGGGAAAAGAGGGGCGGCAATAATCCCAGGAACCATAAGCAGGTAGGTACACCTCCCTCATTCCTCTATGTACCCACCACCACAACCTATACAATCACCACTACAATACAAAACCCACCACCACTACAATATAAAACCACCACTACTACAATATAAAATCCACCACCACTACAATATAGAACCCACCACACCACTACAATATAAAACCCACCAAACCACTACAATATAAAAAACACCACACCACTACAATATAAAACCCACCACCACCACTACATTATAAAATCCACACCAACCACTACAATATAAAACCCACCACCACTGCAATAAAAAACCCACACCAACCACTACAATATAAAACCCACCACCACCACTACAATATAAAACCCACCACCATATGCCAAAAACAAGGCAAAAATCACTTCTAGTATAGGGCCCCTGCTCAGACAAGACAGATCTTACACAGATGACAACAAAGAAATGAGTGAGATACTGAAATCTCAATATGACGCTGTGTTCAGCGAACCACTAATCAGCCTAAAGATAGACAATCCAAATTTTTTTTTCATGAATGAGCCTCAAAACCCTGCCAATGTATGCCAAATTTCTGACATAACCCTAACTCCTCTAGACTTTGAGAAAGCCATCGACGACATGCCCATGCACTCAGCCCCAGGCCCAGACTCGTGGAACTCTGTGTTCATTAAGAACTGCAAGAAATCCCTCTCACGGGCCCTAAGTATGCTATGGAGAAGGAGCATAGACACAGGTGAGATTCCACAGTCACTGAAAACAATGGATATAGCCCCACTCCATAAGGGTGGCAGCAAAGCAGTAGTTAAGAATTATAGACCAACAGCTTTAACGTCCCACATCATAAAAATATTTTAAAGAGTTCTAAGAAGCAGGATTGAAAACCACTTGGGCTCCCAAAAATTGCGCAATCCAGGGCAACATGGTTTCAGAGCAGGTCGCTCCTGCCTCTCGCAACTATTGGACCACTATGATATGGTCTTAGATGCATTGGAAAACAAACAGAATGCAGATGTAGTATACATCTGCATTCTGTAGGTAAACTCCAGGTACACAGATTTTGCAAAAGCCTTTGACAAGTGCGATCATGGTGTAATAGCACACAAAATGCGTGCTAAAGAATAACTGGCAAAGTAGGCAGAGAGATCTTCAACTTTCTAACCAATCGAACACAAAGAGTAGTGGTAAACAGAGTTAAATCGGAAGCTGTCATAGTGAAGAGCTCTGTTCCACAAGGCACAGTACTCGCCCCTATCCTGTTCCTCATCCTCATATCAGACATAGACAGAGATGTAAACCATAGCACTGTATCATCCTCTGCAGACGATACTAGGATCTGCATGAGAGTGTCATCCATTGAGGACACGGCAAATCTTCAAGAAGATATAAACAAAGTTTTTAATGGGCAACAGAGAACAATATGATGTTCAATAAAGACAAATTCCAACTACTCCGGTATGGAAAACTGGAGGAAATAATAGCTAGGACTGAGTATATTACAAACTCTAATCACACAATAGAGTGGAAAAGTAATGTGAAGGACCTGGGAGTGATAATGTCCGAAGATCTCACCTTCAAGGATCACAACAATGCCACTATCACATCTGCGAGGAAACTGATAGGATGGATAATGAGAACATTCAAGACAATAGATGCCAAGCCAATGATGATCCTTTTTAAATCACTTGTTCTCTCTAGGCTGGAATACTGCTGTACATTAACGTCTCCATTCAAGGCAGGTGAAATTGCCAAACTAGAGTATGTGCAGAGAACCTTTACTGCATGTATAAGTTCCATCAAACACCTTAACTACTGGGAACGCCTGGAAGCACTTGACTTGTACTCACTGGAGCGCAGGCGAGAGAGATATATCATAATCTACACCTGGAAGATTCTGGAGGGACTGGTCCCTAAAGTGCACACAGAAATCACTCCCTACGAAAGCAAAAGACTTGGCAGACGGTGCAACGTACCCCCAGTGAAAAGTAGGGGCGCCACTGGTACACTAAGAGAAAACACAATAAGTGTCCGGGGGCCAAGACTGTTCAACAGCCTCCCACCAGCCATAAGGGGAATTACCAATAGACCCCTGGCTGTCTTCAAGAGGGAGCTGGACAGATACCTAGTCAGTGCCAGATCAGCCGGGCTGTGGTTCGTACGTTGGACTACGTGCGGCCAGCAGTAACAGCCTCGTTGATCAGGCCCTGATCCACCAGGAGGCCTGGTCATGGACCGGGCCGCGGGGGTGTTGATCCCCGGAATGCCCTCCAGGTAGGTAGACCACAACTACAATATAAAACCCACCACCACAACAATATAAAACCCACCACCACAACTACGGGCTGTGGTTAGTACGTTGGACTACGTGCAGCCAGCAGTAACAGCCTCGTTGATCAGGCCCTGATCCACCGGGAGGCCTGGTCATAGACAGGGCCGCGGGGACGTCGATCCCCGGAATGCCCTCCAGGTAGGCAGGTAGACCACCACCACTACAATATAAAACCCACCCACCACCACTACAATATAAAACCCACCCACCACCACTACAATATAAAACCCACCCACCACCACTACAATATAAAACCCACCGACCACCACTACAATATAAAACCCACCCACCACCACTACAATATAAAACCCACCCACCACCACTACAATATAAAACACACCACCACCACTACAATATAAAACCCACCCAATACCACTACAATATAAAACCCACCACTACCATCACTACGGTATCATCAGAACTACCATCATGGGTTATCAATGACTACCATAATAATTACTGAAAACATCGTCAAAGCCTATTGATACTAATGAATATTAAGTATCAGACTTGCAATCACATTAATTACATTTCCCTTACATTATTTTTTGACGGTCGTTGGTGGACGTGTTCCACTATAGTAGTAACACGCCACCAGATAAACATACCTCATAGCCTATAAACCCAGCCCCCTCTCCCTCAATGCACGCAATGCATAAGTTTCTAATGCAGTTAAACATGAAGATCTGAAGCCAATCAAAAGAGGTATACGCAAGTGATCGCACGAAAACAAACCTTCCATTAAGAAACATCAGTATTTAAGATGTGAAAGCAGCGCTATGCAACACTTGCGGGTTTAACGCTTAGTTTTGATGGTAATAACAACACTTCAGGTTTGAAAGCGATCAGAAGAAACATTCTCCAGTTACTGCATGGAAACCACTTTGTTTATTAAAATGGGCACACTAGAGTTTGCACAACTTGAATTGGCGCAACACTTCCTTCTCAGAACCGACCCACCAAAACATGCATTCTCCCTTTATCGTACAGATCAAATAATTTGAAATTTCTTAACTTTGCTAATAAATTGGCAAATTTGTACCTACATAACCTAAATCCAAAAGGCTTCATCATTTTCATACAATGCATCATACATTAATGACTCAACTTGTTCAGAAGACGCATACGCAAGTTATTTCACAGAAATACTATACATTCCAGTAACAGTCCCGACCTTTCAACAATAGTGTTGAAAGTTTGAAGCCTATCAGAGGAGTTTTTCTCAAGTTATCGCAGGAAAACCCATGACTTGTAGACACGTCTACAAACACTTAAGACACTTTAATTCATTATGCATACATTTCGATCCTGAAACTTTGTACACTCCAAACACTGTCCCAGGACCGAAATAAAGTGTCCTAAGTGTTTGTTGAAGTGTTTAACCACAGGTTATGGCTATAATATAGCGGGTTTTAACAAGACTAAGCAGAAGGCACCTCCTGTACATTGTGATTGTTTCCCATTACCCTATGAGTTTAGCGCTTCCACATAATGACAATTTCCCTAGAGAACACTGATGTTAAAGATATGAGTCCAATCAGAAGAGATGTTCTTAAGATTTAAAAGAAAACCTCCAGAGGAAAAAAAAATCATATAAACACTTTAGGGGTCCTCCCTTTCGACGACGATTAATAATTGTCTTCCACCTTCAGCGATTAATAATTGTCTTCCACCTTCAGCGATTAATAATTGTCTTCCACCTTCAGCGATTAATAATTGCCCCCTCCCTCCTTCAGCGATTAACAATTGCCCCCTCCCTCAAGAGTACCAACACCACCTCTGCTCACAGGAGCATTGAGCTCTAGTACCGAGCTTACATAACTACCAACACTGCAGAGTGAGCTCTAATGTGCCACTGACTTGTTTCTGCAGTTTTCCAACTCCCGTGACCCGGCCCTGGGCCAGGTCTCCCTGTTGTCTAGTCAACCGGGCTGTTGCTGCTGGTGGGTCGCCGACCCACATAACCATCACAGCCTAGTTGTTCAGCACACCGCAGTGGTAGTGATCTGGTGTCCTCTGGAAGACTGCTGCTACACTGGTACCAGCAGAGTATTTCTTTATTTCACAGTATTGCCAACGCTGTTGGAATGGATGGGACACAGTTGTACCAACCATTCACGTAAACAAGTGTGTCAGTCGGGCTGGAAATGCAGGAGAGCCATGGAAAGGGGAAGCCACCCAGGGGTGAAACAAAGGGAAAGCAACTGAGGGGTGAAACAAAGGGGAAGCCACCCAGGGGTGAAACAAAAAGGGGCTCCAGTACGAGGGGAGACGAGCTCTATTACATCCCGTGGATAGACCAGCAATAGATTTAAGGTAAAACGAGATGCCTCCTACGAACAGTAACAGGTTCACTGATCAGAGAGCCGGGCATGCAATTGGTGGAACGAACAGAACTGCAAGAATGAACAAAACTACGGAAGCATAACAAGAATATGAATGGTTTTAGAAAGACTGGTCAGTTCTGAGACCCACACAGACCTGAAGCACTCGCACGAGACCCACACACACCTGAAGCACTCGCACGAGACCCACACACACCTGAAGCACTCACACGAGACCCACACACACCTGAAGCACTCGCACGAGACCCACACACACCTGAAGCACTCGCACTTATGAGTTAAAAACAAACTCAAACTTGTACCTATTGTCCCAGTCCTTGGATCGAATCTGACTGCCTCTCATTTCCCAGGAACTGTATGACCCCTGGGGTTTTAGCGTTCCCACATCTGTAATAATATAAATCTCTCTCCCTCCGAGCCAGTGCAGGCAAGGCTGCAACAGGCAACCCTTCCTGCCAGGCAGTGCTGGTGAGGGGCTCTTGATCTAGGGAATTGTATCTGTGCTCCGGTTCCCTGAACTGAGTCTGAATACCTTCCATCCCCGCAACCCCACACCCGCTGTATAATTCACACGGGTTTAGCGCTCGGTGATAATAATAATAATAATAATAGTAATAAATTATAGCTGGTGTTGGCTCTTGTTGCTACTGTTAGTTTCATCAATCATTTTACATATTTTCAGCTAATATTATTATTGTTGTTGTAATTACAACTTTTTACCATTATAAAGCAGCACTGTATGACCTTTGTGGGTTTAGCGTTTAGTTATGATTATAAAAATACTTTACCTTTATAGTGCAATTTTATATAAAACACAAGGTCTACATGATACAAAAAAAATAGACTAATTTAGATAAAAATGACTCGATCCTTCACAATGTGCTGAAGCTCAACACTGACACCAGACGAGGTTGGTGGGCGAAACATAGAGAGAGAGAGAGAGAGAGAGAGAGAGAGAGAGAGAGAGAGAGAGAGAGAGAGAGAGAGAGAGAGAGAGAGAGAGAGAGAATGGCGGCAATGCGCTTACATTTTTGCAACACTGATGCCCCGGTAATGGTGTTTAGGGACAAAAGGAATGATTAACGAAAGACAAGGAATGACGAACGATCGTTGATGGAATCATATACTCGAAACACATTACAGCCTTTGTAAAAACTGCTGTTGACTGCCCGTCTTGTAATGTAAACAACTTCTCAGTTCTGGAACTTGCAATGAGACAACTGCAGCAAAGATCAAGAAAATGACAAGGTGGATTATGAATACTTTCAAAACAAGATAAGCAATGAAAGTATCTTTTTTCAAATCACTTGTTCTCTCACCATTTAAATATTGTTCTGTGCCCACAGTGCCTTTCAAATAGATCCAGGGAAGCTGGAAAGTGCACGGAGGTTCTACACTGCTCGCACAGAATCAGAAAAAAATGAACTACTGGGAACGCTTCAAGACACTTGGATTGTTTACTCTGAAACGAAGAAAAAAGATTCCTAATAATATATATATACAGAAGATACCCGAGGGGCTGAGTTTTGACCTGCACGCTGCTATAACAACTTAGTGGAGTGAAAGATATATGAGAAAGTGCTGAATAAACCCAAAGAAGAGCATTGATGCCACGGGAACAATTATAGAACACTGTATCAACATCCGTGATCTAAGAGTCATACTACCAGCACATATCTTCCTTCTACAGCTGCAGGATCAGCAGTGATGTGATGTTTCTGTGTGCCTGACGGCCGCTACCACAGTCTGGTTGACCAGGCGGTCAACAGGGAAGCCGGGTCTCAGGGGCAGAGTCCTCGAAATTGGTCACAGGTAAAGCACAGGTAAATACGGATTGTCGTAGAATAAATAAATTTAACGTATAGCAGTGTTCACTTTAATGCAGCTATAATCTTTGTACAGCATCTGTTCTTGTTTACCTCTCTCACTCTTGTACCTCAGTCTTACTGTTACACCTCTCTCTCTCTCTCTCTCTCTCTCTCTCTCTCTCTCTCGTCATTTGTTGTAATTCTCGAGTATCTGCCCCCCGTTCTCATTTCCTGTTTAATTTACTTCCTCATCCCCTTCCTTTTGTACCTCTGACTAACTCCCCAACGTGAACGTACATTTCCCATGTCTTTCCCTCCTCTATTATCCTCCTCACTGTTCATTTCCCATGTCATTCCCTCTATTATCTTCCTCACTGTTTCCTCTTACCAGTGTCAATCTCTACTTTTATATTCCTTATCGTTCCCTCACTATATTCCCTTCTTCCTCTTCTCTCTTATTCTGTCTTCCACCGCTCTCCTTAAACCTTATTACCCCCCTCTTCTTCCCGCTAACTCCACAGCTCTTTTACTATCCCTGTTAATCTCTCCACACCCCCTCCTCTCCTGACTCCTAGCCGCCACTCCCATTCAGTGGACGTCCAACTAACCAGGAATAAAAACATCAATTGAGGTTGCCGCATCAATAGGCAGTTTTTGTTGTGATCCTGATAGGGAAGACACGAGTCATCACTTCAGAAAAATATTACACTGACCACAGCCGGGCTGTGTTGCCTACGTTGGACCGCGTGTGGCTAGTCCCAACAGCCCTACTGACGTGGTCTGGGGCCAGGCCATGAGGGTAGTGACCCCTGGAATCCACTACAGGTAACGCCATAAGGGGAATGACCAACTGACCCCTGGTTGTCTTCAAGAGGGAGCTGGACAGATATCTAAAGTCAGTGCCGGATCAGCCGGGCTGTGGTTCATACGTTGGACTACGTGCGGTCATAAGTAACAGCCTAGTTGATCAGGCCTTGATTCACCGGAAGGCCTTGTCACAGACCGGGCCGCGGGGGCGTTGATCCCCGAAATACCCTGAAGGTAGACTCCAGGTAGGCAATCTGTCTCCCATACCTGGCTGTGTACTTTGCATGTTCATCTGTCTATATTTCTTTTCTACTTGTCAGCTACCAGTTTGTATCTATATTCTTCTTCTGGCTATAATAAATTCCTGTGCCTGATAGCTACTGTAGCCATAATCTATATCAACTGCATTTGTATCTTTATATATCGGTCATTTAACTGTAAGTCTATCATCTCTATGTATAGCAGTGGGTCAGTATGTTTATCCAAGCCACTGGGGTTGGATTACCCCCGAGGGAGGGATTTACATATTGATTGGCTTCTTGGATAGTGCAACACAGTGTACAGTAATGAGTTTACGCAGGACTCACCCATCTTATTCACATACTTATTCCCTTGACCCACGATTTACCTATTACGAACTGTTTACCGAAAGGGAGGCGGCTAATAAGGTACAGACGCTACCAATACCACTAGAGCGAGAGCGAGAGAGAGAGAGAGAGGGGGGAGGAGGATAATGCAAAAACAACAAAAATACAACAGGAGACACGAAATTTTTATGCTGCGGAAAGACCACAACATTATATAAAGACCACAACATTATATAAAGACCACAACATTATATAAAGACCACAACATTATATAAAGACGGGAAATGGAAAATGAATATTAGGAAGGAAGGGACAAAGGGAGGGAGGCGAAATGGGTGAAGGGGAGAGGGAGAGAGGAGAAGAGGGAGAGAGGAGAAGAGGGTAAAACGGCAGACTCGTGATTGAACGGCCGCTTGAAGGAACGAGGCTGGAGTACACTTGGGTAACGACCACTACAGGAACATGTATTAAGCTACAGGAAGGGACGTCTTAAGGGGAAGGGGATATATATAAAAGGGAGAGTGTGAGTAGGAAATGGAGACATTAGAATGGAGGAGGTTGGAATGGGAGGGGTTTTGAGAAAGGGATTCTTGCGCGCGCCAACACACACACACACACACACACGCAAACACACACACACACACACACACACACACACACACGTAGCTCTTGCTTCACGCACGGAGGGCCGGTTCATCCCGGTGGGGCAGAAACATTTCAGTGTTTCCTACATACACATACACACACACTATATACGACAGGCCTAGTGTCTAATTGACATGTGCCTAGGACAAAATGGTAACTAACACACACACACACACACACTAGATCCCTCTTCCAGTGAATTCCTGACAGAACAGCAGACTGGTAGACAGTCATCCTGGGAGGCACTACACTACCCTCTTGCAGTGCCAGTATGAGATGGAATCCTGGTAAATATTCTGAGCCCTGGCAAGATTACTGATATTTTTCCCGCATTTGATTAGATAATTTCTATTTAGAACCAGAAAACACTAATGGCGACGATGTCAAACAAGTCAGGCCTGACCAGGACTCGACCCGTGGTAAGACAACGTCCTGTGGCCTGGTGGGCAACGCTCTCGCCTCACACTGAGTATCCGTGGTTCGATTCTCGGCAAGGGTGGAAAAATTGGGCGTGTTTCTTTATACCTGCTGTCCCGTTCACTTAGCAAGTAGGTAGCTGGCTGTTAGTCGACTGGTGTGGATCGGATCCTGGGGAACAAGATTTAAGGATCCCAATGGCATTAAGACAGTCCTCGAAGATGTACAGACCTTCTTGAGTTATCCTGGGTGGCTAACCCCCGGGGTTAAAAATCCGAACAAAATCTTATATAAGGCTCTTACATTCCTAGTTGCATAAAAAAATATACCTGCAGGAACCTTAGGCCCGTTACCTGAGTATACATTATTAACACGTACCCAGGTGTTTACAACCTTCCTGGTGAAGAACCAGGGAGGCAGGTTTTATGTTAAATACACCTATAAACAAACATTTAATACTAAACATGCTAATTAACAACAATGAGCGTGCCACGTCTGGCAGTACAGTGTCTGAGTGAACGTACGGAATGTTAAAGACACTAAACAAGTAGGAATTTCACGCACGGTGTGAGGGACTGAGGGCACAAACTGCTCACGATCCCCAAAAGCAATAAACAAATAATATTACTACTAGCAATAGCAACACAAACAAAATTTAAGTATTTAAAAAATAGTCTTATGATTATTATTTAAAAAAAAAAGAAGTAATCTTCCACCCCCAAATGGTCCATAAAATCATCAAATTACTTCCCAAAGTCAAGCATAAACAGGTAAGTGTATGCATAAAAAAGAGATGAAGTGGCAGGTCTGCATAAAATTTACATAAATAACACGTCCTTACGCATTAATTTTCAAGTGATGTGAAAACTTATAATGACGCAACTAACTCAATCATTGGTGCTCGTTAATCTTCCCTTGTCAGAGTCGTTTAGTCTCACTCCAACATCTCCGCCGGTCTTGTTCAAACCCGCAGAGTGAAAATTCAGTTACCATCAACTAAAACAGTCGAAAAAAACACTGTGTGCGTACTACGATTGTCTGAAAACTCGACCTTTAAACTTGACGCAAATTATGCAACATTTTGATAAGCAATGTGCAATATCTAGTCATGTTGAAAATGACATAAAATACCGACGAGTTCTTGAAATGTTTCGCTTGCACAGTTGGCTTCTCCAGTCAAATACACAGGCAGCAGGTGTGGAGATATATGAGGTGGTCAGTCTCTCAGCCTGGAGAGGGACTGACCACCTCATATCTCCAACATTTCACTACTACAACTGCTGCCTCTGTACTAGACTGAAGAAGCCTACTGTGTAGGCGAAACGTTTCAACAATAAAAATACTCAACTGTTTCACATGTGTCTTAGTTAACAATGTCTATTCAGCTTTTTTTTTTTTTACTTGACTCAAACTTCAAGTAATTCACAACTAATTGGAAATTAAAATGTTTCGGTCTTTGCTGGACCAGAGTAGAGGACTGCGATTAACGAACTGAGTATCGAGCCTCCACTACTCGTCCTGAATGGCCCACACGCGTTTAGCCCTTTATAAAATGCAAAGGCAAGAAAGACCACTAGCATTCGCGATTTAATAATGGTCCGAAAGGAATAGTTTTTACTTTTAATTGGAGAATCAAACGTCTAAATTACGTACAGTGAACCAGTGGAGAGAGATGAAATACAATATATATAGCCATATATAACCCCATACGAGTTTAAATATACATAGTGTATACCTGTCTA
Source organism: Cherax destructor (assembly GCA_009830355.1). Lineage (NCBI taxonomy): Eukaryota > Metazoa > Arthropoda > Malacostraca > Decapoda > Parastacidae > Cherax > Cherax destructor. The sequence goes on from WNWK01001308.1 coordinate 175,693, forward strand.
TATGGTTTAAATATACAGTGTATACCTGTGAAACAGTTGAAAGCGGGACCTCACTGCGAGAAACACTTGAAGCTTTCTCAAGACTTTGAATATATGGAGGCACTTGAGTCGCCTGGCAGGAAATCATTGAGAAACTGTCGTCCTTCTAATGCCTTATTTTAGCCTTGGCAAACGTATATCTTTCTCAGAGAGACCACATACGTGGGTGGAGTGTGGGTGGCATTCAGAGGGCGCTGGGACCCATTGGTCATAATATTAAACACACACACACACACACACACCTAATTACCACAAAGCAGGCTAATATTTATGGGCAAGTTCCTTTGACAACTAGTGACTAACACATACATCACACACACATATACTCTTAACCTACAAAGGTATACCTTTCCCTGGGAGCCTAACCATGTCACACCTCCTGAGTCAACAAGACACCGGAGCCCTGGAGGCTGTGTTGTATTGTCAGCCTGCGACACAGCAAGGGCTCTCCACATTTCTTATTTAGTATTTAACAAAACTCTAGTTTTGGGAAGGCAGCTCGCCTCAGAGAATAAATGCACTCGTGCACTCGAATTTTCATGCGTGTGTTTACGTTACATAACTCACATGTTCTCGGCTCATGACACACGCAGGGAATTTACTTTAAATTCCTTGAAACACAATAACAAGTATTACACCATCACCCACACAAGGGTAGTTTACGATGGTAGTAAACTAAGGCAGAGGCACCTGCGGAGTTTGGTAAGTGGGTGTCTCCTTACACTTTAAAAGAGTTGTAAATGTGGATTGAAGTTATTTCTCGATGCGTTAATTAGACATGCGGCCGCTGAGTATATTTCTAAACTAATCTCACCGGTTACTGGTTTATAAAAATGCACTGCCATACGTGAGATACAACACTACTATATTATTTAAGCTCAGCTAAAGTCCCCGTAACTAGACCATAGTTATAGTTTAGTCCCCATAATTAGACCACAAGGTATACTGTACAGTCACCATTACTAGTCCACATGTTTACTGAAGAGTCCCCATCACAAGACCACAGTTATACTGTGTAGTCCCCATAAGTAGACCACAGGTACACTGTATAATACCCATCACTATCGTGATTTCTCATGAATTTCCTTTTTTTTTTCACTGTGGTTTTGCTCACACACACACACACACACTACACAGCACTTGAGGGAGCTACACTAACATCACCACACACACACAACACATACAGGGGTCAGGAGCTGAGTCTCGACCCCTGCAACCACAATTAGGTGAGTACACACACATATTATATATATATATATATATATATATATATATATATATATATATATATATATATATATATATATATATATATATATATCAGTTTATAGATATATTTATAAATATAGCTACTCAAATACAACTGCCTATGCAGAAAACTGGTAGGTAATACTGTACAGATGCACTTAGCTATACTTACATACGGCGTATGAATATACTTTAAAGATATCCTCCTATACCGTATGTTAATGTCCATATGCTTCACGTAAATATACTTATAAATGCACTCATATTTCCTTGACATAATACCGTAGATATACAGCATTCTCATACACCGTTGTATACAGCATTCTCATACACCGTTGTATACAGCATTCTCATACACCGTTGTATACAGCATTCTCATACACCGTTGTATACAGCATTCTCATACACCGTTGTATACAGCATTCTCATACACCGTTGTATACAGCATTCTCATACACCGTTGTATACAGCATTCTCATACACCGTTGTATACAGCATTCTCATACACCGTTGTATACAGCATTCTCATACACCGTTGTATACAGCATTATCATACACTGTTGTATACAGCATTCTCATACACCGTTGTATACAGCATTCTCATACACCGTTGTATACAGCATTCTCATACACCGTTGTATACAGCATTCTCATACACCGTTGTATAAGCATTCTCATACACCGTTGTATACAGCATTCTCATACACCGTTGTATACAGCATTCTCATACACCGTTGTATACAGCATTCTCATACACCGTTGTATACAGCACTCATACACCGTTGTATACAGCATTCTCATACACCGTTGTATACAGCATTCTCATACACCGTTGTATACAGCATTCTCATACACCGTTGTATACAGCATTCTCATACACCGTTGTATACAGCATTCTCATACACCGTTGTATACAGCATTCTCATACACTGTTGTATACAGCATTCTCATACACCGTTGTATACAGCATTCTCATACACCGTTGTATACAGCATTCTCATACACCGTTGTATACAGCATTCTCATACACCGTTGTATACAGCATTTTCATAACACCGTTGTATAAGCATTCTCATACACCGTTGTATAAGCATTCTCATACACCGTTGTATACAGCATTCTCATACACCGTTGTATACAGCATTCTCATACACCGTTGTATACAGCATTCTCATACACCGTTGTATACAGCATTCTCATACACCGTTGTATACAGCATTCTCATACACCGTTGTATACAGCATTCTCATACACTGTTGTATACCGAAAAAAACTACATTAAAAATATTTTTGTTGTTTTCAACACCTCTGCGATCTTAAATCCCAACTCCAACATAATAAACTGAACAAGCTGCTATACAGGAGTAAAGTGTTTAACAAGTAGAACACTAGCAGTGTCTTCCCGGACCTGAGGTGACTACAAGCTTAACAATCCTTACAACTTTGTACAATCACTACAAGCTTAATTATCCTTACCTTACAATCCTTAATCTTATATAATCCTTACAAGCTTATATAATCCTTACAAGCTTATATAATCCTTACAAGCTTATACAATCCTTACAACTTATACAATCACTACAAGACTATTTATTAATCCTTAATGCTTATATAACCTTACAAGCTTAAATCCTTACAAGCTTATATAATCCTTAACAACTTACAATCATTTCAAGCTTAACAATCCTTACAAGTTTTAAATCTTAAAGTTTAATATCTTACCTTAAATCCTTACAAGCTTAAAATCCTTACAAGCTTATATAATCCTTACAAGCTTATATAATCCTTACAAGCTTATATAATCCTTACAAGCTTAATAATCCTTACAACTGTACAATCATTTCAAGCTTAACAATCCTTACAAGCTTACAATCTTTAAAGGCTTAACTATCTTTACGCTTACAATCCTTACAAGCTTACAATCTTTAAAGGCTTAACTATCTTTACCTTACAATCCTTACAAGCTTAACAATCCTTACAAACATAAATCTGCGATTCTCAGCTAATAAAAAATATATAAAGATAATGAGACCTTGCAACAAAGACAAACACATAACCTAGCAAGGCTGACCTTGCTAGAGAGAGAGAGAGAGAGAGAGAGAGAGAGAGAGAGAGAGAGAGAGAGACGTACAAACAAAATTCTGTTTTCGTCTCGTCCATTTTGCTTTAAGCATTGTAAGGAATACCTCCCTAACAACCAATCACAACCTGTTGCAGTTATTAAACATGGAAGGTATGGGGGCGAGGTATCCCTCGTGGTAATTCTCTCACAGGGAGATACTACTTGAAGTATCCCTCGCAGGATACTTTGCATCCTCAGCGAAAGTAACGTGGGTCTGTGCCGTGCTGTGGGAGTTACTGGGATATACCTTATACCTTTGAAGAGTTTCGAGAGTTTATCTACTCTCTGAGCCCGGCCATGGGCCAGGCTCGTCTGGTGCTTGCCTGGTCAACCAGGCTGTTGCTGCTGGAGGCCCGCTGCCCCACATATCCGTTACAGCCTGGTTGATCTGGCACCTGGTGAAGATACTTGTCCAGTTTCCTCTTGAAGGCTTCTACACTGGTTCCAGCCGTGTTTCGGATATCTTCTGGTAAGATGTTGAATAGTCTGGGACCCCGGATGTTAATACAGTGCTCCCGTATTGTCCCCACCGCACCCCTGCTCCTCACTCGACAACCTTCACCTTGTCGAGCAGCAGCAGCAGCAGCAGCAGCCTGTGCTGAGTAAACACCAGGTCCGGGAAGGTAAGAGCAAGAGAAGCAACGACAACACCATCAACAAGGTGATGAATCAACAAGCAAAAGGCAGCACACGACGACCAGCAGTTAAACAACTGCGGCAGAAATAACAATCACGAGCGCACTGCCACTACCAGCAGCAGCAGCAGCAGCAATGGTTGGCATCAGCAGTAACAGCAACACTGAATACCAGTAGAAACAGTACTGTATAACAGCAGCAGCAGTACTGTACACATGCAGCAGCACTGTATAGCAAAACTACCGTACAGCAGCACTGAATCACAAGTAAAAGAACTGGCAGCAACACTAACAACACAAAAACAGAAGGCAACAACAACAATATTTCAACGTCACCATCATTCATGCAGGCGTTCAACTTCAGCAATTTTCCTAATCAACCAAGAATTCATCAAAACAATCTTCATAATAATTAAACATCAAAACAATCTTCATAATAATTAAACATCAAAACAATCTTCATAATAATTAAACATCAAAACAATCTTCATAATAATTAAACATCAAAACAATCTTCATAATAATTAAACATCAAAACAATCTTCATAATAATTAAACATCAAAACAATCTTCATAATAATTAAACATCAAAACAATCTTCATAATAATTAATCAAAACAATCTTCATAATAATTAAACATCGAAACAATCTTCATAATAATTAAACATCAAAACAATCTTCATAATAATTAATCAAAACAATCTTCATAATAATTAAACATCAAAACAATCTTCATAATAATTAAACATCAAAACAATCTTCATAATAATTAAACATCAAAACAATCTTCATAATAATTAATCATCAAAACAATCTTCATGCCCAAATAATCATTCAATAACAAAACAGTCTTCATGTTCAGTGAAAGAAGCACTGACAAACACTACTAGCTCCTCCACCAACCAAGCAGGCAAACAATCAATCACCCAGCTGTCAACACTACCAACAAACACAAGAGCAGACCAGATGGCAGACAACCTCTCGACTCCCGAAGAAGCGTATCAGCAGACTGATTTACCAGACCAACCCGAAAAAGGGCCCTCGGAGTCAAGCATTGCATGCTATGAATACCAACGAGCGAAGTCACACACAGAGAGAGAGAGAGAGAGAGAGAGAGAGAGAGAGAGAGAGAGAGAGAGAGAGAGAGATATTCTGGAAACTTACCCAGGTTAAGGAGACAAACAAGGACCCTCCTGTAGGCAGAATCAGTGACCTAACAAACACAATATCGCCACTAGGAAACACAATATCGCCACTAGGAAACACAATATCGCCACTGGGAAACACAATATCACCACAAGGAAATACAATATCACCACTAGGATACACCATATCACCACAAGGAAATACAATATCACCACTAGGAAACACAATATCACCACTAAGGAACACAATATCAACAATAACAATATCACCACTGAGAAACACAATATCGCCACTAAGAAACAGAATATCACCACTAAGAAACACAATATCACCACTAGGAAACACAATATCGCCACTAAGAAACACAAAATCACCATTGAGAAACACAATTTCGCCACTAAGAAATACAATATCGCCACTAAGGAACACAATATCACCACTAGGAAACACAATATCGCCACTAAGGAACACAATATCACCACTAGGAAACACAATATCAGAACTAAGGAACACAATATCACCACTAGGAAACAATATCACAACTGAGAAACACAATACCATCACTAAGAAACACAATATCATCACTAAGAAACACAATATCACCACTATGAAACACAATATCACCACTAAGAAACACAATATCACCACTAGGAAACAATATCGCCACTAAGAAACACAATATCATCATTGAGAAACACAATTTCGCCACTAAGAAATACAATATCGCCACTAAGGAACACAATATCACCACTAGGAAACACAATATCGCCACTAAGGAACACAATATCACCACTAGGAAACACAATATCACCACTAAGGAACACAATATCACCACTAGGAAACAATATCACAACTGAGAAACACAATACCATCACTAAGAAACACAATATCATCACTAAGAAACACAATATCATCACTAAGAAACACAATATCACCACTAAGAAACACAATATCACCACTATGAAACACAATATCACCACTAAGAAACACAATAGCACCACTAAGAATCACAATATCACCACTAAGAAACACAATATCACCACTAAGAAACACAATATCACCACTAAGAAACACAATATCACCACTAAGAAACACAATATCACCACAAAGAAACACAATATCACCACTAAGAAACACAATAGCACCACTAAGAAACACAATATCACCACTAAGAAACACAATATCACCACTAAGAAACACAATATCACTACTAGGAAACAATATTACTATTAAGAAACACAATATCACCACTAAGAAACAATATCACCACTAAGAAACACAATATCACCACTAAGAAACACAATAGCACCAATAAGAACACAATACACCACTAAGAAACACAATAGCACCACTAAGAAACACAATAGCACCACTAAGAAACACAATAGCACCACTAAGAAACACAATATCACCACTAAGACACACAATATCACCACTAAGACACACAATATCACCACTAAGAAACACAATATCACTACTAGGAAACAATATTACTATTAAGAAACACAATATCACCACTAAGAAACACAATATCACCACTAAGAAACAATATCACCACTAAGAAACACAATATCACCACTAAGAAACACAATATCACCACTAAGAAACACAATATCACCACTAAGAAACAATATCACCACTAAGAAACACAATAGCACCACTAAGAAACACAATATCACCACTAAGAAACACAATATCACTACTAGGAAACAATATTACTATTAAGAAACACAATATCACCACTAAGAAACACAATATCACCACTAGGATATTCAATATAACAATAAATGACTTGCAGGAAACGTGGAAGTTGCAATGAATATAGAGTGTAATTAAGACTGTGACTGCTTCGTTAGGCGAAGCAGTCGTCAAGACATTTAGGTGAGGAAAGAATCAGGCGAGACTAGTCAGGTGAGGCCAGCATCATCTGAAACTAGTCAGGTGAGGCCAGCATCATCTGAAACTAGTCAGGTGAGGCCAGCATCATCTGAAACTAGTCAGGTGAGGCCAGCATCAGCTGAGACTAGTCAGGTGAGGCCAGCATCAGCTGAGACTAGTCAGGTGAGGCCAGCATCAGCTGAGACTAGTCAGGTGAGGCCAGCATCATCTGAGACTAGTCAGGTGAGGCCAGCATCATCTGAAACTAGTCAGGTGAGGCCAGCATCAGCTGAGACTAGTCAGGTGAGGCCAGCATCAGCTGAGACTAGTCAGGTGAGGCCAGCATCAGCTGAGACTAGTCAGGTGAGGCCAGCATCAGCTGAGACTAGTCAGGTGAGGCCAGCATCAGCTGAGACTAGTCAGCTGAAGCCAACATTGCCTGAGATGACCTTGACTTCCCCTTCCTGACTATGTTTTTTAAAAACACTTGTTAGCATTTCCCACCACTTGTTAATTCTTCTCGTTTTCTTCTCTTCACCTCCACCAGTTCCTCTTCCTGATATCTCTTTTAGGAGCTTCACGAAATAGCTATTTTTTTTATTCTTCTCTTCTTTTCCTGTATTTTATCTTATTGTTAGTTCCTTCCTTTCCCACACTCATCCTTCTCCCTAACAAGGCGCCATCGCAACTGTTCTATCTAGCGAGGAATGGGAGAGGGGAACTAGGAGTGGGAGAGAAGGGGTAGCAAAGAGCGGAAAAGATGTCAAAGGGAAAGTGGTGGCAGAGTTAGGGAAGAGGTTGCAATAAGAGAGGGGGAAGAGGTGAAAATGGAGACGGGGGGTGAAAGACGACAGAAAGAGGGGTAAGAAGTAGCAGTGGGAGAGGGGGGGGAGTTAGCAAAGGGAGACGAAAGGAGGAGGCAAAGTAGAGGACAATAGTTGGCAGTGGTGAGAGGGAAATGGATGACAAAGGGAGAGAGATAGACGAAGCAAATGGAACGTAAAAATGTGGCAAAACTAAGAGAAGAAAAGTGGTAAGAGATGGAACATGAAGAACAGAACAGATGGCAGGAGAGAGAGGGAGTAGTAGAAAAACTCGACACTAACCACAGGTAAACCACAGGTAAACAAGGGGAGAAGAGAAGGGCAGGGGAAGACGAGGGGAAGGGGTATCATATGCCATGTTTTTATTGGTCTTCCCTGATTTCCCCTCCCCCCTTGGTAACGACATGTTACCGTGGCTGTCATATCTAGAGGGAGGGAGGGAGGGTAGATGGAGAGGAACGGGGAAAGATGAAGGGAGGGTGGAAAGCAGGGAGGAAGGGTAGGTGGGAGCCATGGAAACGAATGTGATGAAGGAAAAGGGGAACACGAACATAAATATTTGCTGCTACTGGTCCTTAAAAGGGAAGAGGAGAGAGATAAGGAGAGAAGAGGAGGGGGGAAAGGAGAGAAGAGGAAGGAGGAAAGTAGAGAAGAGGAGGGAGGACAGGAGAAAAGGGAGGAAGATATGGAGGTAGGGAAAATGGAAGACGAAAAAAGTAATAACGAGATAGTTATGGATAGAATGAACGAAAGGTGGAGGGAGGGGTGAGACAGACGAAACAAAGGGGCAAAAAAGCAAAGATAAAGGAGAGAGAGAGAGAGAGAGAGAGAGAGAGAGAGAGAGAGAGCTTGTGGATGCGGTGACACTAACGGAAGCATCTAACATGATCCACCATTTTCTCAAATGGCATGTAACAGATGAATATAGCTAGCTTTTCCTCCTACAATGTAACTATCGTATAGAATATAACAGAGGAACATAGCTAGCATTTGTTTCTGGTCATAGACCGGGCCGTGGGGACGTTGATCCCCGGAATGCCCTCCAGGTAGGTAGACAATGTAATTTTCGTATAGAATATAACGGGGAACATTGTTAGCATTTGTTCCCACAATGTAACTATCGTACAGAATATAAGAGGGGAACATAGCTAGCTTTTGTTCCCACAATGTACTATCGTACAGACCAGGACAACCACACTGCGGCTGTACTTAATACTGCTCCCAAACAATCTTCCTCCACAAGTCTGGCACATCTTACCACCTGTGTTGCTGCTTCAAACTGCTGCTGATGCTAGCAGTACTGTTTATTCCACTGGTATTCCTGCAGTTTATAGTTCTTATTCACCTACTATTCCAGCTGTTTCCACTGTTTATTCGACTGGTATTCCTGCAGGTTATAGTTTTTGTTCCCCTGTTGTTCCCACTGTTTATTCCTACAAGTATTGTGCAAACGGCTAATGCTAATTCTGAACTCAATTGCTTACAAACATTCCTTCGTTGCAAGTCAACCTAAAACTTGCAGCCCACGGTAACTATGATGGAGAATACAACACTCGGTAACTATGATGGAGAATACAACACTCGGTAACTATGATGGAGAATACAATACTCGGTAAGTACGATGACGAGAATACAATACTCGGTAAGTACGATGACGAGAATACAATACTCGGTAAACACGATGACAAGAGAATACAACACTCGGTAAGTACGATGGAGAATACAACATTCAGTAAGTATGATGGAGAATACAACACTCAGTAAGTATGAGGGAGAATACAACACTCGGTAAGTATGAGGGAGAATACAACACTCGGTAAGTATGAGGGAAAATACAACACTCGGAATTAGGAAAAATACAACACGCTAAACGACAGAGCTCCATAAAGAAGAAAGTCTATCCATAACTTATGGTAAACTTATTCCGACATTATCTTTTCTAATTAAATAAAGACGCAAATCTCATTTTTGTTGCACAGCTGCACAACTGAGACTCACCTGCGAGCTAGGACAGGTGTTGTCATTATCAAAGATGGAATTACACAACATTTATTATGTTCATTATAATTACCATTAAACTTTGTTTACAACCCTCGTCATCATCAGTGACGTTTCCCTCTTGAGACAACCTGGAGGGTGTTCCGGGGGTCAACGCCCCCGCGACCCAAGCCTTGACCAGGCCTAACCTAACCTACAGCTACAACTACAGTAGCCACGACACTTACAACTACAATAGCCACCACGACCATCACTGCTACAACTACAAGTCCTGCAACTACCATCACAACCGCTGCCATTACAACAACAATTACTATTACTACTACTACTGACTAAAATAAAGCAACCTCTAGCTTCCTACTCTCAGTTTGAATAATTAAAAAAGATTGAGCGAGCTTATTCATTACCTACAGTGGACAATTTACATAGAGAAGAGGTTCGTTCTCAGGGAGAATGACTGGAAGGGTGGAGGAAAAAAGGGGGATATAGGGTAGAAGAGGGAGACTGACGGAAGGGAGGATGGGGAGGAGAGGGATGGAGGGAGAAAGGAGAATGGAGGAGAAAAAAAAGAGGATGGAGAGAAGAATGGGGATGGAAAAAAGAAGGGGGGATGGAGGAGAGAAGAGGGGATGGAGGGAAGAAGTGAGATGAAGAGAAAAAAAAAGGGGATGGAGAAAAAAAGGAGGATAGAGGGAAGAAAATAACTCTCTTGATCTCTTGAGAGATTCAGATTCTTTATTTTAAATCACTGCATATACAAAATATATATAATAATTGGAAAGCCCACAGGATGCACATTCCGGGATAGGAAGTTAATCTGCAGTTCGTCCGCCTGAGTGTTTTTAATCATGCTGGGGCTAGGGATACACGGATACCTATACTGGATCCCACAGCAATGTGGGTCAGCGGGCCACCAAAAGCAACAGCCTGGTTGAGCCTGGCCCCAAAGCCGGGCTCTGGGAGTAGAAAAAACTCTCGGAACTCATCAATGGTAGGATATAAGTGAAAACAACTTCTGGTTTGATTACAGTTATAACCTTAATATTATATTCCTAGCCTCGTAGCTTTGTCCTCCCATATCAAAATGCCAAACCCCGCCCAGCACCACCCCACTGCCCGTATACACAAACGAATCAGCTTTCTTTTCCTCCCCCTCTTTCTCTCCCTCTGCCACTCTCGGATGAGCACTCTATCCTGAAGGCCGAGCTACCACACTAACAGTATCTCCCTTACATCAGTAGAATACATGATGATATTCTCATTGCCTCACTAAAGTCTCAGACAGATTTCATTATTACCGTCACGCCCTCTACATGAACAATCAGGGACTTCCTGGGGTTACGTTTACATTATATATATATATATATATATATATATATATATATATATATATATATATATATATATATATATATACATACATATGGAATCATTGTGAAGGAGTGTAAATTTGGTTACGACGTTCAATTCTGGAGATGAAACTGGATGTTACTGTGTGAAATTGTCGCCTCAGTCCTGACTGGAGCTCCACTAGGCTTCCAGGGATTATCACACAAGAGACCTCATCACAACCCCCTAAGACGATTCCTCGAAACCTAGTTGGCGTTTGATGTGCCATAGACAATCAATCAACTACTCTCTCTCTCTCTCTGGTGGCCAGACTCGCGCAGCAGCTCATCAATACGAACACACATGCACAAGCACACGCACAAACACACACAGCGAGCTACGCTGCAAAAACTGGTTGTGCACTGGTGAAACACACTTCCGAACTTATCGGTCAGTCTTACGTGCAAATAAAAAGCGTTAGTTTCGTCTTACGTATATAAAAAAAGACATACCACGAGTATAAAAATGCATGAAAAACTCAATTTTTACCTCACTCATGAAAACGGTGGAAAAACTTTTTTATAAATTTCGAAATGGAAAATTAAAAAAAGTTGATGGTTTGGGTATGAATGCAAAACCAGGTAGGTACAACATTTAAAATAATCAAATAATGAAATATGAAATAGATTATATATATATATATATATATATATATATATATATATATATATATATATACATGAAATAAGAGCTTTATTTAGAAACGACCGAAAATCAAGGGGACTGAGCAGACTGAAGAACAATACAAAGACTGAAATAAGAGCGACATAACAAAAAAGGTGAAAATATATACAGTTTATACTGCATATAAGAAATCTATAAAACAAGGTTCAATCTCAACAAGAAGAGCTCCGTCGTATGTAAAGCCAATGGAAATAAGTCACTGACTGACTTTTTTGGGTTATCCTAGGTAATTTACACTATGTATGACAATTGCACTTATATGGACCTGTGCCTAAATAAACTTGCTAAGAAAGTATGTTGTCGTGGCAAGGCTGAAACAGCCTCACGGAGAGCAACACTGGAACACTGGAACACGTGAGACAGACACATGGAAAGAAACACTAAATCGAAATGTCGTACTGCTGATACTACTGAAAAAAAAGGTCACATACTGCAGAACAGGTTTTATTGGACATCGTTTCGCTTAATAATAAAGCTCGACCCAGAGCAAAACGCTGCTCCTGTTATGCTTGTTCGGCAACGTATCTTTTCTTTACTGGCCAAGTTATGAGTGCAAGGTGTAGGAAGCCTCTCCTGTCACCACAGTAACGCATCTCATTATTTAGAGTGCTACAGATCGTGTCAAGACAGATTCATCTGTTATCAGTCATAGGGTGGTATAGCCTTATTACATATGATATGATCGTCTCTGACTTCAGTGTCTAGTAATTTTATCACAATACTCAGCCTTAAGTCACATTCTCAATATTTATAAGGTTTTTGTAATAAAGGTTTATGAAAAACTGGTCAGATACAAAAAGCATCGTATACTCAAAACCCAAAGGAGGCGAACAACATTATCAGACTTGTGTGGTAAACTCACAACATCTGAATATTGAGGAAATTTTATGAAAGCAAGCATGACTTCAGTGTCCGACCCCCTGCGGTTAAGACATGGGTAATCACGTTCTCAGCACAATATAAACAAAATTACACCTTTATTTCGTATGTAGCATTTGCACCAAACCTGAACATTTGTAGGACCACCAGCATTAATCCAACATTGAAAACTGTGATGCTATGGCAAGCATTTGTAATTGCTGGAGGCATGCTGGTTATGCCTTGGTGTATTTGGGATTACTGCAACAGCAAATTTAACTGAAGAAACACTTGTATGCACACATATGGCAACACTAGAGAATCACTACATCATTTCGCAGTAAAAAACACCTTTGGTAACACAAATTTGTTGAAGAAATGCACATATATATGAGATTTTTTCACACTGCATATATATCAAAGAATACAAATCATAATATATAACTAACACTTTGTCGCAGTGAATCACATGTTTTTCAAATATCAAAACTATTTTTTTTCACATTACACCAGGCATATATTTTAATCACTGGAACACACATACAACTAAAACCTAGGTTTAATGCGTATTTAACACAGGTGTGCAAATATTCATAACGGTATTCAGGTCAAAACAGTTGCTTCCTTGTTTTCAGTAAGCCACTTCCTAGGAAGAGCGCACATCAGAGACTTCACCGATCCCGACTTTGTGTTACCTAGGTCAACAACAGACCACTTTGGTCCTGGAGGCGTACACACTCTCCAGGAATATATTTAGCACCGTGAACGTGTACCGCTATGTGAATGAACGAGTCGGAAAGCAGCGTACAGCCACCACCGCATCACCCCCAACCTTCTTCAACTCCCAACCTCCCTCACAACACTACACGCCTGAGTCCCGACCCTCTTACCAACCCGCACTGAGGTTCCTAACGTCACTTTATAATACGTTACGCTATTCGAAACTGTCTAGTATTCACCTACAGACTTGACCATTACCGGTAATTTCAGTAAGAGGTTATCGGAAAGGTTTTTAAGGGTTCGGAAATAAGCCAGGTGAAAGTCAGAATACTGCAGGAGAGGTGGTGGTCAGAGAACATGTGGCACCTATGTCAGTCTCCCCACACTACCCAGCCTCCCCCTCGACACTAGCCAGTCACGAGGTACACTCGCTCTCTCAGGGTTACACGCGTGTCAAACGTTTGCTTTCAAGGTTGATCACTGCCACCGATGACGAACTTCTGCTCCTCCTGTAGGAGTTGACTGTTAGCAGCGGGATCTGGGTGTATTCTGGTGGCAGCAGTCAGCGGGCTAACTCAAGAGGGTAGCCACAGGCCCGCGCCATGTCAACAGATGCTTCAACTATGGAAAACAAATTCCAACAGTTCCCAGATACTTCAAGAAGTTTGCCCCTCAAAGAGGGAGGGGTTCCTCGAGGCTGGTGAGGGGCCCTTGATCAAAGAAAATGCATCAAGCGTCCTTTCCTTGGATCGAATCTGATTACCACCCTTTCCTTGGATCGACCCTGATTACCACCCATTCCCTTTGCAGAGAGACCCTTCCGGGTTTAGCTCTCCCCCATGAATAATAGTAATTAAAAAAAAATTGATATACTCAAAAGATTCCTCATGCTAGATGAGTCTATAATATGTCACATGATAGCGAGTCCATGAAAACATTACCAAATACAACAAAACGTAATAATTCAAATATTTCTACTCTTTTCACTAAGTCTGCTTTGATTGCGCACTTAATTTTTCAACAGTTTCTTTATGCACGAGGCTAATTATAAACTTTATTTGACCTTCTTAGTAAATTATGCTGTACCAATATTAATATTAGCCCAAAAAATACATTTGCAATTGGATTCTGGGGAAACAGGTTAGCCGGACTTCGCGTCTTGGAGTACAATACAGTACAGTACTAGTAGCGACCAGTGAAGAGGCGGGGCCAGGAGCTATGAATCGACCCTTGCAACCACAATTAGGTAAGTACAGTGCCTCAACTCTGAAGGAGAGGTGGAGTGCAGCAGCTTCTGGCAAGGCACTGATTGAATGAATAACAGTGAAAATGTTTCCTCTTTCTCGGGTACCCTACCTTAGTGGGAGAGACCGGTGCATTAAAAAATATATTTTTAACCTTGAGATAATGCAAAAGCTCTCAATGTGGCCGAATGAGCTCTTATTCCTACCGTCAGTGACACAATAATTTAACATAACATTGCACTTAGTACCACAATGTTCAGAAAATAACTAAATTTTGTGACCTTACGAAAGTACAGAATTAAATACAGATCCAAATATATAAGAAAACTTGCAATAATGTTAAATAACATAGCTTGATTGAACAAGACCACTTTATCCTTCCATGGACGCTGCCATAGTCATTTACATGCACTAACAAAGAAGCAGACATGTACGAGATTTCATGTGTTTAGACACTATATTGGTGAAGCATTGCGCAGCCTACATACCAAAATTCTGAAACGTAAAACACATACAATCAGAATAATTTTGTTTTGTTAACAGAGACAAAACACGTACATCTAATGATTGGATATACTCTAACTCGTTAAGGGAAACTAAAAAAAACTAGAAGACGTTGTTCTGAATCAGCAATTATACATACCTCCAACACTATAGAACACAATCAATCGGCTTTCAGTGTTACCAAACTATTGGCTAAACTCGACGTGTGAGTGAAAACCCAAAGGGAAACTCTGACACCCACTCGCGTCTTACAGGTGACGCAGAGTTCCACTCAGATCACCACCAGAGGTGACACCTCGCCCCACTTTACTTGTATATAATGTCCTGTCGCTTTACTGATTATACGACCTGATAAAGCCCACTGTGTGGGTGAAACACTGTTTGTGATAAGGATATTTTCTACCCCACTGCGCCCAGTGTATTAAACAACCAGGTAGTCACCCTTCTACTGTACCCAGTGTATTAAACAACCAGGTAGTCACCCTTCTACTGTACCCGGTGCACTGAACTACAACTTAGTTAATTCACTACGCATCGAAATTACTGTTGGGTTAGTTACGCATCCCATGCATTGAAATTAACAAAGGGTGAAAGAGAGATACTGGAAAGCTTAGGCCCATATTGCACACTACCATAACAACGTACTGGAGTGAGAAACACGGGAGGAAAATGTAAAATTGAACATCATATTCTTGTCAGTAGCTTGATTTATCAGCTTGGAGGCTCGCTGTGTCTTCTATGGACGCTCTGTATGACCCTTGTGGGTTTAGTGATTAGTTATAAGTATATGATTCTACGGACGCTACTTTCATATAAATTCTAGTATCGTCCTCAAGGGATGATGAAGTGCTATGATTTACACTCCTGTCTATATCAGAAATAAGAATGAAACACAAGTGGGGCGAGTACCGTGCCTTGGAAAACATTATTATAATCAAGGAAGAAGCGCTAAATCTGTAGGATTATACAGCACCTGTGGGGAGATGTGGAATTTATTCAGGTTTAATTCAGGGAACTGGAGCGCAGATCCAATTCCCTAGATCAAGAGCCCCTCACCAGCATCAAGAAACCTTCCTTGAGGGCCCTTGGGGAACAGAAATTGTAACTGTAGCAGCAGCAAAGAAATCTGTACAATGTTTCAACAGATACCAGAACGAACACCTGGATATCTTATCAGACATGGTCTGTATACCCAATGACCTTGACAGACGTAATCTGATCAGAACACCTCTAGAACGTAAACCACACGAATTGAAAATCTTCTCAAAAAATTATTTAGCAAAAACTATTTTAGAAGTTAATATATAAGCATATGTTGTATATATATATATATATATATATATATATATATATTATATATATATATATATATATATATATATATATATATATATATATATATATATATATATATATATATATATATATATATATATATATATGCTTACACACATCTTCAGAGGGACAGGAAGAAGAGGTGTTATCTAACTGTGAGGAAACCCCTCACAGTGAGATAATAGTTCATAATAGAGTGTAGAAGGACTACTGGGCCACCACTGGATCTTGTAGCTCTGCTACACCACCAGGGATGTTTGAAACAATTTGCTTTATTAGCTCATCAAAACATGACGAAAATCAATCGTCACGGAGGAGAGGAGAAAGCTCAGATCATTTACAGATTTTTCTAGCAAAACCAACTGTGGATGGAATCCACATATCGAATTCTCTGTTTCATTCTAATCCTCTGCCTTCTCTTTCACCGTCGCCGTCTCCGCCGCCGCCGCCGCCGCCGTCGCCGCCGCCGCTCCCACTGCCATTGTCACTGCCTCTGCCGGTGATTCAACTTGAAGGTGACCACTAACCTCACCGCGGGAGCCAACCATAAAATTTAATCTCGAGCCGACTGTCTAAACGACCCTATTTACTCTCCGTTCCACTTTCTCTCTCTCTCTCTCTCTCTCTCTCTCTCTCTCTCTCTCTCTCCTCTCTTTCACAACTGACACTTAATGATGTACGGATCAAGGATGCGAGTTCCTGACAAGTATTTTACGACCTAAGACTTTTGTTTACCTTTGCTAATTGTAAGCCATGACCCAAACATGTACTATCTAGGTATTGTACCCTGGTAGCAGTGGCTGTGCTACTGTCACGGCACTAAAGAAATAACACTGCCTAACGTAAGTGCATTTCTCCAGAAAACATGGCCAAAGCGCCATGTTAAATTGAGTGCCATGAAGCTCAAGCATGCACAGTCTACCACCAGCCTCCAACAACAGCCGTGGCAATAGTGTTCTCTGCTTTTTCCACGTTTACTGTTTCTTGTTCTTTAAGTGGTTTTATTGAAGTTTGCTATATTTACCTCATTCTTTTACTTCTCTCCTAAGTCCCTTTATCTGATTTTTTTGGGTTATCCTGGGGAATTTACATATATGTTACTTATGTACGATAATTTGTGGTAACTGTATTTGTGTGTACCTGTACCTAAATAAATTTATTTATTCGACTTAAAATCGTCGTCCCGATTTCCAATCGGGACACCGATAAGTATGGTAAAAAAATTTTTTTACACAAATCTATGGCTGTCTTCAAGGAAGAACTTGACAAGTTCCTCAAATCAGATCTTGATCAGCCGGGTTGTGGTTCGTACGTTGAACTCCGTGCGGCCAGCAGTAATAGCCTGGTTGATCAGGCTATTACTGACTGGGCTGCTGATTCCAGGAAACATCCTTCAAGTACTCCTGATGTCCCTGTTCTGGAAGTCCCGCACACAGTAGTGTAAGTAAAAATGTTAATATTAAAACACTTTCCCTTGTCTGACACCCCCCTCCCCCTCCTCCTCCTCCTCCTTCTTAAATCCTTCACCTATGACCTCAGTCTTAGAACCAGGAAAGTCTACGGGCGTGTGCTGCCCCACAAGCCTAAACATAACTCTATCATATAAATAGCACTAGAGTTAATAGTGATGAAGATATTACTGATACTAATAATAACAGCGGCAATAATAGCGATAAATAATTTCTAGAGAAGAAGGAATCTCAACAAAACACTTGATCCAACATCGATGTTTTTTAAACGTTGTATAACACACTATTAAGGATATGATACAAACATTCACTATCATCTATAAACTCCAAACAACAACTAGAGACCAGCGATATCTCATAAAATGGCCTCACATATGGTAATAAAAATACAAAAAATGATATAAATAATAATTTAAAGCTGAATGACCTATCAATAAACTACAATAAGCGATATATCCTCAGCCCAAAGTACCGCCCCTGTTCCTCGTTGAGTCTCAGCCCAAAGTACCGCCCCTGTTCCTCGTTGAGTCTCACCCCAAAGTACCGCCCCTGTTCCTCGTTGAGTCTCAGCTCAAAGTACCGCCCCTGTTCCTCGTTGAGTCTCACCCCAAAGTACCGCCCCTGTTCCTCGTTGAGTCTCAGCTCAAAGTACCGCCCCTGTTCCTCGTTGAGTCTCAGCTCAAAGTACCGTCCCTGTTCCTCGTTGAGTCTCACCCCAAAGTACCGCCCCTCTTCCTCGTTGAGTCTTGCCTTAAAGAGAGATTTAGATTTAGATTTTGAGGGTGAAACGGCTAATTTATTGTGTACCCCCGTATCCATCCCGTGGAGGGTACGCAAGAACACATGGATACACACACAAGGCCTAGGAACTAGGTACCAAGAGGGGTAACCGGAGTGCATCAGCATTCATATCTACAATTTGTCTTATCTGTTGCAAGCAACTTTTGGATACTTGTCTAACAAGCGGGATATCTTAGTATCATTAATATGATTCCCTGACATATCGCACACGTTATTAAATTGTCTATTTCTATACCTCAAAGGAATTTAGTCTTATACAGAAGTGTCTCCCTCCATATCTTCCCCATCTCTTACAATAACAAATACATATACACAAATAACCCGCACATAGAGGGGAGCTTACGACGACGTTTCGGTCTAATTTGGACCATTTACAAAGTCACACAGCGTGACTTTGTAAATGGTCTAAGTCGGACCGAAACGTCGTCGTAACCTTCTCTTTCCAATGTGCGGGTTATTTGTGTACTGTTCCAGTGTTTATGTTCTTTAAGGGTTAATAACATATACATAAAGGAGCCGGAGAGTGGATGCACAACTCTACGGAGTAGTCTGTCCTAGTTTCCAGGAGTGAGAGACTAATATGGAACAAAAATTAATAACAAAGGTATTTTATTCATCTGTAATAAGTGGAGAGATAAGTAATGGAAGAAATATTAACTACACCCAGGATGTGTCCCCCAGGGGCTCAGTGATGTGCTAGATGGTCTCAGTTGTTAACCATATTGGAAAAGACCGAGGCAATGGAAGGTGAGGAATGTTCAGCCATAAGTTCAACACCTGTGAAGTGGGAAGTATTCAGCCACAAATTCACACGAGAAATAATCAAGGTTTTTGTGGGTGTTGAGTTGCTGGATGGTGTTCAGTAATGGCAGGCAGCCAGCAACTGATAAGGATCGTGTCCTTGATGTTCGTAACTGTTCTGCCCCTCCACCCACACCAGTCAACTCCTCCACACAGCCCTCCACATACACCGTCACCCCCTCCACACAGCCCTCCACACACACCGTCACCCCCTCCACACAGCCCTCCACATACACCGTCACCCCCTCCACACAGCCCTCCACACACACCGTCACCCCCTCCACACAGCCCTCCACCACACTCCTCATTTAGTTTGACAATTCTACTCTATGATGCCTCGAAACCTCCTTCATTTGCTCCGGCAATACAAATATATTTATCATATAATTGCCAATGAAATCATCACCATTATTATCGTCATCGCTATTATCACCATCAGAATAAAAATTACCATTAAGTTTAACCCTTTAATTCATGCTCTCTCTCTCTGTCTCTCTCCCACCTTAATTTACCTCTGACACCAACAGCTTCCTACCACAGGTTAACCCAGTACTGTAACACTTTTTATCAATTTACTGAGGTAGAGAGATGTGTGGGGCGCCGCACACCTTCCCACCCTAATGGAATTGTTCTGATGGTCTCCTCTGCAAATCCTCTTAGAAGCCGGACTGAGCCTAGGAGCCCTGGAGCCCAGGAGGAGCCCAGGAGGAGCCCAGGTGGAGCCTATGAGAAGGCCGGCAGCAGCACAGCCAGAACCCTAAAACGCTCCGGGAATAACAAACACGTCTGGCGTAGCTCACGATACACCCTAACTTTGTACTTGGTTACTTGTTAATATTTTACTCCTGTGATTCAAAGCAACCAAAGTTGTCTTAATTTAGCGACAATATATAAAGAAAATGCCAGGGAGGCATTCAATACATATATATATATATATATACACACGAGGCAATATGTTGGTAGACAGCAACCGGCCAGGGAGGTACTACCGTCCTGACAAGTGAGTGTGAAACGGAAGCCTGTAATTGTTTTACATGATGGTAGGATTGCTGGTGTCTTTTTTCTGTCTCATAAATATGCAAGATTTCAGGTATGTCTTGCTACTTCTATTTACACTTATGTCACACTACACATGCATGGACAAGCATATATATATATACACACACTCATCTGGGTTTTCTACTATTTTCTTACTAGTTCTTGTTCTTGTTTATTTCCGCTTATGTCTATGGGGAAGTGGAACAGAATTCTTTTATATTATATTATTGTACCCACGAAGGAGTGGTATATTTATTGACACATTCTCCCGCCTCAAGAGACAGAACAACGGTCCCATTGCCTTAACCATTTGACCATCGATCCTTCAAAGATCACGCACCCAGCAGCGCTAGGTGTTGTTCATGATCCGAGGACACTCGTGGTAGTTGTAAGCTCAAATCTAATTTCAACCACCTCCCGTTTGAATATCAGCTTCCACAATCAGTTTATAATCTCGGTTCGCTACAGTTTGGTAAATGTTTCAATACCACCTGTTTCGTGGTTTCACTATTACTATATATATATATATATATATATATATATATATATATATATATATATATATATATATATATATATATCTTTTCCAACACGTCGGCCGTTTCCCACCAAGGCAGGGTGGCCCAAATGGAAAAACGAAAGTTTCTCCTTGTAAATTTAGTAATATATACAGGAGAAGGGGTTACTAGCCCCTTGCTCCCGGCATTTTAGTCGCCTTTTACGACGCACATGACTTACGGAGGAAAAATTCTGTTCCACTTTCCCATAGAGATAAGCGGAAATAAACAAGAACAAGAACTAGTATGAAAATAGAAAAAAAACAGAGGGATGTGTATATATATACTATATGCTTATATGCTTGTACATGTAAGTGTAGTGTGACCTAAGTGTAAGTAGAAGTAGCAAGACGTACCTGAAATCTTGCATGTGTATGAGACAGAAAAAAGACACCAGCAATCCTACCATCATGTAAAACAATTACAGGCTTCTGTTTTACACTCACTTGGCAGGACGGTAGTACCTCCCTGGGTGGTTGCTGTCTACCAACCTACTACCTACTTATATATATATATATATATATATATATATATATATATATATATATATATATATATATATATATATATATATATATATATATATATATCACAAACACTGATCTCTGGCGAGGAGACTCGAACCTACGAACCTCATGACAAGGTACGCAGTGCTTTACCGACCGTACCACACTGGTCCAATACCTTGGCATCCAGCTTTCGCTAGACGTTATTCCAAGGCAGCCAGCTTTCAGGCAGGAAGGCTTACAGCTTACCTTACCTTGTCATGAGGTTCGTAGGTTCGAGTCTCCGTCGGCCAGAGATCAGTGTTTGTGAATATTTCGCCTGCTCTTGCGAATTCCTAGCATTGTAAAATCTCTAGTTGTGTCGATGCATGCAGGGGATGAGATGAAAAGCTGTAAGCCACCTGCCTGAAAGCTGGCTGCCTTGGAATAACGTCTAGCGAAAGCTGGATGCCAAGGTATTGGACCAGTGTGGTACGGTCGGTAAAGCACTGCGTACCTTGTCATGAGGTTCGTAGGTTCGAGTCTCCGTCGGCCAGAGATCAGTGTTTGTGAATATTTCGCCTGCTCTTGCGAATTCCCAGCATATATATATATATATATATATATATATATATATATATATATATATATATATATATATATATATATATATATATATATATAAAGTTACCAAAGGCTGAGTGAACTCACATGTGCCATACGTTTCCTTGGATGAGAAAACTACTGCCACTTATATCAAACAAACCTGGAAAGAGAAGAAAACTATATAAATATATACATATTAAATACTATGATGGTAAAGAAATATACATATTCGTATATAGGCGCAACATACATACGACAGATATCGCAACCAACTTTGAAGACAATGAACTTTTACGTGGCTGCAAATTATACAAACCACTTTCATTATCATACTAAATTTGCATAATTAATTACCTAACTTCTGTTAAGTTTCTCGAAAGGTTAAGAACTTATTCAGCCTCTGTTCCCGGTAGACACCGGTTCATACACCTATAATATAGATATATATATATCCGAAAAGGTAAAACTTGCTATTTTGGCGTAAATAGCAACGCTCTTCTTGCCGAATAAGGCAAGCGAAAATTTGAGTACGCAATAATTTCGCAAAATCTGAATCTAACGAAAAAACATATTTCATTGTGTTTGTTTATTATTAAATTATTGTAAACTTATCTGAAATATATTTAGTTAGATTAGGCTTAATTAAATTAAGCTTGTTATAATAAGGTTAGGTAAGTTTTTTAAGGTTCTTTTGGTACAAAATTATTTATTTTTACATTAACATAAATGAAAAATAAATATCTTTAAACGTATAAGAGAAATTTTTAGAAAGGACTTAATTTTAAATGAGTTCTTGCTAATTGACCAATTTTACCTATTCGGTAAAATATATATATATATATATATATATATATATATATATATATATATATATATATATATATATATATAATATATGTGTGTGTGTGTGTGTGTGTGTGTGTGTGTGTGTCCCTGATTGTGTGAGGGTGTATAGCTCTGACCCACCTCTTCATGTGGTTGCTAGGTCCATCTCCCTGCTCATGAGCCCACACCTCAACTTAAAGCTATATATGGATCCTGCCCTCCACTCCTCACTTTCCAGACATTCCACTTCCAACAACTCTATAATGGACGCAATACTTCCTAACATCCCTGTGACTCTACCATGAGATCTTCAACTCTCTAACTGGTGAACTCCTTGTCTGCTGTGTCCCATTTTTGGAACATCCTGTCTCTGTCTACCTTGTCGATTCCTCTCAGTATTTCATATGTCGTTATCATGTCTCCCCTATCCCCCTTGTCCTCCAGTGTCGTCATATCAAGTTTCCTTAACCTCTCCTCGTAGGACATGCCCCTTAGGGCCGTGTGTGTGTGTTAGTTACCATATTGTCATAGGCACATGTCGATTAGACATGTGTGTGTGTGTGTGTGTGTGTGTACTCACCTAATTGTACTCACCTAATTGTGGTTGCAGGGGTCGAGACTCAGCTCCTGGCCCCGCCTCTTCGCTGTCTGCTACTGGGTATCTGCTCTCCCTGCTCCATGAGCTTTATCATACCTTGTCTTAAAACTATGTATGGTTCCTGCCTCCACTATATCTTTCTCTAGTCCATTCCACTTCCTGACTACTCTGTGGCTGAAGAAATGTTTCCTGACATCCCTTTGACTCATCTGAGTCTTCAGCTTCCAGTTGTGTCCCCTTGTTTCTGTGTTCCCTCTCTGAAACAACCTGTCACTATCTACCTTGTCAATTCCCCGCAGTATTTTGTATGTCGTTATCATGTCTCCTCTGACCCTTGTGTGTGTGCGTTTGTGTGTGTGTGTGTGTGTGTGTGTGTATGTGTGTGTGTGCGTTTGTGTGTGTTATGTGTGTATGTATTTACTTTTTTCACGTGCTGAGGCTTTCATCCTGTCTCCTTGTCAAGAACTCTACACTTGTCCTGAAGAACAGTCAGTTGCATCCTTCTCCCACTTCTGGAACTCACTTTACACTCACCAGGTTTCAACTTGGTCACTGCCGACCACTGTCTTCTTCGTCACACTTACCAGCCTTCATGTTCTTCATCACACTTACCAGCCTTCATGTTCTTCATCACACTTACCAGCCTTCATGTTCTTCATCACACTTACCAGCCTTCATGTTCTTCATCACACTTACCAGCCTTCATGTTCTTCATCACACTTACCAGCCTTCATGTTCTTCATCACACTTACCAGCCTTCATGTCCTTCATCACACTTACCAGCCTTCATGTTCTTCATCACTACACCTTCATGTTCTTCATCACCTTACACCTTCATGTTCTTCATCACACTTAGCTCATGTTCTTCATCCCTACCAGCCTTCATGTCCTTCATCACACTTACCAGCCTTCATGTTCTTCGTCCTACAGCTTTCATGTTCTTCGTTATACTTACCAGCCTTCATGTTCTTCGTCACACTTACCAGCTTTCATGTTCTTCGTTATACTTACCAGCCTTCATGTTCTTCGTCACACTTACCAGCTTTCATGTTCTTCGTTATACTTACCAGCCTTCATGTACAAATTAAATTTTTATTACCTGTTTCTCCTCCATAAGAATTAGGACCTCCTCCTTGAGAGCTAAGAGCTCATCCTTAACAACAAAAACCACATCCAAGATCTTAACACATCGAAATGCTGTCGCAAAACACATACATACACACACACACACACACACACACACACACACACACACACACACACACACACACACACACACATCTAGCCAAGCACATAAAGAAGCTAGAGAAAGTGCAAAGGTTTGCAACAAGACTAGTCCCGGAGCTAAGGGGTATGGCCTACGAGGAGAGGTTAAGGGAAATCGACCTGACGACACTGGAGGACAGGAGAGATAGGGGAGGACATGATAACGACATATAAAATACTGAGAGGAATTGACAAGGCGGACAGAGACAGAATGTTCCAGAGATGGGACACAGCAACAAGGGGACACAGTTGGAAGTTGAAGACTCAGATGAATTACAGGGATGTTAGGAAGTATTTCTTCAGTCACAGAGTGGTCGGGAAGTGGAATAGCTTGGGAAGCGATGTAGTGGAGGTAGGTTCCATACATAGCTTTACGAAGAGGTATGATAAAGCTCATGGCGCAGGGAGAGTGACCCAGTAGCGGCCAGTGAAGAGGCGGGTCCAGGAGCTATGTATCGACCCCTGCAACCACAACTAGGTGAGTACACACACGCACACACTTGGAGCAGAGAGAGTGGACCTAGTAGCGACCAGCAAAAGAGGCGGGGCCAGGAGCTGTGACTTGACCCCTACAACCACAAATAGGTGAGCGCACGCACGCACACACAGGCACATACACACACACACACACACAGGCAAAACCGCATTAAGATAAAGTAAACAGTGAGACAATATACATGGCTGAGTAAAAATATCACACTCATAGTGGCGCATACAGCTCATCGCTGATTAAAGCGACAGACACTCAGCAGTAAACTATTGTTCTTAGAGGCTTTGAAGGTCTTACAGACGTAACATCAAAGAGTTCATCGACTTTGAGCATTAACCTCAACATCACAAGTGTGAACACTCTGGACTCCTTGGCTGTTAATGCATTAATCAAAGAGGAAAAAAAATATCTGAAAAAAAAAAAAAATTGAAATCTTTAAATGAAAATAAATTGTTTTATCGGAGATGGGTGATCGAAATTAGCTTTTATATTAAGGGTAAAACTGTCGGGTAAGTTAAAAATGCCGTTAAATAATTTCCAAAACCCCCTTTTACTCTCTCTTATTTTCTTTTCTTTCATGTATTCTTTTGACCCAAAGTTTTTAATTTTCCCTTTGAATGATGGTTAAAAAAGGTGGAATAATGAAGTTAGTGAACTTAAAAGGATTGTGAAAGCTTTGAAAATGGCCGCCAATTAGCATAATAACCGGATCTCGCAAGAAAGTCACCTTTCTTTCCCCTGGCTGGGAACCTAACTACCTAGACACACTCACCTGGCTGGGAACCTAACTACCTAGACACACTCACCTGGCTGGGAACCTAACTACCTAGACACACTCACCTCTACTCGCTCATTATTACTCTGGCATTGTTACTCATTGTTTATATTAGTGTTACTTATTGTTACTCATGAAGTGTTACTTATTGTTACTCATGCAGTGTTACTTATTGTTACTCATGCAGTGTTACTTATTGTTACTCATGCAGTGTTACTTATTGCTACTCATGCAGTGTTACTTATTGTTACTCATGCAGTGTTACTTATTGTTACTCATGCAGTGCTACTTATTGTTACTCATGCAGTGTTACTTATTGTTACTCATGCAGTGTTACTTATTGCTACTCATGCAGTGTAATTATTGTTACTCATGCAGTGTTAATTATTGTTACTCATGCAGTGTTAATTATTGTTACTCATGCAGTGCTACTGCTTCTCGGGGCTCACATTTACATATTAATATATTCTACCCCGACGGACGGGCACATTTAAGAGCATAAGAATAGAGGAGCACTGCTGGAGGCCAACTGGCCATGCTAGGAAGGTCCAGCTCATACCCACTTATGTACTGGACCTATCCGACTTATATTTAAAGTTACGTAAAGTTCTCGCCTCAATGACGCCCTCTACCTGGCAGTTTGTTCCACTCATATATTTTATTATCGACCACGGTGCTATATCTCGATTCAATCATACTTGTCGCACTTCATGCATCATAGCACAGTCTACCTCTCTCACCTCTCTCTCAGAAATTCACTATCTGTCACCTACTGTGTGTCGTAAACCGTAATATAGCATGTAAGAGATACTATTTATATTCACAGAATAATATTTACCTATCTATTTTTTTTCCTTAGCGTACATGGATCATAAGCCAACAACTGAAGGATCTGGCACAAAGCGTAAACATACACGAGTCATCCCCGTATCGTCTCAAACCTGCCGTCCCTGCATCCCGGTCCAGCTGGGGTCTTAGGTTAGGTTAGGTTAGATTCCTCAGGAAACAGGACAAGTGTTTCCTGACGCGGGTCTTATGATGACCCGCCACTGGAGCTTTTGGGCACCTGACCAGAACCTTCCGCTATAATATAATATTGTGGTGTTCAGTCCTGCCACTGAACAAGTATAACAATAATAATAATAATCATAATAATAAATAATAATAATATCTTTATTTACTACAAGTATACATGTACAAGGTATACAAGCCTAGCTGACATCAATGACATACTACTACGTATATAGAAAGCCGCTTCTTATGCTGAACATTTCGGGCAAATTAGGTCAGTTTTGTCCCAGGATGCGACCCACACCGGTCGACTAACACCCAGGTACTCATTTTACACTGATGGGTGAACAGGGACAGCAGGTATCTTATGGAAACACGTCCCTAATGTTTTCCAGCCGTACCGGAGGAGATTCGAACTCCAGACCTCAGAGTGTGAGCTGAGTGCGCTAGCGATCGACCTCCGGGACACCCATCACAAGACATCCCTTAACATTTATTAACTCCACACATTTATAATTTCAGGTTATTTTTTTTCTTCATATTAATATTGCATATGTACACTTTCCTGCATTACGTTAACTACATCAAAGAAAATCTTGTAAACATTTCTTTCCATTACGGGGAAAGTTGAATGATAGTTCTAGGCCTTTCGTGTTACAATCAACAGATCATCAGGAGCTTGCAATGATGCAGGAAAGATGAGGAGGTCCGAGCAAATACAATCACAGGAAGCGCCTTAGTGGGCGCTCCCCGTGATTGTATTTGCTTGAACCTCCTCCTCTTTTCTGCAACATTGCAAGCTCCTGATGTGTTAATTGCAACACGAAAGGCCTAGAGCTATCATTCAACTCCCCCCGTGGTTGTTTTGCATTTCTTTTCATGTTATGGAAGTATCTAAAGACCGAATTATTATTATACTCTATATCATCACTTTGATGACGACACACTGTTTCCTGTTGACGCTGTCAGCCAGATATTGTTACCCACTGTTTTGCAGACACTGTTAATCTGTCACCGTTAAACACTGTTAATCTGTCATAATTAATTAGAGTTTATCAGTTAATCAGACGCTCCTAATCACTCACTGTAGATCAGACACGATTAATGTTATTGTTAACCGGACACTGTTAAGTAGTAACTGTTAATCAGAAACTGTTAACCAGACAGTTAATCAGTAACTGTTAATCAGACACTGTTAATCAGTAACTGTTAATCAGTAACTGTTAATCAGACACTGTTAATCAGTAACTGTTAATCAGTAACTGTTAATCAGACACTGTTAATCAGTAACTGTTAATCAGACACTGTTAGGCAGTAACTGTTAATCAGACACTGTTAATCAGCTCCTGTTACTCAGAATTTACTTTGAAGTACATGGAAAAAAAATTCTCGAAAATAATTACCGTAATTAATAGGATTCATATTTCATTATAGTCTGGAATTATATTTATATTTTTAAGATAATTATTATTTGAATACATTTTTGTTTTAATTCCGATTATAATGGCAAGTGACATTTTTTCGCACAGATTAATTATTCTTATTAATGGAACAGAATTTTTTTTTACCAACGTAGGATTACCATCCTCATTTATACGTTTCTAAAGGATTCTTTCCGCTACTGTGATAACTGTCATGGATAGGATGCCGAGGGATTTTTTCGGGGTTAATCCTGCACCTGGTGAAGATACTTGTAAAATTAATCGTAAGATTTTGGTGGCTATGAATACATGAGGAGCCAGATAGAGAGTTCTGGCTGTCAGTCTACCACACCTGACACGCCTCTTCTTCGCCGTACTGACAGGTGCTCTGAGCCACACCTGAGAAGCGCCAGCACACATGTGACGTGTGGCGGTCACGGTCAGCCATATGTCCACCCCCAGTGGATACTGGAGGGGCGAGGGGAGGGTTGCCGGAGTGTCTGGTGACTGCCCAGGGGAGGAAGAGGTGGAGAAGGTGGGAGGGGAGGGGGTAACTGAAATAAGGAAAGAGAGGATTAGGAGAAAAGAAGAGGAAGGGGAAAAGAGGGGAAACCATAAAAGAAGGTTAAGGGGGAGGGGAGTATGAGAGGAAAGAGAGAGATGAGGGGAGGTTAGTGGGCATGACACTGGTGACGAGTGCTGACGAGAGAGTTAAATCCCAACAATATCGGCGGAGAATTTAAAACTCAGACGGAAATGATTTACGCTGGTGCGGGATTTAGATTTCTATTCTGCAAAATTGACGGAGGATTTTTAAACTAAAAAAAAAAAAAAAATCACGCATTTTTTTTTAGTTGACCTGAATTCCTTACTAAATTGGTAGGGGAAGAGAAGAGGATGATTTTTAAAATAGCTTAGTAGTGATTCTCTGTTCGTCTCGACTTTCTCTTTCTGGCGGAGTTATTTTTGATTTTGGAACGACTGGGCGATTTAACTTCAAAGAATGTAACTGTACATCACTGATGGGATTTAATGTCATTAGTAAATATTAGCATTGAATTGAAATCTCTCTTAATAGTGTCAGTTCTATTGGTTGTATTGAAGAAATGCCCGCAGTTGTGGGTGTGAAGACGTACGATGCAGCAGTTTTTAATTGGGACTACGTTTCGCTCAGGTTCGAGCTTTTATGAAAGTCGTGACTTGATGAAGCTGTACACAGAGCGAAATGTTGTTGCAGTAAAAGCTTTCATACCTTGGCGTTTGTTGCTCTAAGCCAACAAATGACACTTCTATATATGACCATAAACGTCTACAGATGCTTGCAACGTTTCACCCACTAGGGCTTTTCAACCTTTCACCCACTGGGACTTTGCAACTTTTCACTCACTGGGAGCTTTGCAACCTTTCACTCACTGGGAGCTTTGCAACCTTTCACTCACTGGGAGCTTTGCAACCTTTCACTCACTGGGAGCTTTGTAACCTTTCACTCACTGGGAGCTTTGCAAATTTTCACTCACTGGGAGCTTTGCAACCTTTCACTCACTGGGAGCTTTGAAACCTTTCACTCACTGGGAGCTTTGCAACCTTTCACTCACTGGGAGCTTTGCAACCTTTCACTCACTGGGAGCTTTGCAAAATAGGGAAAACCTGGTATTAATAAAAGTTTTTTTCATTATAAGTGTCTGTCTAACACCATTTGTCAGTCTACAGACTTTAATTCGTATATGCAAATGTTGATGGGTGAAGTGAATGGTTAGCAGCAGTGCTGGAGTCATGTCCCTCACCTCCCTTCATGTTGATGGGTGAAGCGAATGACTAGCAGCAGTGCTAGTCATGTCCCTCACCTCCATCAAGGGAGGTGCCGTGACGCTGCTGCTGCTTGTAAGAATTCTTGGCTCAGACCTGTTACGTTCCCTCCCTCAGTCACTCTGGGATCCCCTACGGGTTTAGCACTTCCAGGTTAATGCAATAATGTGATCTTCAAAATTCACTCTGGTTGACAGTAACTTCAAAACAACCTGCATCTGCAACTGTGTGACGCGGGTAAGGATTGAAATGCACCGCGTTACAGGAATTGACATCGCCCACGTTATAGGGATTAAAATCCCCACACTATGGGGGACTAGAACCCTCCTTCCCCACATTATGAGGACCAAAACAACCCACGTTGTGGGGATTGAAATCTTTGTGTTATGATGTATATCTGACGGCTCCAGAAAGACGTTCTTTAA
Organism: Cherax destructor; assembly: GCA_009830355.1. Classification (NCBI taxonomy): domain Eukaryota; kingdom Metazoa; phylum Arthropoda; class Malacostraca; order Decapoda; family Parastacidae; genus Cherax; species Cherax destructor. The sequence goes on from WNWK01001308.1 coordinate 206,692, forward strand.
ATACTATAAGTCAGGAAACCGGTGACAGGTATGTTACAGGTAAATTGTTTGTCTACTTGTTTCCGTGCCATCTGTGCTCTACGATCACTGGTGATAAAAAAAAAATTAACTTTATTTGTTACTTCCATATACTGAACACAAATAAAGGAGAGTAGAGCAGAGGCAGCATTTGTGGTTGAAGGAAGTTAACATTAGTTCAAGAGATGAACTTTTTATGAATCAACGTGCAATAAATGCATTTCTTTACATCAACCTTAATAAATACACCTTTTTATATCAACGTTGCAAGATAAAGGAAGCTGCATTCCAGAACAAAACAGCACAGACAACATGACTCCATAGATGATGACCCTCGTAACACAGACTGCAGCTCGGGATGCCTTGATAATCTATGCATCACGCTGAGGGTACAGCCAAATGCGGAACGTTCACGCGTCAACACCCAAACGAACCATTGTTCGTGCGACGACCTGCAGCTGCCACGCTGACGATAAATGACACTGTGTACAGTTTTAAATTCGCTTCGTGACGACTGTGTCGACCTCTGGTGAGTATATATGTAGACTTAGTTGTGGGGGTCGGGCACAGCTCCCTGCCCAGCCTCTCAACCAACAATCAATTGGAATTGATTCCAGTCTCCTTGTTCATAGAATATTTGATCTTGCCATGTGAAATAGGTGAAGATATGGAAAGGAAGTACTGGAAAAAACACGACAGGTCGTCCTCCGTCAGTCCAAAATATTACCCACACCAGTCACACTGCTAGAACCAGAGTACACACAAGTGTGTGTGTGTGTGTGTGTGTGTGTGTGTGTGTATGTCAGGGAGAGTTGGCGAGGTTATGTAAGCCAGATGAGAGATCCAAGGTGTGATGTGCAGTATTTGTCGACACTTTACTATGCTTCTTAATAATACTAATAAAAAATTAAAGCTATAAATTTTGTAGGAATATATATATATATATATATATATATATATATAGTATATACACACACATACACAACCTGCGGCTTGTTTTCCTCATTGTATCTGCGGCTTCGACTTGTTGCCTCACTGCGGCTGTAAGCACATTTCTGTAATGTCAACATGTGCGACTTTTCGTTACATTAACCCCCTCGCAGCATCCTTCCTCTCGGCACATTTCCGCCCTCGCAGCATCCTTCCTCTCGGCACATTTCCGCCCTCGCAGCATCCTTCCTCTCGGCACATTTGCCCGCAACATTTCCTCACCTTCCTTCCCTCTCTCCCTCCCTCTGCCTGCGCCGGCTTTCCCTTGCTACCACTAAGCAGAGGTCTCGTATGAGGGTAATTATGCTGCATGGGAGGGAGGGGAAGGGAAAGTGGAGGGGGAGAGGATGGGGACCGTGGACGGGGAGGGGGATGGGGACCGTGGACGGGGAGGGGGATGGGGACCGTGGACGGGAAGGGGGACGGGGACCGTTGACGGGGAGGGGGACGGGGACCTTGGACGGGGAGGGGGGGAAGTTGCTCTCTCCAACTCCAGGCAATAACGTAAAACACGATTCTTTTTAAGCTTGGGAAAAACCTATGTTATTAAACACACACACACACACACACACACACTGGCGTATATATGATTAAAAAACATATTAATGATCTATGGAAATGGGAATAATATCATATAAATGGTATACAATATCGACAAGTAGACGAGTTAGATATGTGCAACAGTTGGGTGTCTTTATTGTCCAAACATTCCACTTGTACACCAGGATTCATCAGTCCAATACGTACAGAGGTGATTACTGGACAAACCCTTAGTATTCTGTGGAGAAAGAGCTTAGATCTAGGTGAAATTCCAGAGGCCTTAAAGAGTGCAGACATAGCTCCTTTGCATAAGGGAGGTAGTAGAGCACTAGCTAAAAATTACAGACCAGTAGCCCTCACTTCTCACATCATAAAAATCTTTGAAAGAGTGATGAGACGGCAGATTACAAAGTTCATGGACCAGCACAACCAACATAACCCGAACCAGCATGGCTTTAGAGCGGGTCGATCATGCCTGTCACAGCTGCTGAACCATTATGACAGAATTACGGAGGCATTGGAGGACGACCAAAACGCAGATGTGATTTACACAGATTTTGCAAAGGCGTTTGACAAATGCGATCATGGAGTGATAGCGCACAAAATGAGGGCCTTAGGCATTACGGGGAAGGTAGGCAGATGGATTTTTGAGTTCCTAACACAAAGAACACAAAAGTAGTAGTGAACAGGGCAAGATCCAGCATCAGCGAGGTCAAAGCTCAGTGCCCCAAGGCACTGTCCTGGCACCTCTGCTGTTTCTCATCCTCATAGCATAGATAAAAACACCCAGCACACTTTTGTATCATCATTTGCAGATGACACTAAAATAAGCATGAAAGTCACTACGGTAGAGGACACTGAAAAATTACAGGAGGACATAAGCAGGGTCTTCCAATGGGCAGTGGAGAACAACATGACGTTCAATGGTGATAAGTTTCAGCTGCTTAGGTATGGAAAAAATGAAGAACTCAAAAGGAACACTATATACAAAACGCAAGAGGGTCACCACATAGAACGAAAGGAACACGTAAAGGACTTGGGAATAATTATGTCTGCTGATCTGTCGTTTAAAGACCATAACAAGACAAAGATCACAACAGCCAGGAAGATGACGGGGTGGGTATTGAGAACTTTCAAAAGAAGGGAAATAATGCCGATGGTGACACTATTCAAATCGCTAGTGCTCCCTCACTTAGAATACTGCTCAGTGCTGACGGCCCCGTTCAGGGCAGGAGAAATAGCAGAGCTGGAACAAATCCAGAGATCGTTTACGGCTCACATTGAGCCATTGAAACATCTAAATTATTGGGAACGCCTTCAAGTCTTGAACATGTACTCATTGGAGCGGAGGAGAGAGAGATACATGATAATATATACATGGAAAGTACTTGAGGGCCTGGTCCCAAATCTGCACACTGCCATAACAACATACTGGAGTGAGAGATATGGGAGAAAGTGTAAAATAAACCCAGTGAGGAGCAGGGGTGCGGTGGGGACAATACGGGAGCACTGTATTAACATCCGGGGTCCCAGACTATTCAACATCTTACCAGAAGATATCCGAAACACGGCTGGAACCAGTGTAGAAGCCTTCAAGAGGAAACTGGACAAATATCTTCACCAGGTGCCAGATCAACCAGGCTGTGATGGATATGTGGGGCAGCGGGCCTCCAGCAGCAACAGCCTGGTTGACCAGGCAAGCACCAGACGAGCCTGGCCCATGGCCGGGCTCAGAGAGTAGATACTCTCGAAACTCTTCAAAGGTATATCAAAGGTAAGGTATATCAAAGTAGTGAATAGGTAGGTTGAGCTAAGCAGTCCCCAGAACCTTGTCGATGGTCAGTCTCTTAGTGTGAAGGCTAGGATGCCCAACTCTTACACATGCCTTACTCATGAAATCTGACCAGGTTTTTTCTTCAAGTAACGCTGGTACGCAACACCAGCGTGGAGACCTCCCAAGCACACACACACAAAAAAAAAACTAGACAAGTCCGAGGTCTGGTAGCAGAAGGTATGAAAACCCGCACATTATATCATGTCTCTGGCTGCTGGATATGCAGACGAGTTAAGAAGCACTTCCAGAACACTGCAGTAGTCAAGAATCACGAGGAACAAGAAAGACAGCAGACGCTGTGATTAAATGTGATTGCTTCTCATTTTACGGGTTAAGCGCTTTCCAGTGAATGTAATGTAAGTAATAAAGACAGAGAAATATTTCCATCCTTCCTGCAATCCTCAGCATAATTTGGACCATTGAGCTAATGAACGTCAAAAACCTCAACTAAGGTCCAATTAGCATATGTATCATTCTTGATTGGCTTAAAACAGGTAAAACTGTGTTTAGAAACTATCCTGATGTATAATAATTAAGAAAGCTGTCTTGGTGAATAAAACAAAAGTGTCAGTTGTAAAAACTGCCCAGGTTAACACATTTCCTAAGATGTGCACCTTAATATAATAACCATATACTGCACGAATATGACAGTATCCTGAGGCAGATTTTTACGAAAGTACTCACCCTAACTCTAGAAAATGGGCAGTGGGACCAAGCTACACTTCCAGTCAGACTGGGAGGTATTGGTGTCCGCAAGTCATCACAGATTGCGCTACCTGCTTTCCTGTCCTCATGTGTTGCATCCAGTGCACTTGACGGAGCCATGAACTGGGATAATTTAACGCGCTCTGAAACCAGACCTGCTACCCCCAACAACTACAGTCACACTGGGATGGCCCAATAGTGGAGAATATAGCCTCAACAATGCTTCAGAGTGTGTCGGGGAAGGACAGAGCCCGATTCCTGGCAGTGAGAGGTCCTCATGCAGGAGACTTTCTGTTGGCTGTTCCCAACTCCAGCCTTGGCACACGCCTCGACCCACAGGGTGTTGCCCTTCAACTTGCCGCTCCTATTCTCGCCACTGCTGCTTCACTGCCACACTTGTGGCAGTGAAGCAGAAGACCGATTCGGGTACCATGGTCTTGTGTGCCGTAAATCCAAGGAAAAGATTGCAAGGCATGAAGAGGTTAATAACATTATCAAGAGGAGCCTCACAACAGCCGGATGCCTAGCAATAAGGGAGCCACCCCAACTATGCAGATCTGATGGTAGCCAAAAGCGTCCAGATGGTATCACTCTTCAAGTTTGGACAGATGGCAAGCAGATGGTGTGGGACTACACATGTGCATCTACCTTCTAAGATACCATTCTCCAATACACCAGGGAGGAAGGAGGGGCAGCCGCCAGCTTCAGGGAGTCCCAAAAGTCTAGAAAATATGGATAACATGCCCATCATTATATGTTTGTTCCCATAGGCTCGGAAACCCTTGGCTCATGGGGGAAAGAGTGCATCTAGGTTCCTTAAGGAGATAAGCAAAAGACTCATCAGGGTAACTAGGGATCAGAGGGCAACTAGTTTTCTATTCCAGCGACTCAGCGCTGCTGTTAAGAGGGGTAATGCATGCTGTATCTTGGGCACGCGCCCCAGCTGAGGAGCTGGATGAGATTTTTGCATTATAATCAATGACAAACACGTAACAGTATGTACTAGACATGTATCTCTTACACCTCATGTACTGTATATCCCATCTTTATACCAACAATTTATATCTTAAATCTCTTGTACCATATTATGTAATAAAATATACCAATTGGCAAAAAAAGAATGAAAAAATGGGGTGGTAGGGGAAGTGGAATATTCAAATGGCTTCAGGAAGAAATCCAAATATTGTTCCTCGAAGCCTTTTTATCCACTTCTCCGAGGCTACTGGTCCCACAATTTGCACCAGAGGTGGACCCTATCCTATATGATATATATATATATATATATATATATATATATATATATATATATATAATGAAAAGATGGGGTGGTATGGGAAGTGGAATATTCAAATGGCTTCAGAAAGAAATCTAAATATTCTTCCTTGAAGCCTTTTTATCCACTTCTCCGAGGCTATGGGTCCCACAATTTACACCAGAGGTGGACCCATTTACACCAGAGGTGGACCCCATCCTTTTTATATATATATATATATATATATATATATATATATATATATATATATATATATATATATATATATATATATATATATAAGGCAAAAATCTCGAACAAGCGACACAAGTTGCAAAACTCCTCTCGAGTATAAGAAATCACTAAAAAAGTGAGACTTCAAATATGAGGAAATTCCACAGAGAAAAGTTGACAGAACAGACAAACCTGAGCGCTTTCGCGCATTATAATAATAATAATAATAATATAGAACCACAAAAATTAAGAATAAACATTATAGAGGTTGCAAAGTGTTTTGTAAGTGAGGCGGCAGGGGATATGGAAAGATAGCCCGAGCCATTACATAGTTTAGAGATTCTATTACCTTGGCTATTACAAATTCTGTTTAGAGTTTAATAATTATTGCACAAGTAAATCACGCAGTGTACAAGAAAACTAGATTTGATAAACCCTAGTAACTGAAATATCTAGATCGAGTAAGACTAGTAATAAAAATAAATTAAGTACTCCAGTCGACTTACATTCTCCTACTGATCACTTGTAACAGTAGCTAAGACACTGACGCTCATGATGGCGCTTGCCAACTTACAGTAATTAAGAATAACTACAACTACATGTAGTAGTTAACTGCTACAAGTTACAAACTGGGGAACGAACGTCAAGACATCATAAGTTACAAGCTGGGGAACGAACGTCAAGACATCATAAGTTACAAGCTGGGGAACGAACGTCAAGACATCATAAGTTACAAGCTGGGGAACGAACGTCAAGACATCATAAGTTACAAGCTGGGGAACGAACGTCAAGACATCATAAGCGACAAATATGGTTGAATCTTAAGATGAAATTAATGAAGCAAATATTTAGTGTATGGTCGCGGTGGATGTAAGAATTAAGTTAAGCAAGGATGGTAACAACAAAAAAATGAGACGTAAGTGTTGGGAAAAAATGTAAGAACATCCTGGAAGGGGAGAAAGAGGATATGTTGGAGCAGGGAGGCTCGACGTAGGTCAAAAGGTGGAAGATGAAGTATGACAGCTGGTGGAAGCAGGTAGTGGCGGAGGCACGTGGGGCGTCGTAATGAAGATAAGTCTCAAGTAAGAAGAGATAAGATGAGAAGCGTATAACGCAGTAAAACGTTTTATAAATCATAGGAAATGGTAAAAGTGGCAACTTAAATGTGGAGGATGAGAAATAAGGCGTCCAACTGTCACTGAAAGTTGTAAGTAGAAAACATTCTTCATGTATAATATCAGAAGAGATTACCAAAGGACAAAGATGGCAGATTAAATCCCAAGTGAACCAAACGGACGCTAGGGAAAAAAAATCCAGTTTTAGGGCAGAAAGTTGAACTAGACGAAGAAAATGCAAAAGCAGTTTCCAGAGCACTTATGATGAGAACACCAAAGACTAGGAATAAGTGAAGCCCATCAATGGTAATTAAGAGAAGAAGGTGAAATGAGCAGAACTAGAAGTTATGTGAACTTAGGCTCGTAATTACTGCTTCAAACATTACTAATATATTTACATACACTACCCCACCATCGCAATGTTTCCGGCCCGATGACAGCCTGATCACTGACGCTGTTTGGTGCTCACTGCACGCAGCTCGGCTCATCACTGCACGCAGCTCGGCTCATCACTGCACGCAGCTCGGCTCATCACTGCACGCAGCTCGGCTCATCACTGCACGCAGCTCGGCTCATCACTGCACGCAGCTCGGCTCATCACTGCACGCAGCTCGGCTCATCACTGCACGCAGCTCGGATCATCACTGCACGCAGCTCGGCTCATCACTGCACACAGCTCGGCTCATCACTGCACGCAGCTCGGCTCATCACTGCATGCAGCTCGGCTCATCACTGCACGCAGCTCGGCTCATCACTGCACGCAGCTCGGCTCATCACTGCATGCAGCTCGGCTCATCACTGCACGCAGCTCGGCTCATCACTGCATGCAGCTCGGCTCATCACTGCACGCAGCTCGGCTCATCACTGCACGCAGCTCGGCTCATCACTGCACGCAGCTCGGCTCATCACTGCCCGCAGCTCGGCTCATCACTGCACGCAGCTCGGCTCATCACTGCAGCAGCTCGGCTCATCACTGCACGCAGCTCGGCTCATCACTGCATGCAGCTCGGCTCATCACTGCATGCAGCTCGGCTCATCACTGCACGCAGCTCGGCTCATCACTGCACGCAGCTCGGCTCATCACTGCACGCAGCTCGGCTCATCACTGCACGCAGCTCGGCTCATCACTGCACGCAGCTCGGCTCATCACTGCACGCAGCTCGGCTCATCACTGCACGCAGCTCGGCTCATCACTGCACGCAGCTCGGCTCATCACTGCACGCAGCTAGGCTCATCACTGCACGCAGCTCGGCTCATCACTGCACGCAGCTCGGCTCATCACTGCACGCAGCTCGGCTCATCACTGCACGCACTCGGCTCATCACTGCACGCAGCTCGGCTCATCACTGCACGCAGCTCGGCTCATCACTGCACGCAGCTCGGCTCATCACTGCACGCAGCTCGGCTCATCACTGCACGCAGCTCGGCTCATCACTGCACGCAGCTCGGCTCATCACTGCACGCAGCTCGGCTCATCACTGCACGCAGCTCGGTCATCACTGCACGCAGCTCGGCTCATCACTGCACGCAGCTCGGCTCATCACTGCACGCAGCTCGGCTCATCACTGCAGCAGCTCGGCTCATCACTGCACGCAGCTCGGCTCATCACTGCACGAGCTCG